>JASVER010000185.1:454648-799416 GCA_030449065.1 Oceanodroma leucorhoa | reverse complement strand
GGAGGAAGCTTGCATTATTCTCCTAGTTTCCATCCTGAGGGACATCTTGCGCTGCGTTTTACATCCATGGAGCAGAGGCCGTGGCCCGAGGCTCTGCAGCATGCAAGTCATCACCAGCCCCAGTGCAGCAAAACTGCTCCCTGCTCCGAAAATGGGTTCCCTTGAGTGGAAGCAGGCAGGACTGTCTCCACTGGCAGCTCATCCTTTGACAGGGACATGGTGCAGCGCTCTGTGCTCACATCATTAACGRGGCAAACTGGAAAAACAGAGCTGCCTCGTTTCATTGGGGTGGCTCTTGCTGCCACTTTGCACATTGTTGTAGCTGTGAAGAACGGCATCATCGCCCCTCAATTTTCAACCAAGGAGGAAAAGTACGTGGTACTTGTGGAATGCCTTTTTTTGGGGTTTGGCAGGACCACAGCAGAGGGGGTTTGGGTGAAGCAGTGTCCGGACGAGCCAAGCTCGTGGAAAGCATGGCCGTCGTGTGCTGCTGAAGGAGAGCTGCTGTGTTCGGCTGTCCGYGGCCAGCCTAGGGCCAGGGAAGCCCAGGTAACCCGCCGCATGGTTTGCCATATGTTTCCAACCAATATTTTTTTGGCCACCTCCGAGAATTAGCTGGTCCGACGTCAGTGCGGCGCRAGGGCTGTGAGGGACAACGCCGCCTTCACCCCGCGGCGGGGTCCGGGCGGGGGGCCGGGGGCGAGCACGGCGTGCCAGCCCCTTGCAGTGCCCTGCCCCGGGGAGGGGGACCTCTTCCCTCTATTGCATGATGTGCAAAAAACCTCACTGAAGAAATTACTTTTTTTTTTTTTATTTAATAATTTCTATTTTACTACCTGGAGGAGATGTATCTCTCCAAGGCAGTACGTTACAGCAGAGAGTGTTGCTGTTTTGAGGGGCATGGTACCACAGATCGCTGCTGCTGAAGGTCCCGGTGAATGGACTGGTTTGCTCCCAAACGGCCATAACCCACTTTTCTGRGTAAGCGACAGAACAAGCTAGATGGTGATCTTGGCAAATCCTCCAAAGAGTGGAGGGGGCAAGGAGAAGAGGAAATTCTCCAACAAATTAGAACTTAATAGCAAGTTATTGCAGATTTGTCAGAAGCAAGATCAGGAAGGAAAGCCTTTTTCATGCAATTTTTTTTTTCCTCTTTTAAACGCATAGATGCCAACCTTTTATTTTATGCAGGTGCACAACCAGAAGGAGCCCAGCACAAAGAGGTGGAAGGGATCTGAACCCCCAAAATGGAGCTAGGTTAAAGAAAACACCAATATGACAGTATTTCCCCTCGTATTTAGAAACCAGCTTTTTCTGCGGGGCAGATTTTACACTGACTTGCGCAGCCACTTGAGCAGGTTCAGCAGTGCAATACTGTTGTCATCAGTCTGGGTCGGGAGCTGGGGGAAGCAGAGGACCTGAATTAGTCCATGTGGGGTGAGAGGTGCCGGCTCGCCTCGGAGGTCACCGAACCGCTGTGGCCGAGCGGCTGGTGGAGCACGGTGCGTGCTGGTGGGCTGCCAGCGGGACGGGGCTGGCCGTGGGAGAGCGGAGGATGCCTGTGTGRGAAGCTGGAGTGGCAGGAGACCACAGGGAGTCTGCCTCCTTTGGGGAAAGAAACCTGGTCAAACTTGTGATGGGCTTGTGCAAAATCGCCCCCAGATCCATTCCAGCCAGGTTTTTAGCTGGGAAAGTATTTGAACATGCACGTAGGGACTCTTAAAAGATGGAAGTGAAAGCAATGGTATAGTCACGAAATGATATTTTTTCCTTGTCCTGGGTAGGCTTGTTGTTAGGTATGTTGGGTTCACAGGTGCAGACAATAATCRTGTTTCCCACTGAGGAGGGCATTGCATATATATTTTTTTTTTATTTATATTATAGCTTTTAAATGTCACAGGAATAAGATTTCAGACAATTACTATGTAAACCAAATCAATAGGAACTGTTTTCATTAGCCTGGATTAGGAGGTGAGGGAAACAGGCGATGTGAGGGAGTGCGGGACAGATGCTGTTTGGCTCTTCACAGTGGTGCCGCTGGAAGGGTGGCCTGACGCGCAGCTGCAGYGTGCTTTAGGAGTAGATCCAACACGCGGGATTTGGCCTTTCTGAAGGTCAAAAGCCAGGGCTCGTGCCACCCCAGGCATACTGTTAAACATAACTAATTAATTTCTGCTTAAAGTACCTGCAGCCAGAGCCGTCTGTCTGGAAAACACTCAGAATATCGGTGGGAAAGGCTGAAAATCCCTTCGCTACTGCCTGCTCTTGCCTTTTGTGAGGAGGTGATCGTGCCCCTGCACTCGGCACTGGTGAGGCCGCACCTCGAATCCTGTGTTCAGTTTTGGGCCCCTCACTACAAGAAGGACATTGAGGGGCTGGAGCGTGTCCAGAGAAGGGCGACGAGGCTGGTGAAGGGTCTGGAGMACAGGTCTGATGGGGAGCGGCTGAGGGAGCTGGGGGTGTTTAGCCTGGAGAAGAGGAGGCTGAGGGGAGACCTTATCGCTCTCTACAACTACCTGAAAGGAGGCTGTGGCGAGGTGGGGGTTGGTCTCTCCTCCCAAGTAACAAGCGATAGGACAAGAGGAAATGGCCTSAAGTTGTGCCAGGGGAGGTTCAGATTGGATATTAGGAAAAATTTCTTCACCGAAAGGGTTGTCAAGCATTGGAACAGGCTGCCCAGGGAAGTGGTGGAGTCACCATCACTGGAGGCATTCAAAAAACATGTGGATGTGGTGCTTCGGGACATGGTTTAGTGGGCATGGTGGTGTTGCGTTGACGATTGATGATCTTAGAGGTCYTTTCCAACCCTAATGATTCTATGATTCTGTGAGGGACAGGGTGACTTGCTGGCTTCCAGTATTAAGGATGCTCTTGCTCTTTTGCRTAGGAAACTGCTCGCCGTGAGCGTCAGCTTCGGTGTCGCTGGCGAAAGCTCTTCTCCCGCCGGCGTACCCCTCTGCGCGCGGCCGCGGGTGCTGCTGCTGGGGGAGAGCTGCTCTGGGGTGGTTTCACGCCAGACGCGTTAGCGTGGGCCCAAACCAGTCTGACTGGCTGCGGTGCGTAAAGGCAGATCCTGCTCTTGCTCCGTCCCCTTTGCTCTGATTTAGACTAGTCCCTCCAGTCCACGGTGCAGGGCCGGTAGCCACCCCCTTTCCAGGTGCCCTCTAAACGAAGCAGGCGGCCACCGCAGCCTTGTTACCCTCTGCTCTGGCCACCACAGCTAGTGCTGTCTCTGCAGCAGCATCCCCAGGTCTCCAGCAGCGCCCCAGCTTCTGCGTGCCTGATCTTGCCTTCCCCCATTATGCCGTGACCCGAAGGGGAGCCGTGTACAGCTCTGTGCTTTTTTARAAGTGCTTTTTAGCATGAAACATTTACCGTTTTCTTGTTCTCCTGGGCTAGATACGGCACACAGTCTTCGCCTGCGTGATGGCTGCAGTTAAGGAAAGGGTTCTTGGGCTGAACTCATGACCCAAAGCTCTTGTGGGTGTAGGACGGGCTTGTGTGAATTGGAGCGCGCAGCAGCGGCAGCGGCCAGCTTCCTGCTCTCCAGAGGTTATTTGTCTTTGCTTTATACACAGTCACTGGCTGAACGCTCTTTTTTAGGTTTTAAATTGGAGGAGGATTTCTGAAGGTAGTGTGTGTTTTGAAGGCAGAGCTGACGCGTCCAAGAGTTAAATGATGCCTGGAGTATTGAAGTACTGAGAATTTTCCATAGATAATAGAGGATAATTTATTGCAAGAATAGCTGTTATTAAAAACAGTCACAAAACAAACTGTTGGGAGATTTTTTTTTGTATCTGATAAGGAAAGTAAGAAGATAAAATGTTAGATCCAGGCAATGAAATCTTAGCTTAATTTAAGCTAAGAGGGATTTTTGCTGTTTTCTTTGCAATGGCCAGGGTTTCAGTTCTTTACTCAGACTTTTTACAAATTTCTAGGCTTGGTTATAGTTTAAGGGCCACTTCCCATCTTGCATAAGACCAGTCATAACTTCACGGAGCAGTTCCTGCATCTGTGTGAGCTGGACGGYGTCTTGCAGGAAGAGGTCCCTTAGCGACGAGCCTGACTTGCAATCCCACGCAGGGAAAATTCCCAGTGACATCAAAAGGAAGTATATGGAGAGCAGGGAACACAGCATCAAACCCAAGAGATTATAATTTTTTATGTAAATCTGTTCTGATGAGCCACTGAATCACCTAAAAGCAGTAAGCTGGCTAAACAGTCTTTTTGCATATTGCGTTTATTTATCTTGCCAGTGGCTCGCCAGTTTGGAAGGAGRGCCGTGTTTCAAATTAATTGGTGCAAGAGCCTAAGGTTGCTCCAGTTGCTCCCTACCCTCTCCTCACCTTTTGTCRTCTCAGATGGCAGTTTAATTGGGTCAGGAACAATATTTTTGTCTTAGCTGGGGAAACAATGAGCTCAAGCAGCAACAGTAGCCATAATAAAAAGCCAAATTAATTCCTGATGAATTTGCATCACYTTGCATCGGTTGTGGTTCCGGCAGTTTGGCAGTTTGCTCTTGCAGAGCGCAGATGACATGGGTGGATGAGTAAAGCTGCTCAGCTGCACGTTGCTTTGGAGGCTTTTCAGCCTTGARCTCCTGGGAGCGCGAGCGTCGCCTGCCCTGCTCGCGGGGTTGTGGCCCTTCTTACACAGAGAGTTTTGAGCTCCCTAGGTGAAAAATGCTCTTGTGAGTGCCGGGTGTTGGGACAGTCACTGGCAGGGCAGCGCAGCACCTGCAGCAAGATTCGATGGAGCCAAGGTAGCACGGAAAAGTAGAGAGTATCTTGCTGAGAGCTCGGTCTTGTGTCTTCAGCAGGCAAAAGTAACGGCGGGGCCACCGCTGCGGGCTACTCGCTTCCTTGAAAGAGCAGTAGCAGGGCARTAGGATTTAGGGTTACGTTTATAAAGGATATAACCACCACAACCTGGGCGGACGTCTTCAGGTGCTACTAGAAAAATACAATACCTTGCCACTGAAGAGAGTTCACGCACAAGCCTGTGGTGGGCAGAGCTCAGTCTTCTTATGCGAGATCCTTAATATCGCAAGAACAGGTTTACTTAAAAAAGTGTTTATTACCTTTTTATAGTTGCGCTCGGTTTTCACTTCCACAGTAGTTTTTTAACCACAGTTTGTATTTTTCCTCCATGAATAGCTAAATAAAAGGATGCCAAAAGCTCAAGTTAAAGTTGTTATTCTGATTTCTGTCCCAAATGTAATTGTTTACTTTACCATTGCAAATATGTACACATGGCACCAGCAGCTGGCTGAAATGATTTTGGGCCGGATTCTGCTTTCATTGAAAGTGGTGTAATTTCAAAATAGTCCCTTTGTCTGGATTCTCACTGGGCAAAGGCTCTGAACCCAGGAGGGGTGTGGGTATGTGTGTTATGTGTCTGTATATACAAAATTTTTGTGTTAGTATATGGTAGACCAGCAAAATATTTTGTTCACACTTTAGAATGTGTTTGTCAGCAGTTTTCTGATATTTTATTGAAAAATAGAACAGAATAAAAGCCCTGTAGTCAGACACAAAAAAACCCCTCTCTTCTTCTCTTTGACCCAGATGCCTGGATCAAACAGGTTTGCTTTTTGGGCTGCCAAGGAGGTCAGAAAGTTTACAGGATTTATCTGATGGAGCAACTGGGACACAGCAGACATTCGGTGATCCACACACACAGCATATAGGAAGTAACTGCATGAAAACTGAAATCCTTCTCTTCCACTTCTCTTTAACAGGGTAGAAACAAATGATGGGGGCTAGTTGCGATGGGAATGAAGAAATGCATTCCGTGAGTGAAAGCTGGTGTTGGATCCGGAGTACTCCAGAATAGCAGGGTTTTTTTCGGCTTATTGGGAATACTTTTCTCCTGAGCACATTTACATGCATGCCAGGCGTTACTCTTAGAACCCAGGTATATTCCAGAGTTACTTGGATAAATGGTGCTGTAGTAGTTAGTATCCGAGGTAAACTGCCACAGCCAGCCCGCAAGCGCTAGTCCCGCTGCCTTCAAAGGAGACTGCATTTCTTAGAAGACCACACAAGGATACAGCGAGCGTATATTTACAGTGCTGCTTGTTTTCTTTTTCCCCAAGGCCCCTATGGTTTTATTTCTGTACTGGTGGAGGTGCGGGATGCTGCGGTCGGGTTTTCSGGTGCAGTTGGGGCTGCAGGTGGGGGACCTCCAGCCCCCGGCGCTGGCGGAGCGGAGGCAGGCAGGGACCGTGCCCGGGCTGGGCCGTGGGGCTGGCGTGCCCCGCGTGCGGCTCACCGCATCCCGACGGCACTCGGTGCCGCTTGACAGCGGAGCCGTCACAATGCATTCGCTTTTAAAGCTCTTTTCAGAGCCTGAAGGATTGTTAAACTTTGCAGGCAACAAAGCTAGTGTGGTAATTAGTGATGCAAATAGAGTTAAGGAGAGGGTCTAACTATGGGAAGGAAATTGAGAGAAATACACCTTCCTTGGATGGTGACAGGGCATGAGGCTGTATTGCAAGTATATCCTGTGCTTTCATAGTTTTCAACAGAAACGTACGACTTTTTGAAACATCCTATAGAACTYTCAGTGATCCTGAATAACTAAATAATCTTCAAAGGAATATTAGTGTGTCTCCTCTCAAACTCAGTTTGGCAGAAAGCTCTGCTTGAGCAAATATTAATAAAATGATGCGTGAGTCACATAGGCTTTGTGAACCTTAATTGATTCAGGTTTATAAAGAACTTTGAACCAAGAATGAAAGGCATTCAACAGATGTGAACAATTTCAAGTGACAATTACCCTTTATTTGGAGGTACTCCCTTGTTTTCCTGTAATTAATTTGTATTCTTCATCCACAAGTGGTGATGGGGATGAGTTTTCCTAGTTCACGAATGACTCCTGTTGAGCGCAGGCTCTCGGGGTGAGTCTGGAACGAGCGTCTGCCCTCGCTGTACCTCTCCCCTACACCCACACTGTCTGCTCGCTTGGGCTCACCGAGCGTGTTAAAGCTTGACATCACCGTTCAGTCCCATCCTGATTTCGCAATAATAAAAAGCAGAATTTGGAGAGCGAGCTGCCAGTTTTAATAAGCACTGAAACACACCCAGCCAAGTTTACTTTATTGTTCTTGGGATACACAAAAAAAAATTGTTTGTACAATAACATATTTTGGAGGGTTTGGCTGACTCCAGCCTTTCCTGCCTCCTCCTTTGTTTTCCGGATGCATCAGCAGATGTCCACGAAAGTGCTAAATCTGCACCCTGCCTGACCTTTACCTCTGAGGAAGGTAAATCACTTCTGGCAGGAGGCTTCCCAGAATATCTCCAGAACGATACTGTTGCTGTTGTAAACAAATGTAATTAAAGAGGGATCTTAAGAAGGCTTGGGGTTTTTTTTTCCTTTTTTTTCTGCTAATGTTTTAATTAGTAACCTACATCATCTCAGTGCCGACGTGGAGTTTTACACTTAGATGCTTTCTCAAGAGGTGAAAAATTTGCTAATGATTTGAATCTTAGGGGTTTGCGCTGTTGTTTCTTTTAAAGACTTTTTTTTGGGGCAGAGAATAACTTAGAGATTAGGCCACCAAAATGAGGAATAGTATTAGAAATATGACTTGGAGCAAGATGTTTTAAGCCTGCATTTGGCACGTGTGGTAGTGGTGGACTCCTCTGGGCTCTCCTGACCTGGTCCATGGCACTTCAGGGCTAAGAGGAGCTTTAGCTGGAAGGAGTAGAGGAGAGGAACAGTTACCCAAGTAAGCAGCCTCAAAGCAGTGGATGTTGAGTCTCTGTCTGGATGCATCTCATCAGGTGGATTTTCTGCTATTGCTGTATGTCCACGGGTCGTTCTTCTGTCAGTCCTGTCACTCTTATTAACAACTGGGTCACTTCTTCATCAGCAATTAAGAAAACCTGGGATCTAACGATAGGCTCCTAAATCTGTATGTGATCACCTAAATAAGCATATTCCTTTCCCAAGGGCGTCTCTTTAGGTTCTTAAGTGCAGATCTGGTCAGCAACCAGCTTTGAAAGCTGGGCTCAGCCCTCCTTTGAGGACGTCCTGGTCCTGTCCCTGGAGTTATGTGGAAGTGAGTTTTGCAAAGTTCCCCTGAGCAGGCGGAGAGGGGGAGCCCCAAGTCCCCAGGTCCTGTCTTCTGCAGGTGTGACCCTGGGAGTGGCTGTCTTGATGTCCAAGAGGTTCATCTGGAATATCTTACGAGTCAAATTTTCCAATGTATGTGTGAATGCAGGTTTAAAAAGTGAATTACAGGGGAGTGAGTTGTTACACGTAAGGGTAGGGAATGGTCTTCATCTGAAGTGCTGCTTGGGAAAAGGACCAGGACAGCAAAGACTTCCTGCTGACTTTCCTGGGAGTTTTTGGTACGTACTGTTTGCCAGATAGCTCTTGACCCTAAGAAATGTAATCAAATTATTCTATTGATATTATTAAAAAATAAAACCACTATTTTAAAATCATGGCACGTACATATTAGCAACACGAACCTCAGCGTAACTATGAGACTTTGTACTTTGGCTTAAAACAACTCAGACAGGAAACTAATACCAACGCCCATTTCAACAGATGTCGTGTGCCAGGAAATCAATATAATACGTTTCCAAATAAGAGCCACGTTCTGCATGAAAATTGAGTAACGAAGTCATGACTTAACACACAGATAGTGTCAGAGCCCTTCAAAAGCATGAATTATTTGCCACGGGGAAGAGCAGCGCACGCAGGTACGTGTGCTGAAGGTGGTGAAGAGTCTGACACCTGGACAGGTTCCATGTTTGGTCCCCAGCTCCCCTAAACGCTGTCACATTGCTCCCACAACCAGCATTTCGTCTGAATGTGCAATTCCTGGTCCTGGGGTGGGGAAGAAGAGTCTCTTGGGAGCTGTTCCTGGAGGAGAGTTGGATGTGTCTTGTGGATCATCTGGGGCGGAGAACACTCGTCTTGTTGGTCAGAGAAATCACACTTAAATGTCCCCAGGGTGTTGGGTGGCAGTGCTCTTTCTTGACCCAGGATTGTTACAAATACCCTCTGCGATCACCTTCCTCTCAGCACTATGTAATGCCATTTTTTTGCCGGCTGCCGGGAGCTCCTGGGCTYTACCACTGCAGTAACACGTTTTCAGGGATGTGAACTCCTGCTTTGGGCTCCCATTTAAGAAGCTGTGCAGTCCTGTGCTTAACCCCCAAGAACAAAAATGGTCCCGCTGGATTTTGGGGCAGAAGTGGGGGTTTTGGTGCGAGGAATGTCCGTTCCCCCTCTGTGTTTGTAGGTGCTCTAACTCTACAGGTACGGGACCAAGAAGGAAGGGTCCACAGGCWCACGGGTGCTTTGCATGTCCCTTCTCCTGGGTGAGCTTGGCAGTGGCTCCAGAAAGCAAGAGTTCATTGAGCAATGTAATAACCGCTTCTGTGAAAGAGGAGTTGCACTCGAGRACTTTGGGGAAAAGCAAGCGAAAGCTTTGAAATGCAAACTGAAGGTGATAAAGATGTCGGGGTGCGGCATGGTGGTTGGAAACTTGGGGTGCAATAGGTGCCTCATTTTTGTGGGCTGCTTTTCAGGGATGGGGGACAGTAAGGGGAGCACTTCCCGGGCACGTCGAGGCGTCTGTGTGGTTTTGGCTCTGGATCCCCTCTTACGGAGCGGCCGAGACGGGGGAGATACGATCGAGATGCTATGCTTGTTTTTAGTTGGTAAGGCTGGCCAAGTTTATTAAGATAAATATACATGAAATTTGCATAACTGGCAGAAGAYGACTGTTTACTGAGTCCTGAGAAAATTGCCTGTCTTTTTATTAGTGATGCATTAAAATAACTGAAGGCACAGCCAGAGCTCCCGCCGGGTTATTTTGTGTACAGGATGGGTCCCTGGGGTGCAGTCCCTCCCTGCACCGAGCTCTGCCTCGGGACCCCTCTGGGCATCCCCCTTGTGTTGCCCTTCTTCTGCAGGCCGAGGATCACTGCGCCTGGCTGCAAAACTGGGGACGTCGGAGAACCCTAAAAATGCAGAGAGTGGCTCTATGCAGATCAAAATGTCATAGATGAGGATTATGGGGCTTGTTTTACTGCTGCGTTTTGCCGCTGTGCCTCCGTGTCGGGAGCTGCGCTGACGTCTGCCTGTGCAACCGCCTGAACGCCAGCGCTGCTTCCACCCCGCTCGTGCCATTCGTCGCGCCGGCACGGGGTCTGCTTTGCTGTCACACCGCTCCCCGTGATCGGCATCTAGCGGGTTTTTTGGACCGAGATTCGCCTGATAAGTAGGTGCTGTAAGAGCTTGGCTGATGTAGCTGGGATCGAGAAACCAGGAGAGGAACATGCTGAAGTGGATTCCCGTCTTTAAGGTACTTTGGGTGTGAGGTGGGATGGGTGGCTGTCCTATCTGTGTGTACCAGTAATGAGGCTAAAAGTTCAATAAGACTGTCAGACTTCAATAAGAATGAAAGTAAGCTAGATACTGATAAATATATGTCCCTTAAGACTGCATTGAAATCAGGTGACAGTAAATACGATATAAATTAGTTTTAGAATCTGCTTGGTAATGCCATTAGGAGTGTCGTCTGACTCTGGAAGAAGTCAGAGTGCTGTTGTGCCCTGACCTCATTTATATGCTGCATCCCCAAGGACATTTGCTATTTTAGTAATTTTTATTGAGGTACCATTAGAAATGGTCCCTGACGTACCTGAGATGTGGAAGCGAGGAGCATCCTGTGCTCTGAGACATTTACATGCAGAATAACTGCAGTCGTTCCTTGTACGGGGCAGAAACAGCCGTGGCTGCCAGCGGGGAGTCAAACTCCGTGAGCTTGTTATGCTTGACTGCATAGCACTGGGTGGGAAGGCGTTTTGCTTTTAATAATGGGCAGAATGGTTCCCGTTTTCTGCTAAACGAAATCGTAACAGGCCTTGATCAATGCTAATATCTCTGCATTATTCATAATTCCCTAATATTCTTCCTTTAACAGCCTTTGCCCAGCGCCTGCATAGGTGTTTGCTACAGAAGCCAGCCATCTCCCTCTCTGGGCAGCGCTGAGTAGCCAGAGGTTTTTATACCTCTCGGAGCAGAAAATGGCCATGGCAGAGCTTGTACATGGAAAGCTGCAGCGGACGAAAATCTTGGAATGAAATAGAGTAATGAAGTTTTAAACATACCTAAATGGGGAAACGGCATGACTTGGATAACAAGGGACTATAATTAATTAAACCCGCTTAGGCAGACTTCAAGGGGTTCTGATGACAGTGTTGCAGCCAGGAGAAGAAAGGACCCACGGCTTGAGATGGTATCTGTAAAACCCCGATACGTGTGTCGAGCTTTATTAATGGCTTCGCTGTGCTGTGTTGGATGTTTTGATGGCTATCACGAGGTCCTAATTGGTAAAACATGTTTTATTAAAATAGCCCTCTACCCTCACGCTTGGCTTTCTGCAGAGACAGTGTTTGTCAGGGAAGATGGGAAGCGCAGGAACGCTGAAATCCCCGCAGGGCTACGCCCGGATTTCACTGGCGTGAGGTTCGCCTGGGTGTATCTGCGAGGAGCTCGGGTCCAGCTGGACTCCGGGCCGCAGTCCCAGCCGGCCGCCCCGCAGCTCGCCCCGCTTCGTTTGCAAGCCACAGGCTGTCTCAGCTAATCGGCTGTGAAAGCTCCACCGGGTTTTTCTCACCCTTGCCCAGTCGGGTCCTTGGCGGCAGGGCTGGCAGCGCCGGGAGGTGCAGCAGCAGGTACCCAGGCAGAGGCTGCAGCCTCGGTGTCCGGCTGCGCCGCGAGCTGCCGGGGAGCTGCCCTGTCCCTCCAACGCGCTAATGAGCTCGTCGCTGCCGGGTCCTGCTCGACTGGCAGAATTAGCGTCTCCCCGGGCACCCGGTGTAACGGCGCAGGCTGGGGCTTTCCTTCCTCTTTGTATTTTTATAGCGTGTTCTGGACGTCCTCAGCCTCTTGCCCTTTAGGGATCCCGTAATCACGGTGTGTGTCTGCCGTCGTGCTGGCTGCTGGTGGTCTGCGGTGGGGAGGGGAAAACAATGTCAAGTTTAGAGATTCAAATGCAATTCCATTGTTTATGTAAAAGTATTTTTTCTAGTGCAGCAGTTGGCTTTATCCTTGCAGACAGAAGTACTCATGATCCCACTTTTGGAGTGGTTTGTAGCACTAAGTGTCACAGTCGGTTTGTACTGGGTGCTTTTTACCATAAAGGTGTTTTCTGTGGTTTTTATTTCCATGGAAGGTATCAGGGGGGTAACAGAACTCCCACTGTCAGCTCAGCCCCTGCTTGTTGGGAAACTATGCCTTGCTGGTATAAATATTACCAAACTGCAGAAAGTACTACGTAAAATCCCTCTCCTGGCTTCTTCATTCGTTAGTTTGCGAGCACCTCAGACTGCTGTCGTTGAAGACTTCCATCCCCGTCGTCTGCTGCTTGCTTACCCTTTCTCTTTTTTTTAAGTAGTTGAGTGATGTTCAATTTTGGGTGGTTCTGTTTTTCTTCTGACAAATGCTTTTGGACAAAGACGTGTGTTTCTCCGGGTGGCGGAGAACTCGATTGCACAAGCCGATTAATCACCACCGGCAGCAGGGGCCCGGAGAGCCAGATCAGGGTGCGGGGCGGTGGTGTCTCGGGGCTGATGTCTGCTGGGCCAGGCAGTACCCAACTCCTGCTTCCCAGTTAAACTGAGTAGGGATCTGAAGCAGTGTCCCTTGTGATGTGTTTCCAGAAGTGATCTGGTCGCTTCTTTTCTGGTATCAATAATAAGGACTACCTTTAACCTGGAAACTCAGAGCGCTTGCTGAAAATGTATTAATGAAGCATTATGAGAGAGGTGTTTTCACAGCCCTGCTACAGACAGAGGCACAAAGGCAGATACAAGAAATACATTAAAGAACAGTATTGTATTGTTCTCCTCTTTCACAGATGGTTAGTTTTTTGTCCAGCATGGCCTTTTGTGTCGGATGTGTCTTCTGGTATTTCTTTGTCATTTTAGGAATACAGGCTCTTCTTCTGCACGTAGATTCCCTTCAGTTGCAAGCACGGCTTTCAGACTGTGGGATGAAAGACTGGAAGCTGTTCTTTCTCAGCGTACCTCCTCTGGTTTGCTGTGCTGTTGCGCTAGCAGAAGGAATTTGCAAGTGCAAATGAGCGTAGCCACATCGTTGATAATATTAAGAATGCCATCAGAGAGAACAGGGGCTTCCCCTGCTCAGGAGAGCGCTGCTCGGGGGTCCCTGCCACTACTCTAGAAGTCATTTGCTGCCGACTGTTGACCATTAGCTGCCTGATGTCTTGGGACTGAATGTGTCTGCCTGGAAGAAGCATTAATTATGATGTTTTGAGTTAATGTGGTTTGGGAATTGATCCTCATTTCTAATCCTGTAGTGCTATAACGTAGCTGGTTGCTTTGTGTTTTTCTTGGCAAAGTGTTAGGATGGGCATTACCCAGCCAGATCCTGCATTTGCTCCTGCAGAGAAGAATTAAGATGGATGTGGTGGTCGGAGGGTTTCACACTGGCTTTTCCGTCTCATTTTAAACCAACAGCCCGTAAGTGTAGCTGGTATTAATTGTGTAATTGAGCAATGAAACTACCCATTTTAATGGTCTGAATTGCAGTTGATGGGTGATGCTGACGTTGACGTTCCCTTTTCCTGACGACCTGGCTAGCAGGCATTTTGGGCAAGCGATAGTCAGGAGTTCCTTCTTGCCTGGCCCAAGGACATTCAGGGTTAGCTGGAATGAGCAAATGGCTTGAAATCAGTGCCCTTTCAGGCGAAGAGGAGGTAAGGTACCATTTGTTTGCAGAGGACGGGTTGTATTCTTGTGTAGCTGCCTGGTACTCGGTGCCTACACAGCCTGGTAGCACCGACCGGGTTTTGCAAGGGAACCGCTGCAGCCTGCACAGAGGTGAGCATGCCCTGCAGCTCCAGCTCCACCGGGAAATAAAGCCAAGGCAAGAAATTGAGAAAAGCGTTAGTTTTCATGGCACTGCCAGTTTCGATGTCACGAGGGCACTGGAGCAATGACAGTGTTTGTCCTTGTGGAAGAACTACTGAGGCAGGAGGGGCTCCCGTGCCCCCTTGTAAGGACTGGTGGAGGTCTGCGCTGGAGAATTGGCACTTCACCTCAGGGATCTGAGCTTTGCCCCTGGTCATACCTTTGCTGACGATATCAGGTCATTTAAGAAATTGTGAACTGGGAGAAGTTGACCCTGGTGCCTGTGAAGAAGGGTATGTTGGTCTGTGGCCAGTAGTGGTGGGTGTTTAGTAGGTGCTGGGTATTTAGTACAGTGCACGAACTGGCCTGAAAGTGGGGTAAACCTGTTCGGTGCTGATGTCTCGCTCTTCCCATCCTCTTTTCCTTGAAGGAGGACCTGACTCATGCGCCTGTTTTAAAAGTTGATTTTTTTAATGTTCTCTAACAAGCATTGAGAAAGCAGGATTGCGTGTTGTTCTTTTCCATTACCATTTTTCCTGACAGTCGTGCCTCCCCTAGCCCTTACGGTGCCGGCCACGCTTCTGCACTTGTGGCTGTCCCTGGTTTCGGTGCAGTAACCCTGGATCTTTGAGGTTGTGAAGCTCGGCCCTGTCGGCTTGCTCCTACCTGAAAGCTGATGGGCAAGCGATGAGCCTGGGAGGGGATTTTTGTCATGCAAAATTAAATAAAGCTTTATGAGCATCCAGCACGTTTTTGTATTCCTGCAAATCACAGAAATTCTGTGGTCAGTGTTTGTGGAGTGAAACAAGGGAACCTGCAGCCTGACCGTGCCCCGGTGGCTCTGAGCCCGTGGCAGCCCCACGCACAGCATCCTCCGTGGGGTGAGCCGAGGCCACCCGGCATCCCGGGGCGCTGGGGGAGGTCCCGGCCGGCGCCACCCCGCAGCATCATCCAGGGCCTCGCTCAGACTTGTTTTGGGAACGGGGTTGGTGTCGGAGACTGCTCCCAGATAAAGCGTACCAGGGTGAGGAGAATCACAGTCAAGGTCCCGCACGCGTGGGCGAGCGGACGGCGTGGCAGCCAGCGGCACGGGTCTCTTGGCGTTTGCTGGCATCCTCCGACTGCCCGAGTGCTGCCGTCACGTCGGCGCTGTGTCCCGCTCCGCCGCGGTCCGGCGGAGCCGTGTGTCCGTCTGGGTGAGGGTGTTCCATCTGCCTCGCAAAGGGTGCTGCCGCGGCCAGGCACGACAGCCCTCCGGCCACCCACCTGCCTCTGAGCCGACCGAGCGGTTTCACCACTCCTTTTTCTCTGCCCTCGTTTTTACTTTTACCTGTGCTTGGTTTCCTGCCTGCGTTTGGACAGAGAAGGTGTTTCAGCGTCCGCTTTTTTTGCTTTTAACTTGTTTACGGAGGGTTTGCATTTCAGCGTGTGGTGCGTGCGGTGCTCTGGTTGTTTGGGTTTCAAGCGCTGCAAGGGAATCTTTAGCAACAGGTTTCGACTGCCCCTTTCTCCGAGGAAAAACTGGTTTTCATATTTCCGTTGTTATTAGGCTTTGCAAATATTTAGAGAAATAACATTTTGGCCTCAGTCTTCCCTGAAGTGAAACCTCCCGGACGGTTAGGCCGAAGCAGGGAGCGTTCCCCTGGCGCTGTCCCAGGAGGGATGCTTGTTTTCCTGCCCGAAGCACGAGCTGGGGAGGAGGACGGGGAAGCCGAGAGCCGGGTGAGGAGGCACAGCAGAGCCTCGGCATGCCTGGGCTGCCGGTGGTGGGCTGGGGCAGCAAAGGCTGGGCACCTAGGAGCAAAAAAGAAACATTTTTCTCTAACTACCAGATTTGTTTTAGTTATTTTGCTGCCTTAAAGAAAAAAGTGGCCAGGTATTTCGGCCCCAGAAACTCCTCTTTGATTAATTTATAATCTTAGAGGTAAAACCAAAATATGAGAGAGCGCTGCAAAGTGAAGGCTGCATTAACTGACGGGAGCGCAGGTCCAGCACGCTGAATGCAGTCCCTTACGAGTGCTGCGGTACAGATCGGCCTGGATGCGTGCTAAGCCCCTAGCACATCCAACATTTTATCTTCTATACATGCAACGTTTTCTCACTTCCCATTAAAAACAGACTTGTTCAGAAGTTGAAATTCCTGTGGTGGGAGATGCCGGGGTCGGTGCTCAGACTCCTGCTGCTCCTGCGAGCTGGTATTTCTTTCAGGGGATGTAAATCTTGTTTCAAGGCGTGAGCCAAACTCCTGACTAATGACTGTGGGGCGTAAACGTTGCCTGTGGGCGAGGGCTCCTGTCTGCCTCCTGCAAAGTGCCACGGGTGCTCCTTCGCTGCGCCCGGTGCTGGTGGGTGTTGGAGGCAGGACCTCCAGCAGCCGGAGCTTGCGGGGCGGTGAAGGTGTTTGCTGGTCTTCGAGGTGGCTGGGTCCCATCAGCGACACTCATGCCAAATTATTTTCTGATTGCAGACACAAGTTCTGCTCATCTTTTGCCTCACTGGCAGGAAAGGTTGGCTGCTCCGCAGCTTGGCGGCTGCTGCTGGTGGTTTCTACCCTTCCGAGGAGACTGATTAATGCAGGGGTTTTAATTGTGAACTAAGTCCTATTTCAGTGACCCGTTTCCCAGCTGGAGCAGTCCCAGCCACTCTTCTTGTTCCTCTGTGGATCCTTTGTAGACTGACAGCTCTGGTGTCAAGCGAGCGTGGATTTGTATACGTCACCGGTTTACTTTTGGGGTTGGATAATAACCTGCTTTTTAAGCATTTGCAGTAGTTGTGGCAGAGCCTTTGTAATTGCTGGTTCGCTGGCTTTCCCTGCGCTCAGCCTGGGAGCCGTAGCAGAGCCGGTGTCAGACGACAGTACAGAAAATTGCATATTCTGGTGTGTGTGACATGTGGGAAGATGGGCTGGTGGTGTAAATTTTAGGACCCCGACTCAAGCATTTCCTTAGTTGATTATGTTTAAATCACAGCACTGTAGTTCGTTAGAGAAACAGAAGATGATCTCTGTATTTGGAGATGTAGCCGAACTTCCCCACCCCCTTTAGGTGACTTTGGGTCCGAGGTTTTGGGTTGAATTCCTGGAATTCTGCATAGATTGGAAGGACAGAGAGTTCTGACCACCCCTTGTCAGAAGGTGCCGTGCCGGTGGTTAGAGCTGCTGCCCAGTGCCCCACCTTCCCTGGTACACCCGCACCCTCAGCAGAGGCATCCATCCGTCCCACCAAACTTCGCTGTCAATATGTATTTTTACTGGAAGCCGTTGTGCTCATCGGTTTCCACTGTTTTGCTCAAATTTAAGGATTTGTTCTCACTTTGAACTCTGGGGAGTTAATGTCATAAATCCTTGTCTATCAAATCAACCTTGTACCTTAGCAGTATTAAATAAACTGTTATTTAAGTCCAGTGTATCAGCTCAGATCCCCCAAATAGTTGCTGAAAGTATGGGAAAAGGTCATGTCCTGGTCCTGGCCTAATTCAACAATCATTCGTGCAAAGTCAGTGTTGATGCCACATAATTTTCAAAGGACAAAGCCTGTGGAAACCAGGCTTTCTGCTTGCTGCCTCTCCTTTCATCTGTCCATCTTGGGTTCCTACTTCTCTAGCGTCTTTTATGGGTGACATTTGACATGAAGGTGTCCCGGGGCTGCCCTGCGCTCTCCTTGTTGTTCTGGCTGAGAGTGTCCGTCTACGAAGCAGCTGTGTACTCCTCTCATACACACCAGCATGAGCTCCTTTGAAATGCAGACATTTAAGAGGGATTAAAGGTGTGGCTTTATCTTACGTTATTTAGAAGGCTAAAATACAATCAGAGAAACATGAAAATAAGATGGATTATGCAAAAGCATATTAGGATTGAGCCACTGGCCTTTTAAAGCTAGCAGAGGCTTCACCGACCAAAGGAAATACGAAGATGCGTGTTATAACATTGATTGCTGCTTTTATGCGAGGTTTGGTTTGTCAGGTTTGGTTTGGTTGTGTTTAATAGATTTCCTTACTGATAGCCCCAAATGCTCTCACTGTGCGCCAGCTCAGTTGGGACTGTAGGGAAATCATCTCAGTTGTCTGTAGGAAAATCATCTCAATTGGGCATCCATCCATGCATGGTAAAGAAGAAATGATGTCTCTAATTCAGGACTTTCCGTCCCTGCTGGGGTTAAGCGATCCTCTGTGTGTGTAAGGGCGGCACATTTAATTGCTCCTCACTACTGTCATCCTTTGAAACACGGAGAGAGGGAGGTTTGCTTCTCCCCCATGCCTGTCCATGGAGGTGCGAGGACCGGTCCCCTCTTGCCATGCAGAAGGAACTTACCCCAGTTCTCTACTCAGCCAAACAGCTCAAGCCGGGAAAACTTTCACATCAGCCATCCTGAAATACAGACATCACAGTGACAGTGCGGTGCTCGTTTCCCACCCTCATTAGCTCAGCAGAAAAGGAAGACTAATTAGCCTGCGCTGTGCTCAGTGTGGGTCTGTGCGTGCCGTTCCGAGGAGCGGAGCCAGCCCTTGTCGGCGTTGCCCTCCGCTGCGTGGCTGGCTGGGGACGTTCGGGCGGGCTGCCCCGGGCTGCCTGTACCCCCGCCGTGCGCGGGTGCTGTGCTGCAGCTCCCCTCGAGCCTCCTCCCTCTGCTTTGTGGGGGTCCCACGTTTCCCCCGCCCCAATCTCACCCTGCAGGTAGTCCCCCCCCGTGCATTTACGGAGGCTGGCTGGAGTAGGTGCTTTCCTGAGCAGGGAATCGGCAGCCCAGCGCGGTGCAGCAGTCGTGGGGCTGCGAACGCTCGAAGGCGCTCTCTGCGCTTCCGAATTTCAAGCAGTATCTGTCGAGCACGTGGGAAGGGCTGCACTGGGGGTTAAGGAAGGGTTTTCCTTTGCACTTGCCTCTATGACATGCCTCCATACCCTCCTTGCAACGTTGATGAAAATAGTCAAAATACTGAGTGGTCTGRTAGGTGCTGCTGCTCCTCATGAGGACCAGGAGTTGTTACCTTTTATAAAAATACATTTATTATTTGAAGCATCCTTTATGATGCTTGCTTGAGTTTCCAGTTTCATGCAKAACGTGGAAAGTAACTTGACCACAGGAAGACTGCAATTCACATTRCAGCCCAAACTCATTCCTGTAAGGTACGAATTTCAGTTGGTGCATAGATTAACGTACACAGTAGATAGGCAGGAGACCGCACGATCAGAAAAGCTGAGGTTCCTTTTGTAGTCGTTTCCCCCAACGTGTCGGCCTCAGCTTCATTCTCTGCTGATGTTATTTTTGAATATTTGGTTGATTAAACATTAGGATGGGATTTGTCTCACCTCTCTTTAAAGTCGGGTATTTGATCTCGGCTCTCCATACCTCTGTCTGCAGTCAGCGTAGCAGGACAGTCATGAATTACCTATCCCATCACGCCTCTGAAAGTTTAGGCCACTGAAATCTGAATTTAGGTGCTTAATTTTAAATAGGTAAGTTTTTGAAAACTTTCACCCCAGTCTTTCCGTGCCTATTTTGTACTTCTGTGGCAGAGGTGTGAGGACGCGGATGTCCCGAGGATGCCGTGGCGTACGCTGTGCATCACCCCCGCGCCTCTGACCGAGCGCAGGGTTTCACATCGGGAGTGTGAAATCCTGTTTGTGGGCCTGCTGCTGGTACTGTTCTGTGTTCAGTGAGCTTTCGGAGCCTGCTGTGTGTTCAATGACAGAAGGCTGAGCATATGTTCAGAAGGGRCGTTATTAGAAGCAATTCATTGCAACCTTGGTAATACTGGGATTTACAGTCTTCCAGTAATCTCTGGTGCCCATCAGGGTTGAGAAGACGCTCCCGAAGGCGGCYGAGGAGTTGAAGCCTTCTGAAAGGTTGTGTCTGGCTGAAGCCCGGCCCGTCTCCGATCAGGGATGGGGCTGCTGGTGGCACCCCACCGGCTAGGAGTGCTGGTGGTGCCCCCCCGCTGCGGGCTCCGTGCCCTGCCGCCCTGCTGAAACGCCATCCGAGAGAGCCGTCGCTGTCCGTCATTGCATCCGCGCCTGTTCCGAAGGCTGCGGCTCTGCCGGCTGTGCTGTCACTCCGCTTGCCCTGCGGGACGTCACCCTCACTGCCCCAAAGCGCTGGCCAYGTGGGCTGGTGGGTGCCGGCCAGACCCACCGCTCCGTGTTTGTTTCTGGTGCTCTCTTCTTTCCTGTGACTTTGTGCCGCAAAAATTAACCCGCAAGTCCTGCTGGCCATCCCKTAGAGGTTCCCAAAGAGCTGGCAGGGCAGGTGAGGAGCTGGGGGAGACTGGGGAGGAAGGAAGCACTGGAGCGATATTTCCCAAAGCTCTCCGGGTGCGTGCCATGCCGTGTTGCATGGGGCCCAAAATTCAGGTCCCATAAGAATACTTCAAACAAGGCTTCCAGGCACTGTCACTTGGTTTTAAGAGATGCAGAAGTCACGGGCTGGTCTTGTGTTCAAGCACCGGAGCTGACACACCACCCCGATGGAAGCACAGCRGCTCCCAGGCACGAACCGTCTCTGTCGTGGGCCGGGAGCTTTTGTAGGCAGTGGGACATATGCCAAGGCTTGGAAAGAGAGCTGACCCGGCTGCTTTCAAATATAAAGCAAGTATATCTGGACTCATACATGTGTATTTGACTTTTTTCTTGACATTTCTTCTCWGAGGCATCGCCAGCCACAGAAGTGCGTGGTAGGGACCTGGCCGATAGCATCTTCGAGTTTTTGCAGATAAGCATAATGAAGCGTGTGATAAGGATGTACGATTGCTGGGAAGAATATATTTTTCTTTGCCAACTCTAACTAAGGGTAAAGGCTGTTTGTGATCTGGAGCACAAAACTTCCTCTGTGTCTGTCTGTCGGGTGAAAACATGCTTTGCTGTTGGGTTGGTGCTGCTTCTCCCATCGCCGGCAGGTCCTGCGAGCTTTCTGTGGTGGTTCGTTGGAGTCSGTGACAAGCTGAGGTGGTCCCAGCCTAAGCGCAAGGCACGTTGCTCAGGGCTGGGTCCGGTTTGGCCTCCGAGGATGGAGGCTGCACAACCTCTCTGGGCAGCCTGTGCCAGTGTTGGATCATCCTTACCGTATAAAAGGTTCTTTGTGTTGGGTTTTTTTAATGTTTAAGTGGAATTTGAGGTGTTTCAGCCTGTGYCCATCGCTTCTTATCCTGACGCCAGGTTGGGGGCAGGTTGCTGGCGGTGCCGRTGTGGGATTAATTCTGCTGGTCGTCTCGGTCATACGCTGGCTGAGAGCTTTTGCTTGCGCGCAGGCTCGTTTTCATTCAGYGCCATGCTCTGCTTCGGCGTGAACCCATGAGCTGTTTAACCTAATTACCATCCCAGGGACGGCCTGAGCTCCCGGCGTGGGAAGCCGAGGAAAGCTGGAGCTCAATTTAACAAAGATATCTTCATTTCAGCACTTCTGAAGAGCTCTGGCTGCCGTGCATGCCCGAGTGACTTAGACATTAAAAAACCAGACTTTCACTCATGCGTGATGATGCCCTTGCACGTAGGTGCCATTTGGGGTGTGTAGCAGGCTGTATGGGTAATAAATAAACGTGCCTCCAGGTGAAGGAATTATACAGTGTGCAGYGGGGGCTGAAATGTTACCAGAAAAGTCTCCTTATAAATAGCTGTTTTCATCTGTTTCTCTCTTTCGGTATTTTTAAGCTCAAATCTATTCAGTTTACTGATTTTGCTGACAGCCAGCCCAGCTCCTTCTGCCTGGGATCTGCAAGTCAAGGTCCTTGGTTATTTAGTCCAAGACTGTGAAGCGTATTGAATCCAGCTTCCTCCTCCATCACCATCCTGACTCTCTAATTAAGAGGCAGTTTATAGTCAGCAATTAAGGACAGCAGCTCTGGCTTAAAGAAGCTGAGGAAGAGCAGGTATGTGGAGTAAGGTTCCCATTCCTACGCCGTGGGCTGGGGCTGTGGTGAAGCACAGGGTGCTGCCGAGCCTCCCTGCTCACGTCTTCCGTGTGACAATGCCGTCCCTGCTCCCTGCCAGGATTTCAGTGAAAGTTAGGAAACGTGCTTCAGCTATTTTAAAAACTGGGGTTTCTCCGTTCAGTAGCCAGATTCACGGGCGGATACACACAAACCCAGGCAACCTCCGCATGCGGAGCGCAGCTTTTTCATCGCTTGTGGAGCGCCTGGAGGCTTGTTTGCTGCTCWGTAAGAATTGGGCTGTTAAATGGTGACAGCTAGGTTGGCTTGAGGTCTCTGCTGGTAGACCTCATCCTGGCAGTGCTGTACTGGATAACTGATTTTAGGGATGATTTAGGGAGGAAATGCTGGTTACGTGTTGGAGATAAAGACAGGAGAGGCATTCTGCTGGGTCTGCCTGACTTGTTTGAAGTGTGCTAGTGCTGTGTAATGATCGCAGCTGTGTGACTGCTGCACAGAAGCAGGCGATGAGATCTGCTAAAAAGATGGGAAGTTGTTTTTTTTAGGAGTAATGAGTTTGCTGAGTCTCTGTGCTTGGGTGCATATTGCAAGGGCAGCACGTACCTTATGGACCAGAGAGAACTCGCAGACCCCCCAAGCCCCTTTTGCAAAAAGCAATAGTGCAGATACCTTGGCAGTAAAAGCCAAGCCCGTTTGCACGGCGTGCAGGTCTGATTAGGGTCACTGCTGAGCTAAGGCCCTGTCCCCAAGGGGAGGTGGGATTCAGGGAAGCGATACCTGGACGTTACTCGCTGTCACACAGCGTCTGAAGGTGCGAGCTGYGCCCGTGCGCGTCGGTAAAATCCCGCAGGCGTTCTGCTTGGCGCTGCCCTGGCAGCTCCTTCGCGGCCCCGTTGAAGTTCTGAGGGTTCATGTATTGGTGTGGTCACTGCTTAAATCAATCCAAACCCTTGTATAAAGGAAATTGGCAGCGCTTTTGGTTTTCCAGCACTTTCCGGAGCCAGCCTAGCAGGGCGGCACTTCAGTGAGAGCGGCGGTCAGGAGGCGGCTGCCCTCTCCCTGGGCTGGGGCGCAGCGCGGGCGGGCACGGCTCAGCCCCTCGCCCTCCCGCGTGCTTTGCTGTCCTCAGGTTGAGAGACACTTAAAGGGCTTCTCTTGTCAGTGGGGGTTAATCAAAAGAGTGTCACCGCTTAATTTGGGGCTCTTGAAGAGCAGCAGAGCCTTCTGGAAAGGCATTAGATARCTTAACCTCCTTTTTTTAACTTCCTCTTCTTTTGTTGATATTTACAGTGTCAAGGTCATAAAAAGAGAATTACAGGASGGGCACGGGAGGGCTGTGTGCGCTGAGCTTTCTTTCGTAGGGGTGAGGTATTTGCCATTTGCCTGGGAGTTTTTCCAGGAAACCCAGTCGCGTTCTCCCAGGCTCTCCTGTCTGGGTGGTTGTGCGACGGCCTCCCGCTCGCCGTTACCTGATGACATTTTTCACTGCAGTGACAAAGCATGAAGGGCTTRTAAGGCAGTGGGTCAGCTTTTCAGCCGTTGGTGAGCCGATGCTGTCCCCTTGCCGGAGCCTTGAGCCTGGAGGAGCAGAGCTGGGGAGCTTGCAGGGAGAGAGCTTTTCCAGGTGATTTTGGGAGCTGGTAACCTTGCCATGTGCTGTAGGGAGCCCACACAAAGCTCACCTACGGCTCCGTCCTGACGAAGGGAAGGCGGTTGGTTCGTACCACGGCTGGGGTGGTCGGTGCTGGCGTTTGCTGAGCACTGAGCCTCCCCACCGAGGGTTCGTAGGAGCCGGGCTGCCTCCCTGTGCCCCTGCGCTGGAGCAGGGAGGAGGACCGCGGAATCCGTGTGCCTCTGATCAGAGCCTAGGCTTTACAGCGTCTTCCCTGGGAAATGGAAAATATTCTGATTAACTCAGGGAGAGAGATTTACGGTCAAGTAGCAGGTAGCTTCCAAAGCATAAGCTAGACAGTGGTRAAATGTGTGTATGTTCTTCTAATATCAATATGACCTGAGTTTTGTGAACACCTGTGGATTTGCTCCATCTCTTTGGCAGTGAGGGAGGGAATTTAGGAGGATTCAAAGGTTTGGTCACCTAAACGTAGCATCCTTTTAAGCACTGCGGGTAACCTGCTCGGCTTCCAAGTCCTGCTCCACAAGTGCGCAGTAAGTCCTGTTTCCTACCTGCCCACCCCGTGCTGGTGCCCTGGGAGCTCCAGGGTGTCCCTAASAGACATTGTCAAAGAGACGCCGATATTTAGGCAATTGAATCCTGCCCTGACCAAGCYAGCATCCTTGGGGTGCTCCAGGCAGGAGCCGTCAGTGTGCGGCGTTGCAGTCTAATGCTCTGTCACGTTTCTGGTTGCTCTCTAGTTTATAAACGTTCATCAAAGGGATTTTTGATGAAATACAAGTTTCCTCTGTTTACAGTCTTCCTGCACCGGGAAGATCACGAGGTGGATATCTTGGAGGGTGAGCAGGTGAAATACCTCTAAGATGAAAAGATTAAATTAGARACATGTTTGTGGATAAACAGAGGCCGTTGTAGTACATGTGTTAGCATCAGGTGAGAAATCCTGTGGGAACCAGTAATAAAGACGACCCTGGGAGCGTGACTGGAGCTAGAGAGGAATCCACGGGCTGGCATGTTGGAGTAAGCCCTTTGGGCAGTGACTTTTCTCCTTGTGTCCTGGCACATCGTATCGATGAGGGATCAGGTGATAACTTTCATCCTGCCATAAAGAATGAAGCTAAGAACGGAAAAACAAAAAAAAGAAATATATCCATTGCAGTGGGTGTGCTGTGGATTTGTGTACAGCAGCTGCACGGAGTTAAGCCCTGATTGAATACACAAAGCAGGTTTAGCTATTTGTACACAGCATGTATAAAGAATTAAACCTGTATTTCTGTGTGTAGGTGTCCGTGTATGTGTGGTACAGATGGGAAGTTTCCAGAAATTTGGTATTCATCTTCTCACAGAGATTAAAAATAGCATTCAGAGTTGCCTCATCATTTTCCAACATACACATTTTGAGCAAGTAACTTCGAGGCGCAAGTCTCTGCATTAACAACACTTTCTTCTGTTCACGTCTGAGTGTGGCGTTAGGTAACGTGTACTGTAGACGACTCGCTGACTTACTGTGAGAGTTTATTAGAAGTGAATTAGAAACCGTGCAAGGAAAGCTGAGGTGTATGAAGTGTCAGTGACTCTGGTACGYGCTGGAAACTTCAGCATGCTGATCSTAAGCAGGAGCCCAGAAAATGCGGTTAGGGCTTTATTTGGAAAAAGTAACCTAGTAGAAGCTTTTATGGGGAAGTTCAAACATTTATTGGTCTAGCATCTACCTTAGGACTGGTTTTGGGATGACTGCAGTAAAAGCACTTAAATATAAAAGTGCGTTTCCCGAAGTGGAGCTTTTCCGAGGAGGGTTTTGTCCCACGCCCGGGAGCTCAGCAGGGTTTCCGTAAGGCTGCGACCCTCTCGGTACCGCACGGCCAGCTCAGCGTGCCAGGCTGCGGGTCTTTGATCCTGGATTTCGGGGAGAAGAACCCATGAAGCACCACCGGGATGAGGGGTTTGGCTGTGTCCACGCTGGTCCTTAATGCTGCTTATATTGAGAAGAGCATCCCGAGGCTTCGGGGTTAAAACCCATG
The DNA here is from genome assembly GCA_030449065.1 of Oceanodroma leucorhoa. Classification (NCBI taxonomy): domain Eukaryota; kingdom Metazoa; phylum Chordata; class Aves; order Procellariiformes; genus Oceanodroma; species Oceanodroma leucorhoa. Next base: position 773,980 of record JASVER010000185.1, on the reverse strand, counting down.
GGGAATAAGTGAGGAAAGTTTATGCTTGTAAAAATTAATTTACTTAACCAAAGGCTTTGTAGCATCTTGGGTCGCTATGTGAAGTCTGCTTGCCTGCTACGGGAGCTGTTAGTGTGGCGATAAATACTTGTAGAAAAAATGATGGAGACTGACGTCACGCGCGTGTCTGAATTCCCAGTGCACCTTCGGTTGGTTTAGTACAAAATAACACGTACTGTGGCCGGGTCGCASTAGTGAATTCTGGTTCTGCGAGGGGCAGGGGGGTATTTTTGCAGCACACGTGCACCGTTGCGGTGGCATTTAGGGCAGCGTTGTGCGTGCCCCCGTGCAAGGAGCCGCGCGCAGCGCGTCGGCGTGCCAGCAGCCGTGCGCGCAGCGCTTGAGGCCGTTTCCCCGCTTGCAGCAACTCTTCATTTATATTTCATGCCAGGCTGTCTGGCAGGGCGTGCGCTACGTAAACGCTAATGTATGGTTCAAGTTTGACATCTGTAGTGCTGTAAAATGTCCGTCGCGAGCAGGGAGGATGAGGAGGAGGYTGCGGGAGCTTGCCGGTGAGGGCTACCCAGGCGAGGCACGTGGAGACCGTCAGGATTAGGACRCGGCAAGGGCAGCCGGTGCCCGTCAGGGACGGCTTTTCGAGGAAGGGAACAAAGGAAGCAAAGACAGAGGTGTTTGCTCAGCGGCCAGGTGTGATTGTTCAGTCAAATCCCGACGCCTCATACTTGGCAAATACTTGGAGCTTAACACCTGAACACCGACAGGCAATGAAAAAAAAATACTTCAAGAGGGATACRTGAAAATGTGACTGGTGAAACAGCAATTATCAGGGCTGGTAGTTTGAAGATGCATGATTTTYAGGCACTTAAAATTATTCATATGATGTGCACGCGTATATGTGCGTGTCATGCATTTTTACTGACTCTTTTACTGTCAACCCAGGCAGACATAATGTAAGGGAGCCTTGGGGGTCAGTTGTAAGGGGCTAAAAGACAGGAGTCTTGCTGTATGAAGTATTTCTCATTATGGCTAGAAAGTCACACGTTTGTGGTTTACTTTGGCTCCCCTTATACCTCTTCTGTTGGGTTGCAGTGGTGCTTGCAATAGTYAGACCTGTAAATATTTCCAATGTAAACCAAAGTTTATAGCTTGCCTTTAAAAATTCACTTGGGATTGAAGCTTGGCATATGAGAGCCTTTTCTTGTGTTTACATTTTTACGTGTAACAAACTTTCAGATAAATTGCTTTCACTGTTCGTCAGGTACTTGAGTGCAGAAAAGAGGGACGCAAATAATTTGCAATTCTTTAAAAAAGTGCTTGTCTCTTACCTACTCCCTTCTGGGCAGCGTGAGGCAAGGCGCCGAGACCTGCACCCGCTGGGAATCTGGGAGGCAGAGAAGAGAGCTCAGCTATGKACAGGGGAAATTAAAAATAGGCACTAAAGGCTACTTCTGCTTAAGTGAACTCTGAGCACCTGGTCAGTGAGTTCACGTCTGCTTCAGAAGCAGAGGGGTTTTGTCCGAGACGTGGTTTTGCGAGGAGGGCTCCTGCTGACATCCGTCGGAGACATAAAACCTGGGACTGGGATGGCGGCCAGGCTTTTTATCCCTGAGTTCATTTATTTTTCTTGGTTTATTCAGCCCTTAATATTATTCAAATGAAGATTTTGTTTCTAGACCGACATAAATCAGGGAAGCTGCCAACCTACACTGTTTCCTCTGTGTCTTAGGACTAAAACGYGGTGGCCGTGTGGGTTCTATTTGCTTTTAGTCTTTATTTGTTGTCCGTTTTAAATGTGTATCAACTTAAGCAGGAGCAGAAGGGTGGGCTGGGACAGGCACTGTTGCACTGGTGGGTGCAACACCCTTGTCCCAGCCTGGGTGACGATGAAGTGGAGGAGATGGAGGTGGCCGGGTCCCCACTGAAGCGACCGCCCGCCCGCCCTCCGCGTGAAACAGTCCGTTCTCACGTTTTACGTGGAATTTCCTGGGTTTCAGTTTGTGCCCGCCGTTTGCGTCACTATCTTTTATTCTGGGGGGGCTTTTGTGTATATGTTTGTGTGTTGGTGGCGTTTGGATTTTGCCTTGTGCTTTTGTGTGGGCGCTTTAAAATAGAGTAGTTCAAATATCAGTAGGCATTGGCATAAGAAACTCACTCTGAATAAATTACATGTGTTTATATCCCTATGTGTATGTATATAGGGGAAAAGGTGCATTCATATATATGAAACTGTTCAAGCTTTCACTGAATTCAGGCTTTTTTAGTTGTGCTACCACACAAATCTAGCTATGCCATTATAACCTTCAATGTGATATATATTCTTAAAATGGTAGGCTGAGAAAGGGAGTGCTTTCTTTTTTTGTTTAATGCACACTCATGTGAAAAATAAAAGCTCTTCTGTGTTTTAGAACCACTCTTATGGATCCCATCCATCCCTTATGGATGACAGAAATAGCTATGTTTTTCCTTCCTATATAGCCATTCAGTAGAGCGTCCTACAAGGGCACGAGAAGAAAAGAAAGAGCATGTGATCACACGAACCCCACTTTTTGTTAGTTTTGTCATCTTAATTCCAAAGTGCTTCTTCCACCATATTTTTGCAGGGAAGAAGCTTCAGTGATGTTGGAGTATATTCTTGCCAAAGGCCTTTAGCGCAGGCCCAGCGCTAAATGGAAGAGTCCCTGGGCAGCAGCTTGCCCTCGACCGCGCGGGGACAGCGATACCCGCCCGGGCAGCGTGGGCTTTGCCATTTCACCCGTCTCTGCTGAAAAATCAGGATTGCTGCTTCCCCCGGCTTCCACCGGGGAAGTTTCCCACTTGGACGTGCGCGCACGACGGGTGTGAAAAGTGATAAGCTCTGGGCGTGGGGCGCAGCCGAGCGCGGGCACGATTGCTCCTTCTCTTGTTTCCCGTTGTTGCTGGATAAGGGAATTGTCCCTCTGTCTCCGCCGAAGCGGCGTATTGCTGCTCTTTAAACCCTGGGGGCTTACCCTCCATCACCCGTGCATTTATGGTGGGAAAAGACTTGGTTTTTCTATTGAAGAAGCGCGCGTGGGATAATTTGTGATCATCGKCTGCTTTTAAAATTGCAGTTAGAGGAAATTTAACTGCTTTTTTTGTTATTTCATCGAGAGCTTGCAGCTTTTACCCGGCGAGGTTGACTTTGCAGACTGAAGAGCTCATCGCTTTAGATGGCGGAAAAGTCGGGAGTCCTCCGTGCGGGCGGGGAGGTCGGAGGTACCGCGTTCCACCCGCCCTCTGCAAATCACTTCTCCCCTCCTCAGGGGTGTAATATGAAGTGGTGCTCCTAAATGTTCAGCATGTGCACAGGTAGCACCCTTCTCCCCTCGTTAGCCCGCTGGCTGGGCCATCGTGGTTGACTCCTGCCCAAGGTACCCCCCCCCCCCMCCTCAGCTTTTCCTGCAGGGTGCTTGGGGCTGGCTCTCCCCCTCTTGAAATCAAGGGGCTGTTACGCAGCACCGCTTTATTTCGCAGGTGAGATTTGCACCTTTGGAAAGAACGTGGCCTTTGAACCAACTGTTCTTTGCAGCTGCTTTTATGCTGAGATTCTGCGGTCGTCTTGCGTGCACAGATGGCAGGTGGTTTTTGGCAGGCGCTGGTAGGTGCTGCCGCCCTTAATTTTAATCTTCCTTTTCAACGGAGTGATTGATGAACAGCAGTTTTGTTGCACAGGTAGCTCTGCAACATTTGCTCTCATTTCCATAGGGTCTGTAGTGAGCCACGTCACAAGGGGATGGGATCCTCTGATTTACAGTAAAGCTTTTTTTCAATGAGATCACATAAAAGTTTAAGAAAACAAGCAAAACCMATCAGCGTGTTTGGGATAACTGTTGAGATGCTCAGGCTTCGCCCCTCTGTACTGCTGCGTGTCAGGGCCAGAAAAAGTGTAAAAATCGCTGAAAACCCTCGTCTGTATGTCTTCCACCGTTTCCCTGCGTCCAGCAGCTGGGGTGAGTGCCTGGTGCCGTGGTGGGCTGCCCCGCGGCGAGGACACCTCTCGCCCCGAGCGGCTGGGATCATGCGGGATCACGACTCTGCAAGTCTGAGCACAGCCTTTCGCGTATATATTTTGGTTCTTTGGAAGACACTTTCTCAGACATTTCACTAAAACGGCTTTAATTTTGGATTTTGTGGTTTGCCTTATCAGCAGCGAGCGCCTTTGAATGATTTAATAAAGCCGCGGGGTTTGCTTGGAGCAATCTTCCAGGCTGGGTGAGTCAGCGGTGAGCTGGGCTTTGAAGCTTTTGTAGCATGAAACTATTTTTCAGTGGTGAATTAATGAGGTTTCAGCTTTTCCAAAATGTGAAACGCATTAGGCCGAGTCTGAATTTTTGAAAGGAGCAAACAACTCCGTGGTAGCAGCAGTCGTCCTTGGCCACCGAAACTTTCGAGAGGTTTCCCAGATGAAATTTCAGCAGCGGCCTCAGGGACGTCGTGCCAGCCCGGCGAGACCCCCCTCACCGCGTGCTCCCGCGCGGGGGCGAAGGGGTTTTGACCCAGGACAGGAGCTGTGGCTGCGTCTGCACGGGGCCGAGCCCGGAGCGGCGGCGGGGAATGCCGGGATCCCCGCTCGCAGCTGCAGCTTCACGCGCGGCACCGTTAAACGYCTTCGTGTAGGTGCTTTCATCTCTACAGCGGCCCGTGCTAGTATTTATAGTGTGGGGATTAACCTCTGTGAAGAGCTTTGAAGTTAAATGCTAATTTATTATAAATATGCAAATGTCAATGCTGTGGTACAACGAAGCAGAGAAGCGAAGTGAGAAGCAGCCCGTGGAAGCTCAGAGGAGGGGTGATGAGCGCGGCCAGACGTGGAGGGGCTCGGGGAAGTCGTGGAGAACCGCAGTGGTGGTAGAACCCAGGCATCGAAACAAGCCTCTTGGCATCTGAGTGTCAGCCTTGCACGTGGATGTCGTCCACCATCGCCGCCGGGGGCAGGGACCCCTCGGCTCTCTCGCTGGGAACGTCTCCGGGCCGTGCTCCGTCAGGATTCAGGGCTGATGTGCTGCCGGCAGAACTGCTGCTAGCTGGGCTGTTTGTCTGTGAACACCCAGGAGGTGACTGACCTCCCAAGAAGTATTTACCCTTCCCTGCCGCTGGATTTCTGGATGGTTTAGTCCTTCCCTGTCTGCTGGGGAAGAGCAGGTMCTCACAGCAGTTTTGTGGATCCCAGCTTTCCCCTTCGATGTGCAAAGCAGACGTTGCTGGACAACCTCGTCAGGCCCACTGACATGGATGCAGGGAATCATGGATCCAGAGTTAAAGAATTTGCCTTGTGTTTTTCCAATCACGTTTCTGAGGATGAGCCCCGTGCGACCGTGTCCCCACCGCAGCCCCGGGCCGTGATGACCCCCCATGCGCCGTGTCCTCTGAGCAGGGAYGCTGCAGCCCTCCGCACGTCACCCCGTGCTGGCGAGCCTCATCCTGCTCTTYGCAGTCCTCTCCCTGCAGAGCCGGGGTGTGTTTAGGAGGAGAAAGGACTCGTGCAGCGAGAGCATTGGTATTTTTAGATCAAAGACCAGTTTAATAAAAAAAAACAAAAAAAAACCAAAAAAAAACCCCAAAACAAAAAAGAAGAAGGAGGATTAGAACAATAGGTGCATTTAATTTTAGCCTAGCTTGGATTCCTTATAAAGTCAATGAACTTTGAGATTGCTTCACTTGCCTCTAGCTTTCCTAAATAAACACACCGTAGCAGGACTGAGAAGTTAAGTAGCACAGAAAATTGCAAAAAGTTAAATTTTAATATTGTAGAAGAATATTAAGGGCTGTTTTACGGGCCAGGTCCTGGAATTAAATTTTAATACTGTACAAAAATATCAAGGGTTGTTTTAGTAGGCAGCTACTGRAGTAGCAGTAATAGACTTTTTTCTTTCTTTCCCTTGCAGAAAGGGTCAGAGTTGAGGGCAGGGTGAGGGATGGGACGAGGGGGTCTTCTCCTGGGCAGTGCTGTGCGGCAGTGCTGCGAGCTGACCTTCTCCAGCGATGGCAAGYGAGGTGAGTTTGGGGCCGGGGTCTAGTTCTTCAGGAGTTTTACCCCAGGCTAAACAGACCTGATTGCCACCAACCTCCTGCATTGTGGCGTTGGGTTATCTGGTCGGTGCGTGTTTCACCTGGGAAGYGTTCTGAGATGAAGAATGCTGCACCAAGGCTTTAGATGTTGTAGATCTTTAGTAGACCTCAGGTCAGAAGTATCTTAAGTGGGTTGAGTAAGGAGATCTCACTCATGATGGCTTCACAGCCCTGAGTCAACCTCAAACAGCCTCCGTCTCCTCTGGAGTTGGTTATCCCAGCAGAGGACMAGAGCTGAGTAGCTGCGAGTCATCCTTCGTCGCTCAAGCCTTAAAGGATGAGTACAGAACCCTGGCTTGCCGCCGCTGCCTGTGCGTCCTCTGTTCAGTAAAGATGACGTCTCTTTGTAACATTATGAACTGGTTTCTTTTCACACCGACTAAATTTAGAAAATGTGAAGGAGCATTTACAAACTCAGATATCGTACATATCTGACAACGAAGGGTGACAATGTCAGTGTCTTTATGAATATACATGAACAGATCTGAACTGCATGCTATGTTGCTTTCCATTCTGTTTGTATTATTTTTGGAATTTGGTTGCTTTTGGATCCTGGTTTCTGGGAAGATGTAGKCACCTCACGGTGCCAAGAAGTAAACCTGGATCCACTCAGGAGCCGGTGTTTTGTTCTCAGGCTTGCTCTAGCCAGGCAAGGGGGCTGCTCTGTCTCAGTTTTACGAAGGTGGGAGGTACGGATTTGACTTACGAACCAATTTTGGATCTACTTTATAAGAACTCACTAGATATTAATAAAACCTTAAAATAGTTCAGTCTCTGCCTTAAAACCTGACTGTAATGCAGAAAAAATTAAGATTGCAGCTCATCATGGTGGAGACAGTGGAGATAAAACCAGGAGAGCTGGAGGCAAAATGCAATAGATGTGGCTGTTATGAAACTCTGCAAGGAATTGGGAAGTTTAACTGATGAGCTGGAGAATAAGCTCAGATTAGGCAATTCCAGGTGAGGATAGGGGGTCCTTGAAGTCTGCAATTGCCGGAGTAATGAGCAGAGCTTTGATGTCGGTATGTAAATCTGAATCTAATTTACAAGGGCCAAGAATATTATTTTAAATGTATTAAAGCCCTGATCTTTTTCATCAATACATCAAGTTGTTGTGAAGCCAAAAACTACCCAGGTTTGTTTTTCTGTCTCTCTGGTAGTACTGCAAGTCAGGAATAATCCCAATCAGAGGAAGGGTGGGAGGAGAAAGCGAGCTGGCGGTTAGGTCTCAGGAATATAAGCTACTCTGCCAGGTCTCAGAGGGGCATGGGTATTAACCTGCGCCCTTCCCTGCCAYGCTGGAGACGTGGTAGTTGCACATAAGGTTTGCCTGGGCTACAGATACCTTTATTTCACTTAACAGTGCTATTGTGGAAGTGGGAAGGTTAACTCTTTGCTAATAARGCTTTTAAATTTTGCATTCCTCCAGCTCTGGAGTTCGTAGCATTGGCTCGACTCGCCTTGCCTTGCCAGGCTGAGCTTTGCTGCCGTACCAGCGCCTGGAGTGATGCAGGGCTGGCTTTTCCCATCCCCCGGGCGGAYAGGAGTCGGCTGGTGGAAACATCTCGTATTTTAGCGGTACACGTGCTCCAATTSTCTTACTAACACATGCAGGGCCGTTCATGGGAACAAATGGATCRGGAGTACTCTGTCGTGTTTGTTGCTAGCACATTAATGTCATGATTCATAAATAAAAGGGATTTGGACTTAAAGATGATAAGATTAATAAGAAAGAGCAACAGCCTCATGTTATTAATTAGCAATGCTTATGCTTTTTGAGTCAGTCAAGTTGCTGCTACACTTGTTTTCCRAAACATTGAGCCTTTTAATTCTCATTAAAACAAGGAACAAGTTAGAAAAAATACAGCACGTGCAGTGCTGATGCCGGCGTGACCTGCTCTGCAGTTCAAACCTGTAGTTATATGTGCTGGTCCTTTCCCTAGCGAAACCACAAATGCTGCTGAACGTTTTGATATTTCTGTAATGTGAATAAACTCAGCCAGTTGGGTGCTTTATCCCTCTGCAGCGGGTGGGCTACTATTTTAGCGTTTTCTCTGCATAATGCTGATAATACGTGGTGCCGCAGGAGCACTCTGCCCGGTGGCCGGGGCCACCACGCGTGGCCACCAGCGACTCGGGGTCCAGCCGGTACCCCCCTTTTCCGTGGAAGGGGATGGCGTGCGGATCCCCAAGGGCCGGGATCGAGGCCAAGGGTGAAGCCAAGCGCCGTGGCGATGGTGCCTAACCCTTGCAAATCAGTCTCCAAAAAGAGACTTCAGTGCCAAAAAACGGAAACGGAGGCTACGCAGTTCCCATAGTAAATTCAGATGCTCTGTCGACTCAAAACCTAATTTGAAACTGCTTTTCTATGGAGACTTCTGAGGGACAGCGGTAAGGAGGTTACAACCAGCACAAAATTTATTCAGGGCAGCGAAGTGCAACCCGCAGCTTTTACCTTGAGTTACGGAGGAGTTCGGCTCTCAGCGACGAAGCTGTATTGACAGTCGCTCTCTTTTTTGGGGGTGGCACGTGAAGTGCAAAGGTGAGGAAAGCCTGCGCTAGCGTCCTGCTTTCCTCCGGCTGCTCGCGGCCAGCAGATAACGCTGCTGCGTGGGAACCAGCGTTCTCCTGCCCTGAGCTGGACCACTGCTCTCGCCGTCGCACTGAGACGGGTGAAATCATCTCCTCGGGATGAGGATAAATCTCGACGCGTCCTGGTATGCAGCGCCGTTACCGAGTCATCTGGCCCCATGCTTCGGAGACGCTGTCGGGGCTGCCAGTTTGGACGGAGCCGGGCTTTGTTTCATAGGTTAAAAATACATATATTTCCTTGATGTGCTGTTGGTTTTATTTTTAACTCTAAAGCAATTTAATATTTTGTAGGTCTGCTAGTATTTCCCCCAGTTTTCCATCTGCTACTGTGATTAATTTAAGTTCTAGCTTTATAATGCCAATGCAGAGCAAACGGAATGGAAACCTTACCTATATTATTTGGCACGTAGCAGTAGACATGAATAACTTAGGAATTTGTGGGGAAAAAGAGAAGTTATGTGTTTTTGGAGCCAAAATATGATTGGAAACCAGCCCCTGCAGACAGCACGATGCCGAGTAGGATCTAGCTGCAGTTACTTTTGAGTGCAGGGCTCCAGATTTGTGTTCGTAGGTGTTTCTGAGGAGTCGGAAACCTCACTCGGAGGCTGTAAAGCAGCGGTGTGCACCGATTTCCTATTGCCTTGCAGACGTCGAGGCAGAATGACGTGCCACAGGCTTGCTCGTTTTTCTCTCTTCAGCCCTAGAAGCGGTGTGACATAGTGGAAATTTGCAGTATGGCGAGGAAGGTGGGACTAATTTCCTAAGGCTGTGAATCTGTGGGAGGAGGGAGTGGAGCAAAGCTGCAGAGCTCACCTGGGCGCAGGTGCTGGGCCTGGACTGGTGGGCATCAGCGTTTTCCTTAAAATAAACGTTTCCTTAAAAAATACGCTGCGTGACCCAGCGTAATGACAGGGGGCAAGAGGCAAAAGCCCAAACACAGGGAGGTTGTATCACGGCTGCTGTGCGGTCCAGCATGGGAGCTGTGGCCTGGCCCCGGCAGCCTCTCGGTTTGTGCCACCCTGCAGCTTGTTGGACTCACGGCACTGACTTGAATTAAAAATAGCTTGACCCGAAATGGTTATTTTTAATCTAGATCATGTTCAGTACGAGCCATGGAGGTGTGTGCGCGGGGCCAGCCGGGGATGGGGATAGGGATGCAGAGCAGTGGGGTACGAGACAGTGGGGCTGCTTCAGCTGCTGTTGCGGCTAAAAGAAATGGTGTTTTATGGCCCAGGATGGGATCCTAATGGAAGATGGGTATCCAGTATAAAGTACAGTTCTTCTTCTGGAGCTGATCGAAGTCTGCCCTGCCGGCAAAGGGCCTCCAGCTGCGTAAGTGCTGGTGGTGACATGGGGGACGGGTAAAGGGTGACCTAGCTGGGGACACAGGCAGGAGAGGCGAGAGTGGGGCCATCCCTTCTGGCAACGGCAGGGATTTAGATTGTATCAGGAGTGGAATAGTTACACTATCAAAAGCCTTCAAAGCATGAACTCTAATTAGGGTAAAGATGGAAAGAGAAATCGCAGGTCATAGACCTGCAGTTAACTAAAAAGTGCTGGTATGTGTGAAGCCCATAGTCGTAAGAGCTGGAAGTAGCCAGGAGACATTTGTGAGTCATTTCGCTGATCTGCAGAGAACAAGAAATCCAGACTACTAAAGCATCTGGTTAGTTACGACTAGAGTCAAAACTACTGCAACTGGTAAGGTCCAGCCAGCCAATTCAGTAGCCTTCTTTGCCACGCTTACTAATGCGACAGCTAAAGGTTATGCAATTAGATAGAGTACACTTGGATTTCAGAACGCCAATTGGTATAGTGCCATGCATAAACATAAAGAAAATATATTGCTTCCCATTTAAGTAAAAATATCATGGTTTAGAAACTAGTTTTCCAGCAGGGAATGTTTGTTAACAGTAAGACCAGCTGAAGAACAGCATTAGTCCAGGTTTTAGAGAAGGTATGATATCTACCTGCATTATTTTGTACAAAGAAACAAGGGTTATTTGGTACAGCCTTGACGAAGGTGTACGTTGAGCGGGGTCAGGTGTGCTGGGGCACCGGCCCGAAGGCTGCAGGATTGCCGAGCCGAAGGACGGGGAGCGCCGGGGGATCAGGAGATCCGATTCAGCAGATGTCTCATAGACGGGGAGAAGGGCGTGTGTGGTGCAGAAATAAACCTGCGCGACGAGCAGGGAGCTTCAGGTTGTGAGTGAGAACACATTGTGATAGTTTCCAGTAAACGAGTGCAATTTGATCCAGTTGCTAAGAAAGCCATTCAGACTGATTTATGTATGAAACATAAAAGTTAATGTCAAACTGACTCTGCCAGTGTGAAAAGCCCTGGTCCAAGTGCATTCCCTCCTGGTCCAAGTGCATTCCCTCCTTACCGCGTGAGTGATGAGGCCAGAGGGGCAGCAGACAGCAGAAGCAGTAGTTTCATTCCCAGTTCCCTCCAGAAGAGACGAAGGAAGGGGCTAGAGGGGCTGCTGGGATGACTTGCGGTGGTTTGCCTCAGCGGAGGGTCCTGTCCATAGCATGGTAATGGACTTGCACACAAACAGGTTTCCAAACWGCTTTAAATCTCTCACTGAGAAGTGAGTAGGTGCAAATCATCCACTGCTTACACGTAGGGATTTGAACCTGCACCCAGTGTATTCATAAATAATTTTACCTGTCGGACCAGGGCAGGGGGTATCTGAAGTGAATTGCGGTGATTGTTGAAATACATGAAATGGTTGTGTGCAGCAAAACGGTGTGGAGGAGTTCGTGTTTCAGAATGAGATCAGATTTAATTCATTTCGAAATGAGATCACTGGAACCTGCTGCCTGGGTCTTGTTTTCCCTGTTTCAGGCTTTCATCCGTGCTGAACTCTTGCCATRACTGAATTCTGCAAAGGTTTCCAGGCAGGTTTCTTGTCTGAGCGCCAGCCTGGTTGGGTAAGCTGATCAGCTGTAAGAAGATCAGAGTTTGACAAGGGGTGTATTGCCGGTAAACAGTGAAGCTTTTCCTACAGCTGAGATTTACCGTAGCTATGAATTATGTTTGCATCCTCAGAGGTAAGGAATGGTGCTTGAAGAAGCCCCAGGAAAAATACCAAGAAGTGCATTAAAATGATAAGTAGAACTGATAAGGTACATGGTGAGAGACTGAGAGGAGAATCAAGCACAGATACGATCACAGCCTATAAATACTGTCAACATGACAGCACAGATGAGCAAAAAGAAGAGTATTTGTTATCTGATGGAAAACAAGCTTTAGGAAGAGCAGTCATCACAGCAGCAGGGCAGTGGAGGGCATCCCCAGGAGCGGGTGACGCTCGTCAGCTGGGATGGAGGGAGATAAGGTCTTGTGGGACGACAGCAAATACATCTGCAATGTGCAGATGGTGAGATCGGCTGGAGACCCGCGCTGTCCTCGCCTCCCTCGGTGGTCCTGCGTGGACCAGGAGGTACAAGTGCACCGGAGGGGTCCCTTGGGGGTCCGCAGTATTCCCGGGAAGGAGAGGCATTTGCTGTCTTTCCACCGAAGATGTGGAAGGACGGTGTTGGGGGCATGCATCGCTGTTCCTCCTGTGCTCCCGTGCTTTCAGGCAGGGYGCTGGCAGGATGCGGCGGTGGGAGGCGAGATGGTGGCTGCATCGCCCTTGGGTGAGGGGCACCCCTGCGTGGGGCTGCGGGGAAGGCAGATGGCTGCAGCGGCCTCTGCTCCTCCGCCCTGCCTCCTCCTCGCAGCTATCGCTGCCCGCGGGCAGGAATGCCACATCTGCTCCTGCATCACGCCTGAGCCCTCCTGCTTTCCAGCCCGGGCTGCAGGAGTAAACCCAGGAGGACGGAAATCTGAAACTGTGGCCATGAGGGAGCTGGGTCAGGAGCAGCCCCGGCCCTGCGCCTGCCTCCCCCCGGGGCTGGGCTGGGCTGAGCTGAGCTGGGCTGAGCTGGGCTGAGCTAAGCTGGGCTGGGAGCCGGCTGACAGTCAGCCTGGCCTGTGAGTTAGCAAGGCAACCAAGGTGTGAAAGCCCTGGGGACGCGTAGGGGGAAGGTAGTCCTGCCTCCTACCCAAGCGCTGGAATACGAGCAGGGAAAGCCTTGTCTTTGAGATGGGGACGTAGCGCTCAGCCACCCCGAAACTGTTGGAAAGCTTTGCCGTTGATGCCCAGCCGCTGCCAGTTAACCTCTCGGCTCTCCTTCAGAGCCCCTCGTCCCCCAAAGCCCACCCGGGTGGTGYGGTGCCCGTCAGCGCTGTACGCGCCGTCCCGGCGGCACAGGGATCGCCCTTGGACCTGCGGTCCCCAGGCGGGACTAGGGCCTGGTGTCATCAGAGCAGGTGTCCCTGTGCCACTGCCGCTGGGTCTCTTCCGTACCTGGAGTGCCCTGCTGCTGACGGACTTCAAAAATACCGATTCCTGATGCATGACAACTCAGCATACGCATTGAAATTCTTTAATTATCACTCCATCTCGTATGCTGCACGTCCTGTGTGTCTGCTTGCGTTCAGGTGTGGCTGCTGCGGTTGTGTTATCACCCTGGGTCTCAGTCAGCCGTCTCYAGGACTCACTCGAATTTTGGTGTTGTAGTGTGCCATTCAGGGGGAGCAGACGGGGGGGCAGCAGGCTGGGCTGATGGTAACAGATGCTCTTGACGGTGTTTGTGGCAGCTTGGGCTGTCCGTGTGCCTCCTCTTCTGTCACCGGGGAAAGGGTTTGTGCGAGGAGATGGAGGAGTCTGGGCCCCAGGCTGTGAGAGGGCGGCTGTAGCAGAGTATGGGTCCGGGAGTGTTTCTGGGGATCCCCAGGACAGCCTGCTTTTAATAAACCTGTACAACTGCCTGTTGCACAGGTTGTGAAGTTGYGTGCTTCTAGAGCAGAGTGTTTCGGTACCTAAATGTGAATTTATTGATTACTGCTTCACTGCATACTTATTTAACAGCCTTTGGTTCTGGCCTCTTGTTGTGCCTCCCGCAGCCTTTTTAAAATTGAACATGAAAGGGTGGGTGCCTGCCGGCGCCGGAGACGCGCCCAGCACCGGCCTGACCCGCCTGCGGAGCTGGCACTCCGCTCCCATCCCGGCAGCGGTCCGGGATGGACCGCCAGAGCCTTGTGGTCCTGAAGGGTTAATTGGGGATAACGCAGCCGGTCTGGGAATGCGAGCTGGAGACCGAGAGGTGCTGGAGACCGAGAGGTGCTTAGCGGGTTTCTCATTCAACCACTTCGCCTTGCTGCGCGCCGCTGGGCTGATAGGGAGGCTCTCCAGACTTGGTGTTTGCGAAGCTCTCGAGGCCATTCCTGCCTTCTCCGGGAGCGTAAGCACGACACTTCTGCTGCATATTTAGAGACACGGCTCTTAGGAAAACTGCCTTGGGAGYGAGTAGCCAGCCTGTGCCACCCTACCCGAGACAACTGCCTGTGTAAAGATATCTCARCTGACATCAAAGGAGCCAGCAAATGATAGGCATCATCTAATTGCTGCCTCTCCCTGCTTTCGAACTCGTTACTGCAGGTTGTCATTCGCAGTCTCGGGATCGTTATCTATGCGTGTGCAAGTAGCACAACGTCACTGGGCAGCAGCAATCCTACCTCCGGGATCTGTATTATTCAGATAAGGTTGYGTGTGGTGACATTTAAAAACCTGAATAGTGTCCCGCTGTTGAACTGAAATGAAATGGCATTTCAGGATTTCGTTTGGAGAGAACCGGCCCTCTCCAGCCCGCAGCTGGAGCGTGCCTTTCCCTTCTGAGTGTGCTCACGCGGGGGCAGGCGGAGGGAAGAGGGGATGTGGTGTGCCGCGGGGGCCTGGCTGGGGTGGAAGGTGGCTGCTGTGCCCTGGCAGCACGGCGAAGCCCCCTCCTCTCCTCCGGACGGAGGTGGCTGGTCCTGAGCTCTAGTCGCTYACCTCCTCCTGCGTCCCAGTGTGGCCCGGCACCGAGCCCTGCCCTTCGGTGCCTTGTGATTCACTGGTGCTTTTGGGGCCAAAGACGACATTTAGAGGGAATGTTTCTGAATAACCCTGTCAACAGGAATTCACATAAAACAATTAAAGCAACCGCAGCCACGTTGCCTTGGTTTGCTCATGTCTGACTCCGCCTGAGCCCGAGCCCTCTGTGGTCCCTCACGTTTGCTTTCTCTTTCTCCGCAGAATGCAATGAACTTGCCACCCGACAAAGCCCGGCTGCTGCGGCAGTACGACAACGAGAAGAAGTGGGAGCTCATCTGTGACCAGGTAAGGGCGGCCGGGAGGGCTTTCGGCAGACATCCCATTGAGAGCACAAACTGGGGTTCGTCAGCAATGTCCCCGGGCTTAGAARGGGACCTTGCASAGGGCACGTATTTGAACAGATTCARACACTCAATTTCTTTGGCCTYRTGCACCTTTATTGGTAACAACTCATAGAAGCCTTGTAACAATAGTTCCCCTTTTTGCCACGGAGCGGTATTTCTTCCCCCTCTGATGTTACCGTCGCCCCTGTTCCTGTTTCCTCTGGGCGGTGAATCCCGCTTATTTTGCCCGGCACCGACTCRAAGAGACTGACCTTCAGTCACCTCTCAGCGAGCGCTTTGAGTTTGGTCTGTCCTGACCTGTGTAGCATGAACAAATGGTCTCAACCCAGTGAGTATTTGGCTTTCCACACCACGAACCGTTGTCGCAGTTGGCGGTAGCTGTCGCCTTCAGTGAGAGGCGAATGGTGATGCAGCCTGAACTCCTCTTCGCCTCCGGAGGCTGAACAACAACCTCGGATTAAGCAGCACCATATGCTGAGGCATCTTTTGTGTACGAGCTCTGCTGTGGTGTGCAGGCTTGGCAGCAATATGGAACAATTTACAGGTTGGCTCTGCCATGACAAATGAACAGAAACGGCATTATTTAGAGAAAGYGAAGCATGTAAACGTAGGATGTGCATTTGTGAGCCAACAGCGAAATGCCATAAACTCCAAAAGTAATCACTAAYGAAAATAATTGATCCAGGACTGAGAAAGTCGGATGTTTCCTTGAAATGTAAACATYGCAGTACCAGGATGAGAGTTTGGCAGAAGGTACAGTCATGCTGTGAGGTCAGGAACATTTTAATAAATAGATTTGTGGCACATTTCCTATTTAGCTATTACAGTGGCAAAGCCTCTGATAAAATCCAACTACCTTAAAGTAAAGCTGAATAAAGAATTACTTGCTTTTTTCTATGAGTTTTCTGTGCAGAAAACCTAAAGCGTTGAGCTATTTAAAGTTTCAGTTTAGTGAGACACTGAACAAATTGCTTAATCTACTCKTAAGTGGTTTGTTTCATGGGTGTTTGCTTAAAGCATGCACACTCAGAGCACGCAGATGGAAGCGTGAGCTTTGTGGTGGAGTCKGTGCGCTCTGTTTGCAGCCGGGCAGGCAGAAGCAGTTAGATCACAGCCCCGATCACAGCTCCCACCTCGGAGCGGATCCACCCTCTGCAACGTGCAGCTGCTGCTGATTCACTCCTGAACTCTACAGCAAGATAGGAGGGATGAGCAGATGGAAACGCAGCGAAGGAAATTTGCAATCTGGAGTAATCAAGTATCTTAATAGCTCCTTGCACAACACCCAGTCCACCCCCGGGTTGGGATGAGTCTGCTTCCCATCGCTTGGAGAGGGCAGGCAGAGAAGCAGCGCAGGACTGTTGTAACCAGCACTGCGGAGCCCAACCCTGCGAGGATCCCGAGGGGACGGGAGGTGACAGCGTGCCACCCGTCCAGGGTCCGGCCGTCCGAGGGGACGTGCTTGGGCAATAAGGGGCGGCGTATCTGCGATCTGTCGCAGCTCCCTGGCAGCCCCGGCATCCCTGGTGGGTGCTTGCCAGCCGCTGTAAATTACAGCAGCGTGAAGCAGGTGTCTGTAAAAGCACTGTAGTACAGCATATGGGGTGTGAAATATTTATATCCGTCCACGTAATTAACGTGCGTGGCTAAAAGTACTTTCAGGAATAGATTTTGTACAGAATGTATGTTTTTAGTGTGTATGCAAATTTTGACTGCTGTTTTCTATTGGTATCACTCATTACACCATTTTTGCCTGCTTTTGCTTAGTGAAGGACTGAGGATGTAAATTAACATAAAAGCTGGTTTTCAACTTATGTCTGAAAGGGAAAAGGGTCCAGAGGTTGCTTCTTCAATGATATTTTCTAAATAGTCTGTGAAGCAGACCCTGGCCCTTTGTCTGTGAAATATGTTGAGGGTATTAGGGGAGAGAGTTCGGCCCCCAAAAGGAACTCTCACTTTTGCAGAAGTGAGATTAATGAAAGTGAGGAGCTACCAGTCTTATAGTAGTAGGAGTAGTAATAATAATAATAATAATAATAATGATAATAAAAAAATCTGCCGAGAATAAGATTGTGCATGTTGTAGTGAATCGTCGTAAGGGTTGCTGGGCTGGCTGTGGGGGACTTGTCCTGTGTGGTATTGTCTGTTCCTTTGTCCGTAAACCTTGGAATTCATCTAAGCATTGCTGCTGGTGTCCTGAAACCTTGCTCCCTACCTCTCTGGCTTGCGAAGAAGGAGGAGGAGAAGCACAAAGCCAGTAAACCTGTTGCCCATCCTGGTGGTCATCTGGGGGGGTGAGCGTTGGGAAGGATCCAGGCAGGGAAGAAGATACCATTTGCTGGCATGGCGAGCCACCCTTTTGGCTTCCCGGAGAGCTGCCTTTGGTGGTACTCCGGGCCTCTTTATCCAGCTGCGTGCCAGGAGGTGTTACAGACGGGCACGGGTGTTGAGGGAAGAGGTTGGGGACATCTTACAAAGTTCTTCGTTGCCCTCTAATGGCAAATTGTGGCAGGGGCATCGCCATGTCCTCACCTTTGGGGACATTGGAGGTGTGTGTGTGTGGAATAACGAATTAAGAGACTTAAGATGAAAGTTGGTTTACATCCAAAATATCCTCACTGCGGTATTTGTAGAACTCTCTCCCTTTCCTAATGAAACTCCTAACGAAGGCTGGTGGCCAGYGTGGAGCTCACCGGGATGGCGGTGGGTTTCTCCAGCCGCCTCCCGGGTGGGGGTCCTTGTGCTTTGCTTCCAGGGGGCTCAGGCCCCTCTGTGCCCGTGTTGGGGCTAATTGCACCTAAAACAAGGCCGCGTGTGGTGCGTTGGCGAGGCGCCACGTTCCGCTTTCGGGTTTATTTGTGACTAAAAATGTGCAGGTACGGGCCCTGTTGGAAACACAGCCCCGGGTGAGAAGGTCGTGCTGTGACGGTCCCTGAGTCCTCCAGCTCTCCGGGTGAAACCCCGGCTCTGCCAAGACCAGAGTGGGCTTCCCCGGGGAGGGGAGGGCTACCTGGGCTYGCTGCCTGGCTGAGCATCATGGTGGAGGGGGAGCCCGAGCGGAGAAATCCAGCRTTGTGAGATTAGGCTATCAAAAATAGACAGCGTTCGAGATAGCCTGGAGAAGGATAACATCTGAAACCACAGAGGGACCGTCAGACTTGGGTTCATTTACACTTAGGTTCAACAAGCKTTGACTGTAGCGGTTAGATCCTTCTCTAAATGAGGCAAAAATGTTAATCGCTGAGCGCCCCGTTGTATCGTAAAAGAGGTTGGTGCACAGTGGCGTGTGCCGCACGCCCTCTCAGCCAGACTCGCTTCTGCGCCCCTTCCTCCGCTGCCGCTGCTCGTCGAGCCCTGCAAAGGGAAGATGGCGTGCAGCCTTCCCCTCCGTAAGCCAGGTCTGGAGAGACGCAGGTCCTTGATATTATTTTTATTTTTGKTTTTTTTTGTGAGATTGCGCACCACGGACTGGTTGAGAGCGTAACCGCACAGAGCTGCGGCGGCCCATGCCTGCCATTTTAAAGTCCAGAGCACCAGGGAGTGCTGACAAATATCTAGGTGTCCTYTGGATTTGGGCCGGGAGTTCCTTTAAAGGCACGCTGGGCCACGTCCAGGCTGCAGGCGGTGGAGCCGTCCTCCTGCCTGGTCCTCCATCGGCCCTCCCGCCTGCTGCCCGGGGGTCTCGGGTGGGGGGCTGATGAAGAAGGGGACAGTGGGTGACTGCTGGATGGGACTGAGCGAGGATCAGGCTTTCGCGGGGATGCTGTGCTGTTTGTTGCTTGACACAAGTATCTCAGGTGAGCCCCAAACCTCGCCGCAGAAATGTGGTGAAGGGACGGTGATTGAAAAGCGGCACCTCCCGCTGTGTGTTACCATATGGTGCCATTAACCCTTTTGCAGCAGAGATCTGGATTTTTTTGGCAACATTCAAYCAGGCATTTTCCGTATCTTTGCACATGCTGCAGTAGCCATTTACAGCTCTGTTTTGAGAGCCTTTGCATGAAAAAAATGTTTTGTATACCATTGAGTCTCCCCTGTTGTGGGTAAAATACAGGCTGGAAAATCCAGTGTTTTATTGAACTCACAAACATTTGGATGGTAGAGACGCTCGCAGCTTCATTTACCTGACTGGCTGGCCCCGAGGGAGGTGGCTCACCGAAAACCAGACGGTGCGAGTGATGGAGCAGTYGGAGGTGCAGGCGCGGGGCACGAGGGGTCCAGGCTCCGCGGCGTGGGGCTGGGCAGGGGTTGGCATCTCTGGCCTCGGAGGGAGCATCTGCGGCTCTCGCGCCTCTTGGCCGGGTCCTGCGCTGGTGACCTGGTTTTGCAGAAAATGAATAGCGGTGGAAACGGATCCCTCTGTCCCCTAATTAGCGCAGAGATGAACTGCTGCTGTCGTTCCGTTCCGTGGTAAGACATGTAAGGTGACATACTGTCCTGCTGCTGGGCTGGCTGGATTGCCGGGGCCAGGACTGAGCCACCCTCCARGTCTGTGTGGGATGGGGGACGAGTGGTGGAAACGTGCCCTGCGTTCACGACGTGTTTGTGCCTCGGGAGTGAGAAGACACTGGTCTCCAGCCCTGCTTGTCCACCTCCTTTCACCAGCGTTCACCATCCGTGTGCTTTGTGCGCTCCTGGCAGCTCCTGACTGCCTGCTGGGGTTTCTGACAAGCCTGGGTACCGACTCGGATGCACTCTGTGTTTACCTAAGGTATATGAATCCTAAGGATGAAACAAATTAGTGAGGGTGGTAATAACGTATGTCACTAATGCAGAAAATGTCCTGAATATTTTTGGAAGCAAAAGATCTCTGGAAAAGGCACAATTTCCTGGTTACGGAATTAATACATTTTCCAGATTTGGGCAAACGAGATGTGTCGAGTTCTTTGTAGGATCACATGGAAGAGGAAATGCAGAAATCCAGCAGTTTTGCTTTGCTGCTGAAGTAAAGCCCTCTCCCAGCCCCCTTTTTTTGCTATCCATCAGAAAAGAAAGTGCTAATTCTGGAGACTGCTGATAAAAGAAGAACAGGAGTGATGTGGTGCTCCCCCGTCCAAGCTTTTTCCCTGAATGCTCATCATTTATTCCCCTAAAGGGAGGTGCTGGGGACCAGGTCATCTCACTGCTCTCTGGTCCGCTGCCGCTGGCTCCTTGCGTGTGCTTCTCTGCGCTTGTCTGTCGTTCTGGCTCACAGCACCACTCCTCAGCAATTTTTCAAGTAAGAAAGGGCTTTTTATCCTTGGGAAATTAAGTTAGTTTGCTTTCTAGGTGGCTGACAAAGGCAGGGTCGAGTTATTGCTGGTCTGCGCCTTTCTCCTTTCGGGGCTGTAGATAGTGTTGGTGCTTATATGAGTCATGTAGTGGAGATAAAATAGGTTTCGTTGGGATTTATTAACTTTGTTGTGTCTGAATGGCCCAGTCCTGGGGCGACTGGGAGGGGAAGCCACCATGTCCCAGTCGTGATGTCACCCACTGGCTTACGCGTTTTGCTCGGCGAAGTTTGGAGACTCAAATGGGGATTTTAAACTATATATGTGTGTGGTAAAAATCCCCAACCTCCTCGTTCAAATAGTGTTAAACCCCTTGCCGTATAAATTCTTATTTTGAAAGCAGATTTGGCCAGTGAGCGATTGCAAATTGCCAAAAGCGGAGAGGAGGAGCAGACAGGAAAAAGCAGCAATTTTTAACTCGTTRTTTACGGTATCTAAGGATTACGTGTGAACAGCAGTGCCTCGGTGTCAGCCGGGAGGTGGCTTTGCCTCTCCAGGGCAGTMGATGCTCTCCAGAAGGACCAGAGGACCTGGAGAGGACCCCGGACCGGCCAGCCTGCACAGCCACCACAGCATTGGTGGCAAGCGAAATACCAGACTGCCGTCACGCAGCACCGTGCCTTCCCACCCCCCGTGAGCTCTGGCACAGCGGCAGTTTTTTGGGAGGGCGATGGCTGCAAGCAGACGTTCAGGGTGTTCCGGAGGCGTCGGGGAGCCTCGGGCTGCCGTCGCTGCGCAGCACCGAGCCCTAGTTCTTGCAGCTTGCAACGTATCGGCCTCTAATATAAAACAGTCAAAGCTGGATAAACCGAGACAGTAATCATAGCCAGGAAAGGGCAATTTTAAAGGCTAATCCCTCACGGCTTTCCAAAGCAGAAAAAACACTTTAAGGGGCTGTAAAAATGTTTCCAGGACTAGTAGATGTTTACCACAAGTGGTTCTTGGTCACTAGTTAGAGAAGAGCATTGCTGGTATCTACTGTTCATGGATAATGTCTTTAAAATCCTTCAACCCAAATAATTCCGCTCTACAGTAATGAGCAGCATCTTTGTTAATGAAGTCGCTGTAGAGATTATTGCATAAATACATAATTACAGCTAGGTTTTAAGAAAACAAATGAAAACATATAGTATCTGCATCACARACTACTAAATGTGCATGTTGAGTTTCTTTCATTTCATTAATTCATTAAGCATTTCATTTTGAAGACTCCAGATATTAAAACTGGCAGTTAGGAAAAGCTCCTGTCACTTTAGCAGATGACAGCTGATTAGTTAGTAAGAGAAATAAATCYGTAAGAGTAAAATAGCTTCTCTGGAGGATTAGACTAAACACAGCAGAGCTACACTGCCGTGAGAGAACCCCCCAAAAAGGGGAGGAATAAATACGAGAGCTAACGCGGAGCCTTGTTAGTCTGGGACTCGGCCGTGCCCGCTGGTGCTCTTGGGTCGCCYTCTTCAAGAGCGGACCTTCGGCTTGGTGCTCCATCACTTGCAGACGCAAAGAATAGTGTTTGGACGTGGTTATGAAGTGGCACAGTGAAAACACTTCTACCTTTGTGTTATTTTGTAGAGAAGGATGTGGTTAYTCAAATGCTGTAATGTCTCTGGAGCTAATATAAAACTGTTGAGGGGGAAAATGAGAAACGGCGGTGGTCTCCGAGGTCCAGATACCTCTRTAACTCTTCGCTAGTCTGCAGTAGGCCAGATTCTCATTTACAGCARAGTGGTTTTTTTGTCTGCCTGCCAGTGTGAAGAAATTTTAAAATGGGTTAATGGATGGAAATTGCTTCTAAATAACTTATATTTATGCCCACTGTGAAGCCACAGTCCACTGTATCCTGAGGGAKCTGTAAGTCTGACTGAGAAACTGGCCCAACAGTGTCCTGTAAAAAGTGCATAAATTAAGCTAGCGTTTAAGTTACTTTCAATATTGACACCTTATTCTTTTAACTGATGTACTTTATGTGCTTTTTTTTTTTTTTTTAATTTATTTTTTTATTTCCTTTAAAGTCCCTGTCAACATACCGTGGGTGTTCCTGCTCCCATTTTCCGGAGAGGTGGGTGCTAGGGCTGACCGTCGCACACCTCTTGGGACGTGGAGGGTGATTTCTGGCTGTGCTGCGGGAGCTGTGTGATGGAGCCCTGGCACGCTGCTTCCGAACCTGTCTGCAACGCTGTGCACCCGCCTCCTGCGTCTGTCCGTCCCCACGCACCGGCGGCGGTTCCGATTAGCAGCAAATTTAACTAGGAGGGTGTGAAAGGGACCGTCTGACCTGTGCGGGCCGGCTGGGAGGAGACTGGCTCGAAGCGTCCGTGCCTGTAGAGCCGAGAGGAAGCCGGGGCGGTGGGCACGGTGCTGGGGAGGATGGCGCGGGACCCACACCCTTCGTGTCACTTTGGCCAGAGAGGAGCCGGCGACAAAGAACTTGGCATTTTTTGAACTGTTTTTTTTTAGATAAAAAGGAAATGCCAATTCCAGGACTGTGTTTGGCCCGTACATGTGAAGGTGCATGGAAAAAAAATCCAGTTGTAAAAGAGGAAAGAAATGTCTGCTCTCTGCCTTACAGAGCTCTCGCCCGGAGCTGATGGACCGCAAGGCAGACTTTTTGGTTCATTTTTTCCTTCTGACCATGATAAATTACTTATTTTATAGCAAGATAATAACAGGAACAACTTTTGGTGTTCAGACAGTACGTTCTGGTAACTGGGCAGCAGTGTACTATTCATTATGAAATAACTTTCAGATAATGTAGTCAAAATTGCATCCTGACCTAATAAAGGGAGGTTTCAAATATCAGTTATAAAATGCGAAATTTCAGGAGGAAATTGTTATGAGATCTTTCCTCAAGGGAAAGGGCAGAATAGTTTAAAAYTCTTCCAAGATACAAATAGTATCAGAACTTTTGGTAATGCTCTTAACAGGTTTGGACRTAGCATACTGCTTGCAGAACAACTTGTGTTTCACAGCAGCTTTTGTAGGATAAATTTCAAGCTGGCCGTGCGACTGGTAAAAAAGCAAGCAAAAATCAAGCAGCTCTCAGAATACAAACCTTACAGACCTTACATTTGTCATTAAAATCTTTAATTCGATTCTGAATGTGGTTGATTCTGGATTGTAGATCAAGTGTCCCTCTGTAAGGTGAGGCRTTGGGAAACCTTCGTTGAGCAGTGAGTCTCAAAATCAGGTGGGAATCTTTTGGCGCTGGACTAACAGTAGGTGAGATGGGGAAGGGAAATCAGGCACGCTGCTGGTATACGACAGAAGGCAGGAAAGCAGGCATGGGTAATGAGATGTTTTACATGGGTAAAGCCCAAGAACCTGCATTTCTCCATGTCCTGAGGTTGGTAAGACTCCAACCTTAGTGGGGAGGAGAGGCACGTGGTGGTTTCCGGGCTTTCCCGGTGGGACAGGGATGGGCATCTGGTCCATAATTTGCCTGTGGTGGTGTAACGGTGGTCTCAGTAGCGTTTGCTGGCTTGCTTCCCACCATAGAATCATTAAGGTTGGCAAAAACCTGTAAGATCATCTAGTCCACCGTCAACCCAACACCACCATACTGGAGATCCCTGGTGTGACACAGGTGCCGAAGGAAACCCTCCGAATGGCTGGGAGCCGTGGGTGGCTGGGATGAGCTCAACCACCGACGTGCTCCCCATGCAAGCGGTGCTRGCAGAAATGGCGTGGGGAGCTGACCCCGAGGCACGACGAACGCGTTGGTGCTCCAACGTTGCGTTGACGTAGGAGGCGGGATGCTGCTGTGACTTGGGCGTATTAATGTAGAATAAAGAAGCCCTCCTGCGTGGTGGCTGGGCAGGGCTGGTGACGAAGTCTGCGTCGTTATTGCCGGGAGAGCTGGCCAGGCTCGTGCGTGCTTTGTAATGGAAATAAAGACTGAGCGCTGGTCGTCGTTCGCATACGGGGCTCCACCAGGACGAGCTGAACCCACCGTGGCCCAAATACTGTGTGACCGCTTTGTGCCCGTGGCAGGGGAGGCTTCGCCTGTGCCCGGCGGGCACTCTGCCCTCGCCGGTCCGGTGCCCTCCCCGAAATGGGAACCTGCCCTAAGGGTTGGCSTGGGACCTGGTGGGCCACTTCCAAAGGCAATCCAATTTAATATCGTGGAGTTAAAATATTACTCGGTTATTGCTGACATACTACTCTTGCATTCATKTTTCTGGAGTCTGAACAATGAAATGATGTGACTTCTCCCATGAATAGGCCGTGCAGCGTGTTTTTTAGGCTTGTTCCAAATGATAAAAAAGGTGTCTCGGTTTTTGTGGTGATGGCTTTCAGTCAAACATGGGCGGGCATCCACTCTTCTAATGCTTCTCTTTTCTCTCAGTACTCCTGGCTAGCAGAAA
This sequence comes from Oceanodroma leucorhoa, assembly GCA_030449065.1. NCBI lineage: Eukaryota > Metazoa > Chordata > Aves > Procellariiformes > Oceanodroma > Oceanodroma leucorhoa. Next base: position 749,393 of record JASVER010000185.1, on the reverse strand, counting down.
CCCTGTTGTTTCAGATGTGTGTGTTTATGTGTGTAACTAAAATGCAAAATTGTCACTGAATATGTAAGGTATGTTTTTATGCATCCTATATAAATATCAAATTTCRGAATATCAAGATACATGTAAATATATTTTATTTGCATGCATGTTGTATATGCATAGATTACATACTTATGAATATAAGGTATGTACATATAAAACTATATTATAAATATATACTGTTTAAATATATATGTGTGTGCATGCATTTTATATGTATAGTGAGGAAATACAGAAGATGTTATRAAATGGCTGATGTTTATTCTTTTATCCTTTGCAGGAAAGATTTCAAGTGAAGAATCCTCCACATACATACATCCAGAAGTTGAAGGGCTATCTGGACCCAGCTGTAACCAGGAAGGTGAGGAGCGTCCCCTTTCCTCTCGCCCGTCCCTCTTTCCTCGGCGAGGACGGTCCCGGGGTCCGGGTTCCTTCCTGCCTTTGTGCAAAAGGCCCTGTAAAAGTCTCTGAGAAGAGTCTCGGAGACGGCACAAGCTGCAGAGAGAAGCGAAGAGAAATTGGAAAGACGCTGCCGTTTTCGCAGCTCAGAAAGGAGAACAGATGTTGCAAAGAAAAGGGCCATCTGACACACGAAACAGCTTGTTTTAATAACTTTAGCTTCAATAAATGGTCTGACAAATTATCACTGAGCCGTACTGTAGGTCTGGCTTTTCGTGGGGGCAGTGCTGGTGGTGAATAAAACCTCTTGTCGGATGGCACTTTCTCACCCGTGTGAAGGGGATGTTGAAGTTTTGAGCCCTTTTGTCGGGCATTTGCATGGCAGGAGGTCAGTACAGCTGGCACAGTTCTCCTCTCGCWTGCAGTCTCATCTGAGGTTTCAGGGTTGTGGAGTAAAGACGTAAAGGGGTGTATTTACACGGCAGAGCCTCATCTGTCCTTCTGCATGTTATTTTGTGCAAAATAGTTTGATAATCACTCATGAAGGACTCAGGCACTTCACTTGGCCTTTCACATGAGCGTCGTGCATCCCTGAATGTGGCTTCTGTACCGGCATGTATTTGTAGCTGGTTCTGATATTTCTGCACCACTCTGATGGGCTTAGTAATAGCCTCCAGGATTTTAGAATAACAGGGAACCTACGTCCCATTTAGAGGACCGTCGCTGAGCCTTTGGTATTTAACCACTTTGGGTATCAGCTCATATCCTGTGTTGATAGTTATAATAGCCTTAAAAAAAAAAAAAAACAAAAAACACAACAGAAAAAGGCAGGGAGAGCATAGCAGATCCTGCCAATGACTGGCTCTGCCTTGTCCTCAACAATCGCTGCTTTGTGTTGCCGTACAATTAGCTGAGGTTGGTGCCCTGCAGTAAAATACGCGTCCTGACACGGGGCTTCCAGGCCGGGGCCAGCTCCAGCCGCGGCGGAGGTGCACCTCCGTCCCCGCGAAAGGCGGGGGGCAAACACTGGGTACCCTGTGCTTCCAGCCCCCCGTCCCTAGCCCGTGTCTTCAGGGCTGCAGGAATGTCTCCTGACAGTGCTTCTCTTGTTGGAGGCTCTAACAAGGAGTAGGAAACCACTTAGTAGGAAACCTTTAAATTTGCCTGTAGCTGATTATAGTTTTTTTTTTTAAAAAAAAAAATGGTGAACAGGGGTCTTTGTGTTTTTCTCCTGAAGGGTTTTTGAAATTCATTTAGTGTTTGGCTTTGCTCTGTGGTTACTCCGTGGGCACACATTGAAGCCTTTCTTATCCTAATACCACTATAAGAGTCCCATGACAAATGACAAAACCGAAGGAACCTAAAAATAACTCCATTGAGTTCCTCTCTTTTGTTGCCTTGTTCTGTATCACCAGCAGCCTTTCCTCAGCCTGGGCTGCGAGGCGGAAAGATTTACACATGGGCTGCTGGGCGGCCCCGCGATATTGTGGGGAGAGCTCCTATTACCCGGATTATTGCTGTAATGGAGGTGGTGTCAGCGTTTTTGCTGRTGATCCCCAGCGTGGCCAAGAGAAGGTGGCTCCAAACGCCGCTGCAAAATGTGCTTTTCGGCTTGTAATTGGGGTCATAATGGCTCTTCCCGGGAAAACAATTGCTTTTCGTCTGAGCTGAATTTTGAAACGGGAAAATGAAAGTGTTGAAATGCCACATTTTTAAAGAAATGGCAGTCTGGTGGCTCCTAGAGCCCCGTAAAGCACAGGGCCGGTTCACTGCTCTCTGCCGTGGCTGCAAAGAGCAGCCTGGCCTCGCTGGGGGCTGACGGTCCCGCGTGGGAACGTGCTGCCTATTTCTGCCGTGCCCTCCTACCCCTGTCTCCTGTCTGCTTCTTGCTGCATCAATATTTTACYTTTATTTCTAGAGAGGTAAGGTTTTACATTGCTTGCAGCTATATTGTGTAAACTCTCTTGGGAGAGAAGGCACTGTGTTTTTGTACTCTGAGCTAATTAACTGAGGTCCAGAGAAGCTGTATGTCTGATCTCAACTAGCTATTTCAAAGTAAAAATTAATAGTGCCTTGTGTCTATTAGGACTTTACAGTGAGGCATCTATTTCAGTCTGCCAGTGGCTTTCTGAGCTGGGATTTAGTCTTACCCCAGGTAAGCCAGTGGGGCTAACTAGCACGTGATAAAACCCTGCTGAAAAGGCAGCTGATAATTTTCACGTAGGTCAGCAAGGCAAGGTAAATCCTATCCTTTCATCATCTTCACCTCAATAAATGAACTCATGACAATTATTAACTGCCAAGTAGTCCCCTTGATTTTATTGTGGGTTTGTTGTGGTGCACTGAGAACAAACCCTTTTTTCCCCAGTATTCAGAGCATGTCCTGCTTGCAGCAGCAGCGCTTGCGGGCTAAGCATTTATAAGCCCTATTCAAACACATCGAGTCTGTGTGTGTGATAACTGATGACCAAGCTGGTTGTAAGTACTGCAATTCCAAGATGATTATCATTGTCCGTCCACTTCTGCTCTCATTTAGCTTGTTCACGAATGAAAATTTACCAAAACAATTGCTCCGGAATAATTTATCCAGCTGTTTTAGTAGCTTTCCGTGGGCAAGGAGCACCGGGCAGGAGAGAAGACGGCAGTCTTTCTCCCGCTGGGAGAGGAGGAGGCACCGCTGACTTGCTCTGCCTGCACACCGAAGGTAGCCCTGCTGCAAGCTGGTTTTGCAGAGGATGGAGAGGAGCTGCTTGACTCGACTCGAGACTAGTCGGTGTGCATTTAGAGGTCCTCTGCCGTGACCGGTGCCTGCTGTGAGCCGTGAAGTGGGGCTCTCACTGTGTCCCAGTGAGGTTTTCACAGGYCGCCCTTTCTGCTCCCATGCCGAGACGACGCGAAACCTCACCTCCTTTCTGCTGCCTTACTGCCCAGTGTTYTACTTCTGACGTTTTATGGCCTTTTCCCAGCATCTGATTTTGCAGATACAATTTAGTGTGCGCAAATTATTAAAGCATGCAGATGGCAGCACATGTGTATTTCATTATTGGCTTGCACCCACAGATTTGGTAATTATATAGAAATCACGGCAGGTTTTTTGGTGTGGGTGTAAAGTCTCGAAAGTGAGATTAAAGCACCAGGCTGAGAACGAAGCCCAAACGCTGTAGTTCTCAGTGGAGAGTTTGATACTAAAACAGAGCTTGTATTGTAAAGAAATGTTTATTTATCTACAGGCTTTTAATTTTCTTAATMCTGGAAACTCAAAAATGTGCATGGGAACAGAAGTTATTTTTCTGAGTATGTTTTTGTTGACTGCCGGACTATTGTTGTTGCATTCCTCAGGATTTAGAGGGGTTCTCAGTTTACCTTAATCTTCTATTTATTCATGCTGCACCGCATGAGATGTTGATATTTTTAATAGCATCACATGAGTCTAATTGTTATATTTGTCTGCTCACTCAATTACAGAAATTCAGAAGACGAGTCCAAGAGTCTACTCAAGTACTCCGAGAACTGGAAATTTCTTTAAGAACAAATCACATCGGGTAAGAATTTTTGATGGCCTCTGGTCTAAGATTTTTTTTTTTTACATCTACTGATGGATGCCTTTAAGACAATATCTCTTTGCATGTCAAGCAGTGATACCACTTGATTGATCGTTAAGGCCTGAAGGGCTCAGTTAAGGGATAATTGGGCATCTCAGGAGAATAATTCGGCTTTCCTGATAGGGTTCATCCACACCTCTGTGAAGGCTGCGAAAAGATTGCAGTCAAGTTCTGCACACCCTAAGTCAGTCAGAGCAGCAGTGAACATGATTGCATCTAGAATAGTAATAGTACTGCAGCTATAAATATATATATAAAAAAACCCCATGCTGTTTTATAGCTTTAACATGATGCAGTTCACGAAGCCTGGCTGTGAGTAATATTCCCAGTATTTTACTTCTACAAAGCACAGAATTCCTTTCAAGTAGCAAAAGTAAAAGAATCGCAGAGACTTCGGTTTTTTATCGAACGTGCCGTTCCCATCCGCGTTTCCACCGGTCTCACCTCTCTGCTTTGGGTCTCGGGASCAGAAACCAGTTCAGCGCTGGTACCTCAGCCAGGAAGGTTTCTTCAGCGTTTTGTTTCATGATCACACGCTCAATTACATCGATTTTACAGGATGCTACTCTTACTTCGTGGAAACAAGGGCATTTTAAACTGTGGGAGGAACAGCCGTTCTCTCTCTGTAGGAGCCGGCTCCCCAGCGTGGCGTGCACGGACGGTGTGCCATGGCAGTGGGGGACCCTCCTGCAAGCTGTGCCATTCCAAATATTTCCAACAAACCTCTCCCACACCTCTGCTCTGGCTCCTGCTATGTTTTCCCTCGTTTTCCAACACAAAAGATTCCCCACCAAAGACTTAGGGCATGGCACTCTGCAGATTTATGACAGCTCACGGGTGCGCAGAAGGAACGTGATGGTGCACCAGATAAATAACGGAGGCTGACAAGTCCAACGTTTATTTATTTGGTTCACTCGGGTGAAAGATGTKTTTCAAAATACGTTTTATAAATATGCCAGGTTGTTTATTTTAGCAGGTAAACAGCGAAAGATTTAAAGCCTGAAGACCAGAATAAGTCAGAGGTAATGAATTCCCACTCTGCTGAGAGCAGGGGATCCATAGCTGTGAGGMCCCGGAGGCAGAGCGAGCCTGGAGCCCCAGTTCCCTCCCTGGCTCCCCACTTGTTCCAGTGGCACCTAACCCACTCCCGGGGGAGTTTCGGCTGCCCCGGTTGGGGTTCGGAGGAGAGCTGAGCTGGGGCTGTGCTGAGGCTCCTTGCTCGCCTGYGTTTGCCYGCAGATGTGTGGATTTTCAAACTTYACTTGGCATTTTTGAGTTTTTGAAAGCTTTGGAAGATAACAGGCTTTTCTGAGTTGAAGATTATTTTGCATAATTCACAGTAATAGGTTAACATCTTTTAAAAAGAGAAGGCAGAATTACTGCTAAATGTACATCCAGGATGTCAGATCTCACCTTTGGTGCTACTACTCTTTTGCCGGTATGCTGTCCCTATGCTTTTGAAATACTGCTAGGGATCAGGATGTGGGAAAAAATAAACCAGGTCCCTGCGATTCATGCGTTAGAAGGTGGCTGTGGCCACTGCTGGGCGGTTTGCGCAGCGGCGTGTGCCAGGGAGGAGATGAGCCCGGGCTTGGAGCGAAGCCGGGCGGCAGCCGAGCTCCCCGGCACACCCGTGGCCTCTTGCAGCAACACTGCTRCGGTGGGAAAGGGACTTACCAACTCCGGAGCTCAGTCCTTAGAAGGGCAAACCTCTATTTCTCAGCAATGCGGAGTGGGCATAGGGGTTTTTATGTTTGGTTTTTTGGTGGAATGTTTTTCCCATCATAGTGCTGCAAAAAAGATCTGTAAAGTCCTCTGAAGGACTCTTTWAAAGTCCTCTAAATAATAAAGGGCATTTTTGAAAAGTCCTCTTTTCCYGAGTGAGAAAGCAAAGTTTTGCTCAGCAGTGCTGCCTTTCCTGCAATGGATCTGCCTCTAGTTTATCTGACAAGAATTCCAGTAACTGCACAAAGCCTGTGAAACGCTCTGATGTCTAATGATTTTTCTAACAGATGGGTGAGGGAGTTCCTGAATGAAGAAAACAAAGGCCTGGATGTTCTGGTGGAGTACTTGTCGTTCGCACAGTACGCAGTCACGTAAGTAAAACATGCCTGGTGCTCTCTGGGCTTGCGAGGCAAAGCAAGACTCCTGCCATCTCTACAGAGCMAGAGAGGGAAATGCCGGGCCAGATGCTCAGCTTTTCTAGCAGAGCTTTCCTGCCAGCAGCTTGGTATAATGCTGTGTATGTAGCTTAGAGCAGAGAAAATGGTAACGTTAATCCAAAACCTTTGGATCGTAACATGTTGCAGAGAAAAAAATGCCTAAGTTTAAGCTTGAGATTATTTGTCTCTAAGACTGTACTGACATATGTTTTAGCTTTGGCCTCTTCCCGTCTTAGGGGTACAGTGCAAAAACATTCAAGAAATGGGTGGAAGCATGCAGGCTTCCTTAGAAATGGGTTTGCGATTAGTGTCTGACCCCAAGGAATTATAATACTGCCTACCATGTTCAAAGCAAGATCCACACACGAACCGCTTCTCACAAGGCTCGTGGCAAGCAAAGTCGTGGGTGTTTGTGTGCAGTAGCTGCGCTGCAAGACAAGAGTAGGAATTTCAAGGTGATTTTGCACGTCAGAAAGACTATGAAACAAGCTTCTGCAGTTCTGACATCTGGTTAGCTGGGAGTCAGATTTAGTCATTTAGGTAATAAATCATTAAATGTACTCTMTTAAAACAATTGGGAAAAAATCAGCTTTCATGAGTCATTATATCACACAATTTGAAATAGATGTTCAGCTGAGGATCTTGTTTTGTATATCCACAGGCTTTCACTTGAGGATATTGTAGCAATAGATTTTTGTATAAAATTGTATGAAAAGAAGCGGTGGGTTAAAGATACTGTTGTAGTTAGGAACTCGAGCTGAGTAGAGTTGATGTTTTATTTTTAGAAAAGATGCCATCAGATGTATATATACCATTGCATAGAAAAGAGATTTTTGGTGGAGTTGCAATAAAATTAATGAAGGAAAATGATACGTTTTAAAATGTTACTAACACTGGAAAAAACTGTGCACAGCAAAAAGAAGTGTTTGTATAAAGACTTTCTTCCTAAAATTATACAAATGTATGCAAGTTAGCTTGCTGGGTTTTTCCCCTCTCTAACGTGGTAAACATGAGTAATAACCTCAAAAGCTGTAAGGGGAACAAGCAATTTTTGCTTGAAATAGCAGTACAATGGGCAACGAGTCAGAAATCAAAGGAAATCTGTAATGATTATGGTAATGTATTACATATGCTGGGAGATTCATGAGGGCCAGCAAGCCAGTGTAAATGCGTGGTCACATATTGATGGAGGAAACTGAATTAGTACTTGCACAACGTATTGATTCATTGAAACGGAGACAGCTTTAAGCATTCTCCCTCTTTCCTTCAAGGCAGAGCTAATCATCAGCAAAGCAGCCAGTGTTGTATTTGTATTACATTGAAGTAGAGTAATACTGAGCTCTTTGATCCTGCCGAAATCGTGTGCTCGTGTGGTTAGCTGCTCCCTTTGTCGAAGTCCAGATTTGCTGCCCTATGCATTCGAAGCTCACACTGATGTGCGGCTGAAGGGAAGTTAGCCTGCATTGCCTTCTTCCTTTCTTTTTGTAATCTTTTGGGACCTACTAAAATCTGCAGATGTTGAACAGGAAGGAGAATGCGATGTGCATCTTTTCTGTCTAACCCGGCGYTGGAATTTCTGTTTCCTTTCAGGTTTGACTTTGAAAATTTGGAGAACAATGTGGAAAACTCGATGGACAAGTCCAAACCTTGGAGCCGATCTATTGAGGACCTGCACAGAGGCAGTAATTTACCCTCGCCAGTTGGCAACAGCATTTCCCGCTCTGGCAGACACTCAACTTTACGGTAAGGAGTTAAATCAGGCCGTGGGTGACCTGCAAACAGTGAGTCCCCAAGCGAGAAGAGTCAGTACGGTTTTCCAATTAGAGTATTTTTCATCTTCCCTCTTTTCACAGTATAGGCTTGACATACATAGGAAACGTGTTACTGTACTGATGGTTTTGAGGTGGAAAGAAGTGCTAAGCTAGTAACACGGGGCAGCGTTACACAGCGATTGAGGAAGAGACGAGAATAACTCTGCCTCCCTTTCCAATGGCAGAATGATCTAAAGATGCACGATACGTTTCCATCAGGTACAATGTGGCTTGCACAGAGGAAGCAATTCCTCTTCGCCAGAGAGTGCCTCAGGATTTCCATGGACCCAGCCAGTCTGGGGCTCCAATCTGGTGTCTCTTCTAGCAGCACATTCCTTCCATGCTGCTATGAACAAGATTATTTTTTTTTTTTTTTAAAGGCCACTTCCATCCTTCAAACCTGCTGTAAATACTAGCACCACCCCAGGCTTTACTATGAAGTCTCTCTTTCCRAATACTGGGGTTTTTTTAGTTTCTGGGAAACGCAGGATCGCCTCTCAGGACCGAATGGCAGTCAGCTCTGTTACATTCCTTTGATGCTTCACTGTTATAAAGCATCCTAAACATCACCTTTAGACTAGCAGTACTCTTACCTAGGGGCGCAGCTCAGAGTGCTGAACGGCATTTACTCATTTACTTCTTGACTTTTTATGGCTTTTGTGGAGTTTTGTTACGTAGTGCTGTGAGCATAAAGGAGTCCAAAAAAGATGGAGCCAGTGAGGACTTGCAGCTTTTTCCTACATCTTCCAGCTGAGGTTCAGTTTTGGTTTGTCAGTCAATGGTAGTGTTGGCTCTTTAGTTGATGTTAAGGGAGCGCCTTCCACCTACAGCCTGMGGGGTAGCGGATGTGATACCTGGAAGATGTAGTTCACAGACCTCAGGCAGTGGAGAGGAGGAGACAGACACACAGTTCTGGTAAAGAGATACAGGCTGTGGAGTACAGCAAAATCACTTGACCAGTTGATTTTTATTTTTTTTTTAAATGTTGCAGAGGTGTTCTTAGTGGTTTTGGTTTTCTTTGATCTTTAATTACTRTGACAGAGAAATGGTAGAGTCTTGCGCTTGCAGGAGGATGTCTGATTCTGTTCTCTGTCTTTGGGAGGCGTGCTTGTGATTAGTTACGCTAGAAATGCATGTCAGGTATACATTACATGTCTCTTACATTGTTTTCTCTTCATTTCCTTCCATCCTTTTTCCTTTTTCACATCCTCCTTTATTCCTTACCTTTTTTATTTTCCATTTCAATGTCTCCTTCCTTGCATCCATCATTCCCCTCCCTCTTTCAAAACGCTCTTCTCCAATTCTCTCGCATCCTTCCCTCCTCCGCTCTCCCCCGCCTTTCACGTACCATCAGATTGGTTTCTCTGCCCGAGCAACTTCAGTTCAAACGCCACCAGAGCTGCTTTTCAGCCAACTGCCTCTGGAGAGGCTTCACTTGGCGCTCTGCTGATGAGGCTTCGAGCCGGAGGATCTCGTAAGTCCCAGGTGCAAGGTTACGCGCAGCACGGGCTGTGCCGGGCATGGCAGCCGCGTGGCTAGCGCTGCTCCCCATGCCTTATAATCTAGTAATCATGCGTCTTGGTACAGCGACCGCCTGAGCATCGGGGGGGGGGTTCAGCCTCCAAAACGTGTGGTTATCACATTATAATTTCCAAGTGTAGTTTGCTTCCGTAGAGTGGGATTTCCTAAAAGGAAATAAAATGTGGTTTACTTTGAAACAAGATACTRGTTTTCGTTATCATAGCGCAAATAGTATTATTAGTTTCATACCTAAGACATAGAGCCCTTAGTCCATGTTATTTCATCTTTTTTATTACAAATAGAGACTTCACTCATATCCAACACTGGCACAGAAATGTAACCTAGTACSGTGTTTTTCACCCCTCCTGCCTGCAGAGCCATCTTTGTACCGGGGCAGCTTGGGCAGAAACTGTCTAATATTTAYGTGTTTCTTATTGTCTTATATTTGTGTTTCATTAAAAAAAAATCTGTGTTTTAAAATGTGTACTTTTTCAATAGCTGGGGATTATGTGTATTAAAAAAAGTGAAAACTGAAAGTAGGTGGGAAGTTTTTAAGAAGGGCTTTTTTGTATAATTAATAAATATTGGTTAACTGAAACAGAATCTTTTCCTGAGAACAAGCTGGGCGCTCATCGAATGAGGAGGCTGTGCAGGATGGTGTTTCTGGTCAAAACCAGGAGGTTCCTGCCTCGTCGCTGGGTAGACGATGTGTCTGGGACATGCGGAGACCCAGGCCATAGGTTCTTCTGTGTGGAAGCTCCTCTTCTGCCTTTTTTATAAAAACCATTAAAATGGAGAGAAAGGAAGAAGCGGTCCTCCGTCTCGGGTGAAAAAGGAGAAGTCTGACAATCTTAACAGRGTAATTTAAAATTCAGGAGCTGGACTCATCCCTGCTATGCCATAGCAGTAGGAAAAATGAAAACAGATTTGGCCTGGATTCCTTTTTATTAAAACAGCAAGAAGAGTTGGGGAGACAGTGTTTCGTGCCAGCTTTAGCACCKTTTTTTCTCATTTTTGGTGCTTGTGTGGCAGTGTCACGGCACCAGCTTTCCTGCCTGCCCTCAGGGTTCAGTAGCTGTAAACCTGCTGTAGCCCTCAGGATCCTGCACAATCCCAGCTGATCTGTGCTGTCCGCATTTAATTATAGCAAAAGGAATAGGAGACAAGCAGAAGGCAACACTGGGAAGTACTGGCGGGGTTATACCCCTTGCACGCTTGCAAACGGTGCAGTTCCATCGTGGCGAGCATTCCCTTGCAACCAGGCAGGGCGAGCTTGCTGCGGTGTGAACTGGCCCGGCGGTGACGTGGGCACGGGGCTCTCTGTCCCTCCCTTTGCCTGGCTGAGGCTATCCATTTCTAATTGTGACTTTAACTGGCTTCCCGTAGCTCTTTTTAGTCGTGCTAAATCCTGCCAACTCCCTGTTCACTGGGTTTCCTTGGCAACTGAGGKTTTTTTTTGTTTTTTTTTTTGAAGAGGAGGCACAGGGATTTGGGAAGCGAACACCAAAATGAGGGCAGAAGGATAAAAACGGGGATGAACCTTTGGGGATTTTATTGCTGCTTTTTTTTGGGAGAAAGAGCATTACTTTCACATGAGAGTCATACTCTCCTGTCAGATAAATATTAATGCAGACTTTGTAATGTCCCAGCCCATTAGAAATTCCCTTTCTTCCGCGTCAAATACTTCAATTTTTGTGTGGATTGAACTGAGAAACTTCATTTCKTTCTTCAAAATCCGTGGAGTCCGTAGTGAGAGAATGATCCAGGCAAATGTATCTTAATCCATAAATGGGCTTTGAATGCATTTGATAATTGGACTCAAATTTGGCACTGCTTCCTCAGGCTGCAATGAATTGGGCTTCGCCATTAACACTTCCACTGCTCAGGGACCAGCTGGCTTTGCCGTCATAATTTTTGTCAGATACTTGCTAATCTAACAGAGCGTATTTCTGAGCAGTCAGTTGTCGGTCTTGTGATTCTTCTGGTTTCTCTACCTAAAGACCAGGGTTTTTACAGACCTCGGACAGCCCTTAGCCAGGCAGGGGGGGCTCCGGCAGCCGAGGGTAGCTCCAATGCAGCGTGCACCCCTTTTCGCGTAGCCTGCTTGCTGGTGGTGTGGGGGTGTTTGTAGGTAAACGCCCTGGTCGGACGGGGGGAGAATCCCCTACGGCACCCGTCTGTGGTTGCGTACCGAGGTGAAGGAACACGCTCGTTCCCGTGCTGGAAGTTGCGTGGGATGCAGGCAGCGTTGCGGAGCCGAGCACCGCCGGCGTGTGCCTTTGCATCGGCAGTCGCGCACCGACTGCGTAGCCTGCGAGGAGGGAGGGAGACCAAAACTGGCCGTTTCGATTTCTTTTCTCGCCTTTTTWAAGCAGCAAATATCTCCTCAGCTTTATGGATTAATAATTTTCCCAGATTCTTTTAGAGGAAGACAGAACCAGCAGGCTCAAAGTCATTTATTTTCTTTCCATTTGTAGCACAAACCAGCTTTGCCGCCCTTGTCTGAAGCGGCAGAAAGGAGACATTTTGGGCAGCTCAGCTGCCGGGGGCAGATAGTTATGCCCTTCGTGAGCGCAGGAGCTGATTGCACCTCGCTGGTTTTAGTGCTTGCGGGGGCCACCACGGAGCACAGCCTCGTGGTCTTTCCCTCTCCAGGCCTCACCCYCTGCAGAGGGGTGCGAGTTCAGGGTCCCCACGTCCAGCAGACGCAGCTTGAAACTTGCTCTAAGAGGAGATCAGAGATAAGCAAAGTTAGTAGGGAGTGCCAGGATCTTCCTCTTCCAAAGTCCYTCTCTGCTGTCTGAAGGACGTTCATAATACAAACACCACCGCCTCCAAACCACCAACAGCAAAATGGCAGAAATGCAATCGAAAAACCACCAAACCCCAGTGAAAACCAGGAGTCCCAGCCCACACAGAGCTGGGCGAGCTGCCACAGGGGTGCTGAGGTCCACCCTGGGCTGTCCTCTGCTCTTCTTGCTCCTACTCTGAGGGAGCCAGTGTAGACAAATGAGGGCATGATATTCTTTAGCAGATAGTAAGATAAAAATKATAGGAGAAACCAGCTGTATCTTGTATTTGTTATTAATGGGGTGCATTAGAAGTCTACACCATTGGACTGGGCACATGTCCTTGTTTTAAGCATGAAAGTCCTCCCATTGCAGTTGGTGGAGATGGGAGGAGTTCCTGTTGAGATTTGTGCTCATTTACCACGATGGAAAGGGCTTTTATTTACTTTGAGTATCCCAGTTTGTTGCGTAGGTGTGTTTTAATTATCCACCTGTGGGTCTTCAGTGGCAGTGTGAGCCGTTTTGCACCAAAAGATGCCCTTGCGTGTTGTCTTTTCTGTGGCTGGGTTGTACAAAGTGCTGGATGAGTGCAGGACACGCTGGACATTTTCAGGGGTTCTGGCTGATCACGTTAACAAAGTAACGTGGACGTGGAGGCAGGAGTAGTTTTTCAAAATTAAGCTCTTCAGGGTGGCTGGGCTGGATGGTCCTTCTCACCTTTCTCTAGGAGGCTGGTGGGTAAARCACAGCCTGGTCTCCAGAGACATCACGGCAGTGCCTTTACAAACCCTGAATTAGCTAAATTGTTAACAAATTGAATAAAAATGTTKAATGAGTTATTCTTGAACAGAAACGTACTTCTGTTAGATCTGGGCGAGAAAAAGAACCTTAAACCCTACCTTGTATTTCAGCGCAGATTTAGCCTCGGTTTTAACGGCTGTTGGTTTTCGCACGTGGGCGCGGAGTCCCGGCTGTGGCAGTGCCGGATCCTGCCTGCGTCCCCACAGCCTCCAGCAGCAAAGGCGCGAAGCTGGGGAGCAGCCCCCTCCCCACGCGTGACGTCCCGTACCCACCGCCGACGGCTGGCCGGAGGGAAGCATTACACGCCGCAGGAGCTTGCACGTGGTCGGGTTTTCTCTTTCTGCTTTTTTCAGAAGKAAGGTTTTATAGTTCTGCTTTAAAGGAGGGGCAGAGGAAATAAAAGAGGAACCATCTGAATTTAATTACCAGGATAAATATACCCTTGGTGACATAATCTTTGACCTGCAGCAGACAGGAAATCAAAACCAACGATTCATCCAGATGCTCGGATCAGCCTAATGTTTAGTAACAAGAAATGAAACAAAAGCAAAAGAAGATCATCCRCCCTGGCTTGGCTCATGGCGCGTAAAGGGAGGTGTTAGAGCTACCGCCAGTCTGCCCTGCCTTTAGGAGGGGAACAAACAGGGGTCGTTGCAGTTGCCACTAATACAGAGAAGGCATCTTGAGCCTTAGTGTGCAGAGTCGTTGTAAAAGAGTTTCTGTACAAAAAATCCTCATTAATTCTTGGCATTCATGTCTGTGTGAAGAAATTTGCATCTGTTGAAGGGAAGCGATCTAAATCTAGGGCAGAATCCCATCTGTGCTGGAGATATTTTCTCTGCACTGCAGCTCTCGATTGCATATTCTGTACCCGTTTCTCAGCCTAATCGTAAACTAACACGGGTGGAAGCTCTGCGAGCCGGAGGGTGTGGGCTATCACCGACGATATCACTGATAACACACCGCCGACTGGGGACGTGTGGGATGGTGGGGAAGGCAGGAGGGCTGCTGCGGAGAGAGCGCGGAGCAAGGTGTGCAGCCTGGGGCTGGAGCTGTTACCTGCCCTGGGGCAGAGCCCCCGGAGGTGAGGGTCGTCTTGGGTTTTGGGAAGAGAACGCAACAGCTACCTCTTTGCCTRTTTGGCTGGTCATGAGAATCCTCTAGGCTTCAAAACAGCAGTTTTCCTGGCTGYGGGCAGGTAGTGCCGTACGGGATGTCTGCAGCCCTCGTTGGGTTTTTGTGGGTCTTTTCCACCTCTTCAGAAGAGGCAAATACTGTTTTCACCTCAAACCTTCCCTTTGGTGCCCGCGTTGCTCTGCAGAGCGGGGGTTTGGTTAGGTGGCCGGAAAGCCATGTGGGTGGTGAGAGGTGGAGAGGAGAGCATCTCTCAGCCCGGGAAGACTCCGTCCAGGTACCTGGATCCCAGGCTGAGTTCCAGGGAGATCGGACCCAGCGTGCTCCGGGGTCCTGCTGCATTGCAGAGTATCTTTGCTGCCCAGTTCCATTTCTCCTTGTTCCCCAAGCAGCTGGAAATGCCAAATTCTGGCTTTATGGTCATCCTTCATTAGTTGAAGGAGACTTGCTCCCATTTGTGACAGCTGACAAAACTCTGTGAGATATTTAAAGGCATTCTGAAATTTAAGGAGTTGATACACCAGGCACCGAGGAAGATTTTTTCCTTCTATCAGTGGCATGATAAAGATCTAATTACTCTGCTTATTTAAAATTTAAAGGAAAATAATGTATGCAGCCTCTAGTAGTTTAAAACTGAGATAAGTCATTGTAGGAAYGATCTCTGCATGATTAGAAATGACTTTTAAATCTTTTTATGGCAGCATTTTTCATATTTAGTGAAATGAATTTATGGAAATATGCTAGTGYGGTGTGGTTTCACGTTCTCCAGCCAACACTGGCAGTGCTTCCACACTTCCCAGTTCAGACTCAGTGTAGGGCTCCCCGGTAAAGGTTGCACCGCTCTTCTTTTGTCTCAGGAGGGGAAGTTTGGAAGATGGGTGAGTCCCGGAGCGCAGGGTCTGTGCGTGGGCTGTCYGCCCGTCCGCAGGGACGCAGGCAGGACAGCAGGACAGCCCCRGCTGGAGCTCCCTGGCTGGCCCCATTCCCACCAGGAGCAGCTGGACAAAGTGTCCCGGAGCCCCGGTGTGAGGTGCAGTGCAGCACCCCAGCCAAAGTGCTCCTGGTGGCTTGGGGACAGCCCCGCGGCGTGGGGAACAGCCTAATCCTGTCCTGGGCCTCGGAGGCACAGCCTGCGCCCCTCCTCGGGGTCTGCTCCCCGAAACCCAGCTCCCGTGCTTTAACCGCTCGCTCTGGCTCGGGCAAAACTAGGTCATGTTTCCTGCAAATCTGAAATCCGTCTGGAGTGCCCTGAGCTGATTTATGCATTCATATATATGGGAAGAAAAAGCAGTTTGACTGAATTCTGCTTTGAATTTTGGGGTTTCTTTCATCTCAGCGCTCCTGCATAAATGAAAGCAAAGGGAAGTAATTGCTGAAGCCSGAGAGTCGCCGGCTCTCCGTGGGCAGGGTGGCTTTGCACCGCGCTCCGGAGCTCGCTGCCCGTTCTGCTCTCGTCCCGCAGCGCGGAGCGGGGAAGGACACGGCGAGGGGGCTGCTGAGCTGCCCGGCACACGGCATGCCCCGAGCCTCCTACCAGCTAGCTCATYCGTGTTGTTTTGTACATTTAAAGTGAGAAAATCTGCAAGGATGTTCTCTGTGTCGGAGAGTGAGCTAGTGAGKCAGAATAAAACAAGTCTGTTATTATTTGTTCACCTATTTATTATTAATCTTTACTATTATTATTATTGTCATCATCATTAACAATRTTATTCACTGATTTTAAAAGCTACACCTCTTTTTTAAACAAAACGAGTAGCATGGATTAGACAAGTAACTTGCACAGTAGCATTGGCAACAAACAGGGCAACTCCCCCAGATGCACTCAAAATATGCGGAGGAAGTCAGAGGAAAACAGTTATAACCCCAAAGCTGTATCTAATACCCTCTCTGGCGTTGCCCAGGASCAGACGCTTAGTGCAGGAGATGCTTAGAGCCCTTGCTTGGTACGAGCAAGGCAGATACCCAGCGATATTTCTCCTGGTAYGTGCTCCTGCTCCCAGCAGTCCGTAGATTTAAGCATCCTCATCTAAGGATTGCACCTCGTGTTTTAATAGTTCATGATGGATTTTTTTCCTCTGTGAATTGGTGTAAGTGCTTTTGGAGCCCGTGCCAGGCTCTGGGCTCCGCAGCAGTCGTGCCGAAGAGCTCCCACTCTCCGGAGCGCTGCGTGGAGGAGTGCCTCGAAAATTACCCGGTTTGCTTTGATCCTGTCACCTGATAATTACAAGTGATGCCACATAGTTCCCATGTTACGAGAAATAATGACAGATCATTCCGCATTGACTCCCTCCATGACTCTCATACTTTCTTGGAGTGTTGGGATAGGTCTCAGATGGAAAAGCCTGGGTCTGCGTGTCCCCTGGAAGCTCCCCCCGTTCTCCAGCTCACCTTCTCGCCCTGCCTCGGCAGGAGTTTGCAGTTGAGCTTTGAGTCRTTGCTGGGTGCCAGCACTGATTTGTTTAACTCCTGGTTAGGGACTGGAGTGAGAGCTAAGAATGCTGTAATCCAGMAGCTTTCCCCACTGCGGTTGTTGTCCCGAATCAAAGAGAAGAAAAGCCTTCCCGTGGATGTTCTCCAGGCTGCAAAGGTGGCATTGGCAAGTGTGAGGCCAGCTGCAGTTGTCTGAAGAAGCCTTGTTTTCACTGGAGGTTGTATTTACTCCACCAGTCAAGCTTCATCTATGAATKTCTCTTTCTTCCCCCAGTGGAGTTGCTCTTTGCATAACAAATGTCAGAATTTGCACATCACTGCACGTGCATCCCATTATTCCTTCTGTCCTCCTATCAGCAGGTTTTTATACTTTCTTCCTCCATTTTCAGACCCGAGTGTGATAGTCGGAAATGCAAAAGGATTACTGTGCCTGCCTAGAGGTTTCGTTAGGCTCCGAGCCAGCGAGCCGATGCCCTTCTGCTCTCTGCTCTCACCTGCATCGGCRTAAATCAGGAGCAAACCTTTGGATGCTGCAGCCCTGCGACGAATTGAGAACCTGCTTGGACCTTCTCTCTGGGCTGTTTTTACACTGTAAATTGGGGGAACAGGATAAAAAAAAATGTGTTTTTCCCCAAACGCCACCCTTCACCTTCGCTGTCAGCATCGCCCGCGGTGCCGCTGGCTGGGGCGGCTCGGGGCAGCCTGCACAGCTTGGCGGGGAACCTCCGTCTCCCCGGCACAGCCCGGGGGACCCCGCAGACCCCCCGATGTTTGGATGGGGCTTGTCCTGCGTGGGCTCACTGGGGCTTGTCCTCCTGGGGCTCACCGGGGCAGCGCGGCKGCACCACGGACACCATCGGCCAGCTGCGGCGGTTAGTGGATCACTGGCAAAAGAGTTTCTTTACCATAATCATCATCTTCTCGTTGCTGATTCAGTTTCACAGATGTAAGAACATATATGTATTTCATATGGCAGCCCGTCTCCCTGTCTCCAATTTCCTGTGCTCGGGTCGCGAAGCATGTTTTTTTCTTAAAGAAAATAAGCAGTATCTCAGGAAGAGCTGAAATGTGGTTTTCATTTACTATGCCGTAGAAATGACAGATTTAGAGATTTCCCTTTGTGTTTATTCCGTGTACTTATTTAATTGAATTCAAGGTTGATTTACCAGTTAGGGGTTACAATTAAAATAATTAATGCCTTTTTTCTGAGGAAATTTCCTAAGGGCTGTATTTTCCTCAAATAATTTGGAGGGCTTTCAGAAAGCTCGGCTGCAGAATAGAAGAGAGGCACCACTCTTAAATGAAATGCAGCGGGAATTAATACGTTTGCCGATGCCTGCGAATGTTCAGTTCCATTAAAAGTCTGTGCCGTTGCTCGTGCGGAGTAGAGCGCGTGGAAAAAAAAATCCGGCGTACCTCTGGTTGCGGGTGGCTCATTCTTTCCCCGTTGCGTGCCACGAGAGACGGAGGTACCTGGGGTGGGATGAGCTGTGCCGTGGCCGGCGGCGGGTGGGAGGGCTGAGACCGGCGGCGCGGGGTCTGCGCTGGCCCCGGGCTGGGCGGCGGGGGCCGGCGGGCAGTCCTGCGTCCGGAGCTTCCCACGCTGCCCCGTGGAAACAACAGCCCATGCGAGCTTTTTTCCGCTTTATTTGTATGTGTRTTGTCCCGTGGTCGTCTGCTCTGCAGAACCGCAAGATGCCTGCGTTTTCACCCAGGGGAGGAGTGTTTCCATTCCTTTATTCTTACCGCCTAAAAATAGTCTTGTGATTGATGAGAGCTGTTTTTGTTTGCAGGTATAACACCTTGCCAAGCCGAAGAACGCTAAAAAATTCCAGATTAGTGAGTAAAAAAGATGATGTTCATGTCTGCATCATGTGTTTACGGGCCATAATGAATTACCAGGTATTTCCCTTTTTGTTCTTTTGGACCACGTAGCTGTTTTGTTGTTGGGAGCGGGGAGGCAAAGGTTAGTGGTGAATTGTTAAGGTAAAACTGATGCAAAGGTTTAAATTCTTACTCGTTCTTAGGCAGTGTAGCTGGGAAGCAATATAACACAGTCCTTGTGTACCCATGCAGATTATTTAGTACCGATGTGAAGACGCACATAGGTAAGAGCGTGTGCATATTGGGCCAGGTCCTTTTGCAGGGATGGGCTCAGTTTGCACTAACCGATTAGACATGCAGTTACACAACTGAAGTTATAATTTGTCTCAGAATTTAGTACTAACACGTAGGAAATACGGGAATTTTTCAGAGGAGCTATACACTGATGGAAAATCCAAGCTTTCACTCTTGTTAAATGTTTGCTGCAAGGCAATTGCAGTAACTGCAAGTCAAAGAATAAACTAGACCAAAGCTAATCTTATTTTCATGAGTTTCTTTTCTCTTCYGTGGGATGCTGTGATCATATGGCATGCCCAGGTAGCTTCAGAGACTTGGGATTTTTTGCTAAACAGTAACAGCTAAAAGTTACGTGCTTCAGAGAAAGGCTGTGGTGAACACCTCTATTACAAGTGGTGTGGTCGTACGAGGTATTTCTGACACGGCTGCGTCTGTGAACTCTGCCCTGGGGGATACCAGCTCCCTGGGATTTACAGGGTTCCTTACCTCTGATGGGAAGGATGCAAACAACAATCTTGTACTAACAGCCRATAAAGTATTTTCCGAAGCAGTTCTTTTTTCCTTTTTGGAGAGCAAAGCCAGCAGTACTAGTGCAATAACTGCATGACGCAGTCGATCTATGGCAGCACGCACGCTGGAAAAGAAGTGATTTTGGCAGCTGAATTGCAAATTCCTCTTTAGAGAGTAAATGATGCACTTGACTGCCAGAAATAAAAAGAGGAGGGAGGGGAAAGGATGAGTAGCGGGGTTGGCAGTGGTGTAGGAGCAGCTCTGGGACCCCTTTTTGTTGGCTGACATGGGCAAACCGAGTGCTTTCGACACTGTTAGTGGCAGAGAAGTTGATAGGCACGGTGGTGGATGGAAATGTGCTGGCTGACTTGGTAAACTCGACAACGTTTTGTTTGGCTTACAGCATTGGGGAAGACTGCCGCCAGATCTGGTCAGAGATACGTAATTTGTTGGATTTAAAAAAAAATAATTTCAGTCTCAAAACTGAAACAATATTTTCCCCTTCTCTTTTCAGTATGGATTCAATATGGTCATGTCGCATCCACATGCCGTTAATGAAATTGCACTAAGTTTGAACAACAAGAATCCCAGGTAGGCTGCRCTTGCTTTTAGAGAGTTTAAGAAGTAGGTAAGTAAAGAGTACATGGGAAGGGATTTTCAGGACTGTGTTTATGCACAAACCCGTAGCAAAAATCAGACTTCATTCCGAATCAGGTTAAATCTGTATTATGGTGCGAATGGATGAGCAGTTGCCATCTAGTTCCATTGGTTTCAGGAGCTACTGACTCTTCAGTTGAACATTTGCTGCTTAAGCACTCCAGCTCTATTGCAGTGCAAAGAAGACCCTGCTCATAACGAGCAGCTTAGCATGGGATTTTCCTGAAGAATAGGAAAACGTTCTTAATTAGATTTTGTCTGAGCTTCGGTTTGAATTTCTTTGAGAGAGGTTTTCATTCTTGTTCTGTATCGGGTTGCTGTTCAGCCACAGCAATAATGCAGTAATTGCACAGTGGAGCTGACGGCTGCGAGGCTGTGTCCCCTCCTTCCCCGCGCACACTTGTGACCCTGGCAGCCACCTCCAGCAGAGCCTGGAGCTGTGAACCTCTTGCATGTCTAACGAAACCAAATCTGACATACTGATGTTGGCGAGGAAAGGTAAGACTAGGGGATGAGACAAAACTAAGCAGCACTATATATGTGCATATATATAGCCTTTGCTTAGGCTCTCCACTTGCCTGACATTGCACTGCTTGGAATCTTGTCCTGATGGAAGTAGGTACTTCCTTCCTTTCATTTATTTAGCCCTTAGTCAGCAAGCCTGGGCACAGCGTACATGGGAAGGATATGGGAAGTTTATTGKTTTTATCATTTTTGGTGTCCTGCGCCTGGAAATCAGGTGATCAAGAGAGAGCCCAAGTTTTCATTTTTGAAAGAAGTGGGTTATTTAGATTTCTGTTTATTAAAAAAAAAAAAAAGCTTTCAAATGTGGCTAAAATAATCTGAAGACAAAACTTAAATCTTAGTGCTGTTCAAAACCTAATTTCTTTTTGYTTTAGCCCCCATCATGATTTTTGAAGAAACTGGAGGTTTGAGTGCTTAGGGTTGTCTGAGACGTGCAGGGAGGGAAGCAGCAGCTCTGAGAGATGCTGCAGAGCTGATCCCATCCCCAGACGGTGCACACCGCGGGGCGAAGTGCCGCAGGAGCGGGCAGGCCGGGCGGAGGATGGATGTAGGGACTCGGTCTCCTCCGGTTGTGCCCAAACGGATGCCACAGACAGAGCCGTAACTGCCCTCTCCCTGTCCCCACTCCAGGTGTGGGCAGCATCGGAGACCTGGGCATCCCCCCGGGCTCCCCGCTCACAGAGATCGCTCTCCCTTCTCCCCGCACACAGGGTTCATAGCCTGCCCTCGGAGGGGAAATTACTGAAGATCTGTAGTAAGAACCCCTTGATCCTGTCTGAAAGAGCTTGGATTTTCTTCTTGTGGCAGGAAAAAAAATTGATGAGTAAGAATTGAAAATGATACATTTAAAATCTCCTAGGAAAGTGAACATTTTATCTGGTTTCCAAAGATAACCTTGACACTTTGAAAGCCAAAAGGTATTTCTTTTTCTGTAACATCTGGTTTGAGTCATGGCTTTAGCATGAGACTAATTTCATATGTGTCTGCATGATTTTAATATCTGCTCAGAGCTCATCTGACCATAAAGTCTGGTTGGTGCTTTTGCCTTATGTGAACCCTATAAGAAAGTACTGGAGATTATTTATACTGGAGTTACACGGAGTCGGTTGCATGCTTTTCCTTCAGTAATCTGTTGTCTTCTCTCATTAATATGCCTGTGTTAGCACTGCTGTCAATCAGTTGCCCAGATTTCTGATTCAAGAGGGGAAGGACGTGCTAAGGCATCCTACATTTACTTCAGCGAACCACTTATTTTTTTGTGGCTATGAATAATACAAACCATTATAGAAAATAATTCAGATTTGTATCAGGAAAAAATACAGATTTGAATTATAAGCACATTCATTAAAAACTGGGCTCAGAGGAAATGGGCTGCGTTGTGGTGAAGACAGCTGACTAATGGCTGATGTGCAGTCATCCTGGTCTGTGTAAAGCTGCCTCCTCTCCGGGTTTGTGCAGGTGAGCTCTCCGGGAGTACGAGCTGTCGAAGGCTGACACGGTCTGCCTTTACCGGAGCTATGCAGCTGCCTTTGGTTTGCTTGAATTTCCACCAGTATAATTTGTGATTTAAATTTTTGCATGTTTTGAGAAGCATTAAAATGGGGGAAAACTGCATGATCCCGGGAGAGTCAAAGTGCCCTGGATCAGACGATGCTCAGCATTATGCATCTTGCAGGTTTTTCTTTTCAAGAAATTAAAAATACACGGGATGCAAACTATGTCTCCCAGTGTCTCCGCATCCCTTTTGCACACAGGTAGAAAGAAGGTGGTTCATCACGTGGTGGTCGCTGACTGTTGCGGTTTCTTCTCTTTGCAGGACAAAGGCCCTTGTCTTGGAACTTTTAGCAGCTGTTTGCCTTGTCAGAGGAGGGCATGAAATCATTCTGTCTGCATTCGATAACTTTAAGGAGGTATGTTACCCTGCTTTATTAGAATTTGATGCGTGCCAATAGTTCTCGTACATGGTGTTGGCTAGAGCTTTCTCATTCAGCTAAATTTCCTAGATTTCCGTAAACTGCAGATATTCCATGAGTCACTTGGAGCTGCAAAGAATCAGACAGTGGTATTGATGCCATCATTTTGTGCACTTTTGTGTAACAGAGCCATAATCCCAACAAGATGAATCCGGACTGTGAATTGCTCCCTTTATTTTTTGGTTAGTCAAGCTGTGTCCCTGAAGTGGAAAACTGATGGAGATCTTGAGACCTTCACTCCAGTTCTTCTGTCTCTAAACACTTTTGTACGTTCTTAGATGAAACAACCAGGAATGGTGTATTAGATCTCCCATTTTCAGAGCCATTTACACAAGCCCTTGAAATGCAAAACAACTGGGTTTACTATCAGTAGGAATTTTATTTGTGAAGAAATTACAAAATCAAGTCTCTGCGATGGAACACTGACTGCTGAAATTAATACAGGTGTTCCAGCAGGCTCAAGTGGAGCAAAACAGTGTCATTCATGGGTGTATATATTCAAGCGTATCGCATGTTTGCATACAGCGGTTAATGGGATTTGAGAACATTGTGTGAAGGTTCAGAAGCACTAGTGTGAGAATCAAGTCCTAGAAAGCTGCTGTTCTTGTTTATTTTGAATATTGGATATATGTGTGGATTTATTATCAAAGAAAAAATGAATCTAGACTTACCAGCTCAAAAATTGTTAGACTTGATGAGTCCCAACTGGACTGTGTATAAACATGTAGCATGTTTTTCCTTAATGCCGCTGTTGCTGTAAGTGGGTTAATGCAGATGATCAACAAGCCAAGTTGTTAATTTTTTTACTTTTAGTGTTTGGGGAATTATTTCTGGTGGTGAGATACCAATCTCTGATTTACATCCACTGTAAATATTTGCATGTCATAGAGCTGCCCCGTAATTGTATTCCTGAGGTGCTTGTCATTATACAGAGCCAGAGCAAAAGGTTTGAAATAATCTCCAGTGTGGGCCTGCTGTAGAAACCTCAGCTTTGCAAGACCAGACCTGTCCTAGATGTGGGCTGAGTTKTGTATGCAGAGGTACCTGAGGACAGAGGTGATGGGAATGGCACGGCTGCTGGCGAGGCTTCCCCGGCTCTGAGGTGGAAGTCGAGTTGGAAGGATTGTGTGACCGTGGAGAAAGCCTTGCTTCTGGGTTACACCAGCAGCAGGGATGGTCAGAATGTGGAAATAAGACATTCTGCTTCCAGCTGGGGAAAGGTCTGCCGTCCTTTAATGCAGGCACAGAACTGGAACTGGAAATTGTAGTTTGGTTCTTTCATTTATTCATCTGTAGCCTTGGGCAAGCTGCCGGTGTCTTTGTCTTTATTTGCACCTTTGTGGAACGAAGGAATCACGGAAGCAAATGCAGATGAAATTGTTATGAAGAACAATTGGGTAATATGAAAGAAGTGCTTTAAATAGGAAAAGCACTGTACACATGCAAAGTACAATGTTATTATTCCAGGCTTAAATTCTTCTGGCTTATTACTACTCTATTATAGAAGAAATATGACTTGTTAGGGAGGATGGTGTGAGGGATTACAGGTAAGTTGGGCAAATGACTACAGCCGAAATTCCACTGGTCGGGAGGGTCTGTAAGGCTCATTAAACAGGCCCTTTGCATGTCACCGGGAAGGATGTGTGAAGTCCCGTTTGCTCTCTTACCTTCCTGACATCTTTAGTCGAGGTTTTGCTCCTTCATTTTCTTCCAAGTGCTCTATCATCTCTCTTTTCTCCTGCTGACATTCAAAAATTCCTGTGTAACACATTCGGTTTGACTGCCATTATTTATGTATTCCGTTCCTGTTTGTGTTCGATCAAGTCGTTTGCTATAGTGGAACTGTTGGACGTTGGAGGTGAAGCGGGTGTGCAAGGACGGGATTTTACCTTTCTCAGTTCTATGCGTGGCTGTTCTTCTCTTTATCCAGTTATGCTGCTTATTTCTTGCTCTGTGCTGTTGTTTTCCAGTTTCCTCCTGGGCAAGTTTTCAGTAATGGTTTCAAGTCTTCATGTTTGTAACTCATTCAACTGGTATATTAAAAATCTCTGAGTTGCTGACGTGTAAAGTACCCAGGGTTAGATTTCTAGCAATATACTTCCAATTTAAATTACTGTAAGCTCAATAATATTTGTGTGGCTTCTGTAACTATGCGTTGCAGGGCTGCCACAGCTTCTCTGTGGTTCTTTCATCAGACACTGTGTGCATATTTAGGACAGATTAGACTCGTCGAACTAGATCTCTGCCACTCTATCTCCTTGCCATAAAATAACTTCAAAAGAAACCTGAACTCCTGCCTAACACTCACCCTGTAATAAAGTCAGTAGGGAAAACAGGATATTTCGGACCAAATTCTGCTCTCATTTACATCAGGGTGAACATCAAATATTTCATTAGGCTTTGAGCTTTGCTCTGATGTAAATGAGAACAGAATTTGGTTCTCAGGGTCTGACTGAGCTGGAAAACCGCAGTTGATCTGAATCTTGTCAACAATTCTTTTTGAAAATGACTTTTGATTTGAGAATGAAATCTTTTTCTGGCTGGGGTCAGGATATTCAAATGGAGAATGGTTTGTTTTGTTAAGCTGTCTCTTGAAAATTGTTCTTGCCCAGTTACTTCACCTGAAATCGTTGATTCTTGGGCGCAGGTTGTTTCTCTTTGCGGGGGACTCAGCTCTGTGCATTACGGACATAGCCCGGCGCTCGCTTTTCGGTACAGGGCTAAGGTCACGTTGAACAGGTCACTTCCGAACACAGAAACACGAGGGTATTTCAAAGCCACCAAGAAGTTTACAACAAACCAGGAGCTTGAGAAGGAATCGAATAAAGCAGAACTCCACAGGAAAAGAAAATCYGGAACCGTTGTTACTGTTGGGGAATGGAGACCAGGAGAGGGAAGGAGTGGTGTGGGATGGATGGAAGGAAAGGCAGGTGTTTTATGCAAAGTTCATTAGAGTTGAGGAAACCAGGCTTCACGCAGCCGGGCTGGTGCTAGGAAGCACGAGCCYCCTGCTTCAGTCCTGTGAGTGGCARAGCTGTTGGGTACAATTTTTTTTTAATTTTGCCAAAAGGCAGCAAGCGGTCACAGTGAAATCCTCATCCGTATTGTACGGAATGACTCAGTAATTTTAAGGGAGATATCAGTATTAGTTTCTCATCCGCGTTTGTATTTCTTCTTTGTGTTCCCTGTAATGCTGAAGGAGTTTGCGTGTTGAGTACAAGCAGGGGATGGTTTAGGTCAGTCTCTCGTGGTGCACGTGGCTGCTTTCTGCAGCCTGCTCTGTGTTTTGGGAACTATTCGGCATTGACAGAACGGCAACTTCCAGCTCTCCGAGAGAGAAATGCCCAAAATGTTCACATGCCTTCTGCGTTTGGTCRCTCTTTCCAGGCCAGTGCAGACGTTGGGTGAAGCTCCAGGTGCTGCTTAGCCTCTACTTCAAAAAAAACCTCAGCAGCCCGGCTAAGTTCGTCCTTGCAGGACGGTCAGATCCCGGTTATGAGGAGCTCCGCTAGCCAGGAAGGCCCCCAGATATTCTGATTTTCCTGCAGCTGCTCTTGGTGTCATCAGGCCTCAAACAGCTTCTGAAAGGTCCCGGAGCAGAGGAAGTGCGAGGAGGTGGTGGTGGTGCTGGATGCTGCCGCTCAGCAAGTGGCTCCGGGTGTGCTCCGGCCACCTGCACTCTGCAGCTGGAAAACTTCCTTCTTCTGAGTGATGCTTGACTGAATTCTGCTGCATTTATGGGRAATAGTTTGGAGTTACTGTGCCACAGGTAACCCACCGGAATAGCTGGGGCATTTGRCTATTCCCTTATCTTTCTGATACTTTCTGGCCTGTTGCCGGTTCCAAAGGCTGCGTGAATGGGATATCGCAGCCTTGGCTGGGTGAGCTCTTCGGCACGGCCGCGGCCCCTGCCTTTACCCGCTCGCCGGTGGGCTTCCTCGGCAGTGTCCCCGTCCCTTTGTGCCTGTTTCCATGGATTTGTGAGAACTGGCTATGCGGTTTTATCCGAGTTGCCTGGGATTTGTTTTGCAGGATGAGCAAATGCGTTTCAGCAGAATGCCAGGGGAAGAAAAGGAGAGCAGAGTTAGCCACAAGGCAGCTTCAGGGGAGCTCCGACGGTCACAGACTAGATGCTAAAAGCTTGTGCCCCATTTAAATCGAAGCAGGCTGAGTGCACTGTTGGAAAAAAAGATATATTTTCCTAATGCTTATTCAGAGTAGTTAATTCATTTTAATAGTGGGATTGCATGTGTGGGTATACAGAGTATTAAGCTGYCGTCTTTTACTGCCAATAATAAAACTTTGTTTTACTATTATTTCATTGCTTATTCCCCTTACTGTTTCCTGGAAAMGCTGTTTTGAGTTCGCAAAGGCGCATTGCGCTGGAGCTTAGGCGCGTCGGCGTCCTGGTGAATCTGCCCGTGGCCGTCGGGAACGGTGAGAGCCAGGACGGTGCAAGTGTGGGGCTTCTCACGCGCTTCTGCTCACTTCGCGTGGACACGGCGTGGAGATGGTGCTGCTTAAACCACAGCGTAGCCACGCGGCGGTARCTCACTCGGGACCCAAAACGAGCGTCGTTCCAAAGCTGCCCTTGCTCTCTGTCATTTTACTGACACCTTGCCATAATCAAAATGCTGTCATTCATTGCTGCCTCGTCAGGGAAGGATGTTTTCACGTTGGTGAGATTCTACAGATTGAGAAGATCTTTTAATCATCACTGCCGTTGATTGGATACTTCTRGTATACTTGTACGCCGAGAGCGAATTGCGTAGGAAATGTTTTGCTGCAGTTKATAGTGGTTGGAAGATGAGGAAGGTTTTACAGAGCTGAGAAAAAGAATATGAGGATAWCCAACCCCGCTGTTCGCCAGCGGCGTGGTGTCTGCCCGTGCAGTCCCACGCGTCGGGCGCTGGCTCGCACCTTGGCAAAGCGATCCCTCGGCTCCAAGAGCAGTTTTTAACTCCGGGTGCGTTTTTCTCTCTCTTTTCTGACCTGAGTGCCGAAACCCCGCGCTGCTTTGCATTCCCCTTGGAAGCGCAGCTTGTAAAAGAGTTTCTGCTCTCCCGGCTGACCTGTGTTATGTTCTRCTGAAGCCCAGTGTACCGCTTAACTGGGGCCAGCTCTTTCTTGGAGCCCCTTCCCAGGGAGCCTGAAGGCAGCRTGGATGGGAACCTGACAACGATGTTATCGGGTGCTGCGCTGACCACGGCTCGGACGCCTCAGGGGCCGGTTCCGAGCTGTGCTATGGGTTAGGGCTGCTTCACGGTAAAGGTTCTTATGCTTGTGTGTTCCTAGTAGAAATGACGTAATGCTTTGCCCATTATATATTCGTATTTATATACATACGTATATGTATATATATACACACCTTTGACTCTTGGGTTGGTTTTAAGGAACTTTTGCTTACAGTCAGAGTCTCTCAGCCCGTTTCTCTTTAGTTGTAGAAAACATCACTGACAGAGTCTGGAGGCAAAGGTTTTAGCGCACCGTATATCCCCAGAAATACCTCAATTAGCCTAATTGCAGGCGGGGCTCGGGCGGCATCGTGGGGCGTCCCCGGGAAGCAGGCAGCGAGACCTCCCGTGGTACCGCCACCCGAAATAAACTCCTTCCCCGGGTCAGAGACTGCGCGTTTGGTTCCAGGCTATGACAGCATCACCAAACCTAAATGAGGATTCCTCAGAGCTAAGGCACAGAAATAGTGTGGACAGGCGAACTGTGAGCAAGGTTATGAAATCTGGTGAGAASACCCAGAAATAGAATTAACAGAAAAGTTCTAGTTCAACACAATTAAAGCTTGTTGAGGCTACGAGTGCAGAAAGCTGTTTTCCAACTCATTTATGGCCTTGCTTCAAAATTAAAATTTTTTGTGGCATTTCTAGTTAGCTGTTTTATTTACATGGTTTACATGTTTTTCATTTACTGAAAGCGTAGTAGCCAATAAATGAATAGCTTCAGTAAGTTTACAGATACGTTGAAAAAAGTCACAACCCGACAGCGCTAATGTGATTGCATAATGAAAACAGTTACAAAGAAATTGTGCGTTTTTTGCAAATATTAATTTCCTCAGCTTTAGTGAAGATCTGAAAATGACAGTTTTTGAATATACTTCACAGCACGCTGAACTAACATTKTAAGGAGCACAGTCTTAGATCCTTATGCAGCTTTTGGTTAATCTCCATTTTAAACATAKGAGAATTTACTTCAATAACAACTAAATATTTCTGGGAAAAGACCAGAGGACTCTACCACTTTTTTTCTTTTTCTTTTTTTTTAATAAGCACAATAGTACTTTTAAAACGGATCCAAACCAAGGAGGCAAAAGAATTGACTGGGATCTGTAGTGAGACAGAAAGCCAGCCAGAAATAATCCTGCCTCTCTGCAGGGAACACTTCCCRACTTTGGCTCTAATCCAGCAAAGCAGTTAAATTGATTATTATACAAGCATATACCAGAATAGTTGAATTTGATAAGGTGAGTGTATGCTTGTGTGCTYCTCTGTTTGGGAAACAATTTTAGTATTTAAAAATAAAAACACAGTTGAGGTGCTTTTCCCACGATGAACCATACCTTTCAAGAAACCTCGTTTTGTTCCGAGAAATGCCAAAAAATAAATGGGAATTCAGATAATCCAGAAAACTTTTGGGAAGCTGATCGTCTGGTGGTCATTCCAGCATCTGGACTTCCCCACGTGCTGGGGAGAGGAGAGCTGGCCTAACTCTTTGGAGACCGGGGGTAAGAGAGGAGCGGGGTCCGGCATGCTGGCGCTCCCTCTTGTTTTAACATCAATTTAATTGCCTTATGTGTTTGCTGCTCTGGAATATCTGGCAGGTGAGAAGAATTGCAATCCCCTCACGCGTTGCCTGGTTATGACTGTTAATGCCGAGCTCACAGAGCTTCAGTCCAKCCGAATTGCCGGGCAGCGAGCTGGAAGGCAAATGAACCTCATTGTTTACCTCCGTCGGTTTTCGCTCCGGCGAAGTGAGACAATATTGTTCAGCCCTCGGTTTTCACAATGCTTAATTCAGAGTCAGATTGCTCTATTTGAATAATGAATGGCGGTGCTGAAAACAGCGGTTCTGAATTATTCTTACAGGCCATTATAATAACTCAGTACTAGAAGAAACTGTTCGCAAGTGCTGGCAAATGTAAATACATTTGTTGTCTTTTGCACTGCAGCAGTATTTTGAGAGTGCTTTAACCCTGCTGGTAGAGAAGTAAAAGGTATTTTAACCTAGTAAGTATTAAATAACTGTTTACTTAACCAGTAAGTTATGGGAAAACTGATTTTTTGTTCTTCAGCAAACTGCAAAAATGTCAGCATGATCAGTCCAAACAAAGTGTTTCTGTGGAGTGCTGCTTGCCGGTGGTGGGATCTGCTGATCACAGTGGGCTGTTGTGGGGGAGAGAAAGCCAGCATTGTGCCGCCGGATAAAGGAGCACAGGCAGGAGAAGAGGTTCACAAAGGGTCCCGTGAATTTTTGGGTTGCGTATACATCGGGCCGTTTATAACACCATATCCAGCATGGGCTGCGTTCGTGTACACGGTGCATATTGGCTGTGAAATTGTGCTACCGCTTCTCGCTCTTACAGAACTCGAAAAGTTATTGAAGGAGGAGGGAGCAGCTTGAAACAACACATGGTAGATGGTCATTTTAACATTTGCATTGACAGAAAATGTCCTGTATTGCAAAGCCTTTCCTAAGGTTTAGGTATTTTAGATTTGGTCCTTCGGAGAATTGTTTTTCCTGCCTGGAGGTCCCTGTTAGCTGCCTTTGCCATGCCAGACCATATTCACCTCCAGCGTAAATGCAGCCAAAACGATTCCATTTTCCGTATGGAGTTTGGGACCACCAGGTGTTACCAGCTTCCTGGCACAGGGTCGTTTTGTGAGTTGGTGAATGTCTTTGCTACGAACATACGTTGCTAGCTCAGAGCCGCAATTCTCTCTCCCCCCCTTTGCTGACGGAGCAAGAYTCGCGTGGAGGCGGCTGCAGGAGTGTCTGGATGGGGCACCGCATCTCGGGCTCCGGAGCATCAGTCCCCCAGATGCGGAGGAGGTGGCGGTCTGGCAGCCGTGTCTCGTAGTGTGCGTTCYGTACCGCCAACAAGCTGCAGCTCCGCAGCCTGAAACGCTGCCAGCGTTCGCTGCCATCTCCCTCCGGAGCACGCTATATTTGCTTGTGGTGAGCTTTAGTTATGAGCTCCATTCTCCGACAAAACGAGGCGGTGCTTCACGTCGTTAGATAACTGTCTGAGGTAGGAGGACGATGGCCGTGCTTCCATGAGCTTGGATTTTCACTTTCTGCCTGACGCCGCACATGAAAACATCTTCGTTTTTTCCAGAATATCCCTGGTGTCTTTTGCTGTCTGCCCAGGATGCCTCTCTGGAGCATCGTACGGTAATCCGGCCACGTGAGCAGGAGCAACGCGAGGGTTGTCGTAGTTGAACTTTGCTCCTGGGTGGTCTGGATGCGAACTGTACGACCTGAGAGCRTTCCCAGGTGGATATGGATATAATCGTCACTAAATTTTTCATAACGGATCCTTTTGCTTCCTTRTGGGATTGTATTGTATTTGTAATAGATCTGTGACGGGTTTACTTTGTTAGCACCCAAAGACTTTCCAGAGAAAGGACCCTTCGTGGGTGGTTTTCCATAAAGCCACATTGTTCTTCTAGAATGATGTGGGCTTAATGGAACCTAAAAAGTTTTTTTCACAGCCTAAGTAGAGGCAGAGGTTTTTTATAGCTGTGGTAACCCGTTTAATCTTGCTTCTTACACAGAATAATGCTAATAAAAGAAAGATCAGCCTTTCTTAGTCCCAGCCATACTTGCAAATGACAGACCTTGGAAATTTATTCAAATATAAATGGCAACATATGGTTTTATGTGGTGGGAWTTGATTTCAGCATTCGTCTTGGATTTTGGCCAATCTTCAGGCTGTAGGCTTCATCTACAGTTTCACTCTCTTTAATCTTCCAGGATAAATTATATCATTCCATGAAAGTCAGCTCGCTGTCTCTTGAAACGCACATGTTCCCAGCTCTGACTCATCTGATGATAGTGTGAAATATCTGCGAGCAGCCACCGAAAGCCGCAGGTTGTTGTTGCTTTTCCTCTTGCTATCAGCTGCTGTATCCCAGCCAGCCGGGGCTGCTCGCATCCCGGGATCCGCAGTTCTCTGCCGGGGCTGTATCACTTCGAATTGCTCCCTAATTTAATTAGTCAGCCATTAATGGCTTGTAGTTGTTTATGTCAGCTTTTTCTCATCCATATGGTATGGTTTACATTAGATTTCCCAGAAATCAGTCCTTCTGGCTTTTATTGTTGACTGATCGCATGCACCATTGTTGTGTTTGTTTCCGTAATACGTGATTTTGTTTAAATCGGCTCCATTTTTTCTGAAGTGGGTACCGGAGAGATGCGMTTGTTTAGAGCTCAAAGTTGCCATGAGCCTACTTTTTTTTCTTTTGTTACGTTGACTCTTAACTGTTTTGTGGGGAGGGGAGGGTACGGAGAGCGCCGGAAGAATTTGCAGTTGGTTGAACTGAAATACCATCCCATTTACTATACTAGGAAAACGATAGCTTGGGATAACAACGTCGGGACGGGTGCATMTAAGCAGCCTGTGGTGCAGGCGAAGGAGAGGGTTCCTTGGGGTTGCTTTGAGCGGGAGTTGGGTCAGGCCCAGCGTATGCCTCCAAAATCAAATTACATCGGCGGGCAGCTGCTGCCTTTGATCCTTACGGTGCCAGTGGGTTCCTGCAACTCGGCCAGATTCTGGTTTTCTCTTTGGCTGGCCTTTTCACAGCGTTCCGTCTCTTTTCCTGCGGAAGGGCGTGYTGCTCCTGCCGGGAAGCGTCTGCGTCCCGGGAGGGGTGTACCCCGCAGCGGGGCTGTTCGCCCGCAGGCTGCACCCTGCCGGCAGTGCTTTTGGTGGGCCCTGGGTGGGTCACATCGCTGCGTGTTCAATGAATCATAGAATCATAGAATCATTAAGGCTGGAAAAGACCTTTAAGATCATCCAAGTCCAACTGTCAAGCCAGTACCCAT
Source organism: Oceanodroma leucorhoa (assembly GCA_030449065.1). Lineage (NCBI taxonomy): Eukaryota > Metazoa > Chordata > Aves > Procellariiformes > Oceanodroma > Oceanodroma leucorhoa. The sequence goes on along the minus strand of JASVER010000185.1, from coordinate 716,863 downwards.
GCCCACTAAACCACGTCCCGAAGCGCCACATCCACACGTTTTTTGAACACCTCCAGGGATGGTGACTCCACCACTTCCCTGAGCAGCCTGTTCCAGTGCTTGACAGCCCTTTCTGTGAAGAAATTTTTCCTAATATCCAATCTAAACCTCCCCTGGCACAACTTGATGCCATTTCTTCTCATCCTATCACTTGTTACTTGGGAGAAGAGACCGACCCCCGCCTCACTACAGCCTCCTTTCAGGTAGTTGTAGAGAGCGATAAGGTCTCCCCTCAGCCTCCTCTTCTCCAGGCTAAACACCCCCAGCTCCCTCAGCCGCTCCYCATCAGACCTGTGCTCCAGACCCTTCACCAGCCTCGTCGCCCTTCTCTGGACACGCTCCAGCCCCTCAATGTCCTTCTTGTTGTGAGGGGCCCAAAACTGAACACAGKATTCGAGGTGCGGCCTCACCAGTGCCGAGTACAGGGGCACGATCCCCTCCCTGCTCCTGCTGGCCTCACTATTCCTGAYACAGGCCAGGATGCCGTTGGCCTTCTTGGCCACCTGGGCATATGCCAGCTCATGTTCAGCCGGCCGTCGACCAGCACCCCCATCTGAAATTGAGCGTCTTCACGACGAAACGATTCCCAGTCCTGCACGCGGAGAGCTGGGGAGCCGGACGGAATGCCGGCAGGCGCTGGTGCTGTCGTCCGGTGCGGAGATGCTCTGGTCCCCGCCGGAGTGTGCTCATCCCACCTCTCACTTTTAAATGCGCRCTTGTGAAACCGGGGTAGTCATGCCAAAATGCTCACGATGATCTCCCTGTTTTCCCAAGGATGCTCCTGGCCATTTTGGATTTGASTTTGGCCATTTGGTGGCTTTGCAGAGCCTAAGGCTCTTCACCAGTGGTGCCAGCTCTCGAGCTACCCGCTGCAAAGCAAACGCGCTGGGGGGCTGGGGCAGGGGCTCCCTCGCTTGCCCTCAGTCTTCCTTGGAGCTGCTCTAACCATCAGCAATGTGTATGTGGTGGTTGGGCTTTGATCTCCCAGCAGGACGATTCCTGATGCTGTAGGGAGGCTTTATGAGGATTACTCCTGAAGAAAAGCCCAAGATAAGACTGAAGATTTACARCCTGAAGCTGAATGGCAGTGGCTCTCCAAACTCACCCGTCCTTTCCGTGTCCCAGGGACCCCATCTCTGCTAAGCAGAAAGACAGGTCATGCCCCTTGCACAATTGCGGGCCAGGCAACACCAAGGAGACTTGCTCCATCCAAGAGTGGGTCTGTCTGGGCTCAGTTTTACTCTATCTCAGACCTTAATGTGTGTTTTATGGGCCTAGTGGAGCAGCCTRTGTAAAGGCATTTAACGCTTCGAAACCTCTTTCATGGCATAGGCTGTWGAGAGAACCAAGTCCTTTGGGTTTAAGATCATGACAATTTGCTTGACCAACAAGCGTAATCTGTTTTTCATGAGGGTGCATGCTTTGTTGTTTAAGTGTGTTCATTCTACCTTCTGAGTCATTAAGGCTTARCTGGAAACAAATACAACTTTGGCAAGTGTTTGTGTGGACTTCGGTGCCCTCCCTACCAGAGGCTGTGCGAGTGGGAGTTGCTGAGCCTGCACRGAGCCCATTAGTTGCAACTTGTGGGATTATGGCCATGAATATTGATGGTAATGTTATCAAATAGCCCATCATAACCAGTATCCCTGTCCTCTCACAGAGATCCAGTGGTAGAATACTCACTGACGTCAGGTAGGGACCACAAATATCTGAATAATAACCCAGTTATGGCAGTTTTGCTTAGAAATGACAGAAGAGGTCGTACACCACAAGTATGTTTTATTCAGTCATAACAGACAGCAGAAGGCGGGRTGAGAGGTCACCCAGCAGCCCCTACTCGCAGTGCTTTGCCGATCTCRTGATCAGCTCAGGTTAGGTCCCACTAAACTCTGTGTGACTTCGGTGAGGTCTGCTCGGTGCCGTAATCTGTGTGTAGGTACACGCTATAAGATAGACACAGTTAGAAAGAGGAAGCTGATATGGGAATAGTAGTAATAATGCRTACTTTGTAAAGAACTTGCTTTTTGGGAGTATCTAGAACCCCTAGGTGGGGATTTGGTCTCCTTGTGGGAGACACCAACGCAGAAATACATACAAAGAACTGGCCCCTGCCCCAGAGAGGTTAGTTTCTAAAGAAGTAGCYGGTGCTCCCGCCAATCCTTAATTTACCATTTGTTGGCTAATTGCACATAACTACTGTGCCATGAGCTGGCTGCTAAGGGAAGGGTGTGCYGCTCAGAAGCGGGCAGACCCTAACTGGGCGGCCCGGGTTGGAGGTCCCACTGCTGTCCCCCCTGCTCCTGATCAGTAGCACCCAGTGCTGCCGGGACATTTGGGTGAAATCTGGTGAAGGAAGGAAGGAAGGAGCCTTTTGGGCTCACCAAGGACTTTGTTCCTCAGCAGAAGAGAAGTTTCAGTCCTCCAGATGACCACTCTGCTTTTCAGGACCTTTAAGAGCAAAACAGCTTCTTTCGGAGCTTCTCCTGTCCCTCTGCAAACAGCCAGCGTCTGAGGAGGGTGAAGCTGGGGACAGCATTTAACGCTGTTGGTGGATGGATGTGCCTGCCCAGGCACTTACAGCTTTGTTCAGAAGAACGTGCCTGTGCTCTTCCTGCATTCAGAGAAGTCAACTCACGGTGCAGGGTAGGAGGAAGCTGCCAGTGGATTTGGRAACGCGTGGGACACTTTGCACTGCCCCCATCACCTCCCATCTGGCCGTGCTGGGACAGGAGGGCTCGCTGGGGCTGTGTGCGGGGCAGCTGCCGGGCACCGGCTCCTACCCCTGCGGCTTCGGTGTTCCCTGTAGTCCGTCCACGCGGGAATAGGAAAAACACCCCGAACGATGCGCCGCGGAGGGAGGAGTTGCAGTTGCTGAGTAGGGAGGACGGGGAAATGGGTGCACCTCCTGGTGCTCACCTCTGCTCCCTTTCGCTTTCCAACTTACTTAATATTTCATGATTTTTGTGTGGATTACTCTAGATCGTTTGTGTGCTGAGAAAAGTAGGGCTAAGCCAGAGAAGCTACTGGGAAGTAATAAGGTTTAAACAGTATCCTGAGACCTGCTTTATCTTAGATCTTATTTCTCCCTCAAGTTGCTTGTGTTTCCTGCCAACACCCCTGTATTACGGCTCTGTAATTCTGACCAGCTGATAGTTACGCTGATGTATTTCACTCCTCATTTAGCCGGTGATAATTTTCTTTTCTTCCTCCCTGTAATTTGTTCTTCTTCCTAATTACATTATATTACAGTGGAGAGCCAATTCTGCACTGTGAAAGAGGCYGAGTCTTCCTGTGGCATACCCTGGTGCAACTCTATTGCTTATGTTTGTACCATCAGTGGGTATGATTAAATTTTTAGGGGGAAAAGAAATACAAAGAGTTCTGTTATAATTGTACCTGACCCCTKAGACTTGCAGCACAGGTGTTCACCTGTGATTCCTCCACTGGATTTGTCATGAAGAAAAGCATTTTTAACAAGAGAGGAAACCTGGACGGAGAGGTTTTGAGCAAGCAGATGAGCTGCTTTTTAAATGTTTTTAATACTCTCTCTTGCAAGCTGTAGTTTAACARGCACGTGGTGATTCTTTTGTAGGTGTGTGGAGAGAAACAGCGCTTTGAGAAGCTGATGGAGCACTTCCGAAATGAAGACAACAATATAGACTTCATGGTGAGTGCTATTTGTCATCAGCAAACTTTGGTTTCAGTGTTTACTGTGTCTGGTTCTGCTGTTGTAGGCAGCAGTGAGACGTATCTGCCTTCTGATCCTTGGCCTAAGGATTGGATGATACSACAGTACAATTTTTTTATATTCCAAACTACATAACGTGCGTTTCATTTTTAGCTTCAGTTCAATTCAGTTGTCTTCAAGAAATGCCTTGTACGATAGCGAAGGTAAGAGGAAAGTGGCCTTTTGGTCGTGTGTGCTATTTTGCTGCAGCAAAGCAGCAGCTTCTGCAATATCGAGATGCGAATTCTGTCCGTGTGCCAACGTCCTCAGAGTCCCAGACAGGGAAGTGTGGGAGAGACTGGCTGCAGCTGCTGTCTGTCCTTATCTGCTGATAAATATAGCAGTAGTTTGCACCACTTTTGGTTCCTCAATGTGCATATGCATGATTGTTCACCAAAACCACTTCCCCTGGAGCACAAGAGAGAAGGGCGAGAGAGGAAGCTCTGGCTGGCACCCACARACACCAGCCCCGGCTTGCACCTTGGCAGCACGTGAAAGGCAGAGGTCCTGACAGTAAGGATGAGCTAGCTGGTTACGTGACCGATACCAAAAATACTTCTGCATCCATTTCTTTAAAGTCTACGGCAAGCGAGTGCTCGGGTCAGAAGTGCGAGAAATTAAAGCCCTGTTTTTAATTACAAAACAAATGCGGTACTGACACGGCCAGTGCGGTCTCCCTTGCGCTGCTCGTGCCCGGTGCCTCGGATCTGATGTGATCCTGTTTTGAGGTGAGAGCAGAGCAGGAGGGCTTCCCACCCGCTCACACTGGCTGTTCTGCTGAGGCCTCTGTTAAGCACCTGTGACACTTTATACTGTTTTAGTGCTGAGCTTTGTGTTAAAGACCTCTTTCTGCCGGGAATTAGGTGTTAAAGSACCCAGTACGGTGTTTCCAACACTCTGGTGTCAGTGGCTTGYAGCCCTGATGGCCGGGGTGGGCTTGCACACTTGAGGGGACAGCAGACCAAAAAGGAGGTGGTGTGAGCGAGATAGGATGGCCTCTTTCTTGTATTTAAGAAAAAAAGTTACGGTGATCCCTGCAGTTTTACTCAAGTTAGCAAGCTGCTCTCAGTAACTCTCTGAGATGTTACAGTTGGTTTTGTTCCTTATTACTGCAGTCCTRCTAAGGACATGTTGGTAGTCACAGTATACATTAAGTATTCTCAGATGTACGTACAGTTTTGTCTGTAATTTAACAGAAAGATGTGTCAGTCCTCAAAACCCGACTTTTAGTCATTTTTCCTGTGCTCACAGGGAAAAGTAATCATATTTGGGGAGCAGGGAGAGCAGCACAGCTCGGTGCAGCCTGGAAGCAAGATGGTGGCAGCAGCCTGCAGCCAGCCACCTTGCTGTGAGCTRTGGGATTTGTCCGCTGTTTCAAACAAAAACAATAACCATTCCTCATCTTTAGTTAAGATATGAACTGGTGTATTGTAAGGATATAATAGGGAATATGCATGCGAGTGTGTGTCCGTACAAGCCCGGTGAGCTGTGAATATTCAGCATCCATCTGGATGGCCTGTAAGAAAATTCCCTGGTCCTCTTAGGCTGTAGGTTGAAGGTAGTGGTGAAATTTGCTCGAAAAAGYATAAATACGTTTTTTTCAGGACTTGACCAAATACTAATAAAATCCACATCTTTGGGCTGCTTCCACCAGCTACGGGCCTGACTATATGACAAGCCTAAGGCTAGAAGAGGGAGCTCATGACAAACGATTTGGCAGATCCGCTGGTTYTTGTCCCCATCTGTCCCGAACGCTCTCCGCGTGCTGCTGCGAGCACTCGCCGACAAACCTCCCGGCTCACTGCGGTACCGGCGCTGCGGGAGCCTGCGGCTTGCAYCAGGCTGTGCCCAGGGCATATCGTGACATATCGCGCCTTTCCGCAGGACGGGACAAAACGGATGCCGGAGCTCAGGCTCCAAGACGTAACGTTAAAGCTCGAGTAATTCAAGGAGTTGCAATGACTGAACATAAACAAAGAGCTATTCCTGCAGGACCTGGCTTTCACGTTGCCCTACGTGGAGAGCTGTCTGGGAAGCTGTAGCTGGAAGGGGCCGCAGTTAATTGCATGGATCGGCGGGGAGGAAAGAGCAACAGAAAGGCAAAAGTATTTTAGASAAGGTTCCTGTTGTTGACATTGACTTGCTTCATTTTAAAAGCAACTTTCTTAGATTAGTTTTCTTGGACTTGATAAATTCCTTAGTTGTGTATGTAAGGATCTGAGGAAGGAAATGAGAATTTGGCCCTTAATGTTGCAAGAGCCAAAGCAAGTGTAACAAAAGCACTTTTGAAATAAAGGTATTTGGCTCGGGGTGATACRACAGGACAGCAGGGTTCAGCTGGCGAAGGCCAGTACCAGCACGAGGAGGAGGCAGGGTTCGCCACAGGAGCTGGAAAGGGTCCTGCAAAGACTCGAAACCTGAAGTTAGGTTTCCAACTGCCTGGATCGGGTTGTTTKTGTAAGAGATGGGTGCACACCAAGAGGTGGGGATGAGGCATCACRGGAGCTCCTGGGTGAGTCTTTAGACCATCTGTCTTCCTTCCTCTCTTCCCTGTTACCAGTCTCACAACTTTGCATTATCTGGGGTTGAAGTCATTTTGGAAACAGAGTGGTTAAAGCTGGTCAGGGTCTACATGGGAAGACGTGGCTGAAAGGTTTTGACTGACCTTGGTTGTGTCCCTGTGATCCCGGTTCCTCCAAAGCCGGTCAGTACCGGGCAGTTCAGCCAGGAAGGGTTTTGTGGCAGCTCAGCGGCTGCTRGGAGCTCCGGCTGGAAGGAGCAGGCTGGGGCATCCCGGCCAGACCTGTAGTCAAAGGCCACCATGCAGCAGGTGCCTGCTCGTGAGTTGTATCCTCTGGGCCCTATAGCAGATCACAGAGAATTGGCCAATTTCCTGTAGCAAACCGGTGGTCCAGCGAGTGGCCTTCAGTTCGTTCTTCTGACAAACTGACCCAGAGACGTGGGGTCTCCTGGAGGCTTGTCCTGCAGGTRAAATCAGGTTGCTTTGATTTTATCATCTCCCAGATTCATCCTAGAACTACTGAGATACTTCCCAGGTATGTTGAGAAGCTTGGTATTGTCCCTGCTGCAGCRTTGCTAGCAGGATAGGGTTATGTCCTCGAGAAGCCCAGCAAGGACTAGGCAAACCCTCTCTTAAAGCAGCTCAGAGACTTGTGCAAAGCAGTATTTGGCCGTGCCTTACATTCAAGTAAAGGGCAAACCTTTTGGGGTTTGTACCCCGATTCCTGCCGCTCTGCAGGAGGTTTCTCATACCGCTCGCGACCCGCTTGGCTCGAGAGCCTTTTCCTTTCCTTCGCTGTGTTGGGACGTGTTTGGATGCCAACTCCTATGATCTGGTCCCTTGTTCAGTTACCAAACCACAGCTTTGGAAATATGCTTTCTGCAAACAACAAAGCGCCTTTTGTTAAAGTCCCGTTTCCTAAGCTAGGGGTTCCAGTTGCAAAATTAATCTCACTTTTACAGGCCGTTTCAGAAACAGCATTGTTTTCTTAAGAGCTTGTGTGCCTGTATGATGTCTGGCCGTGCGAGCTGGCATGGAAAGCGTTTCTGTTCACCGGCACGCAGTGAAGGTAGACTCTGCAGACATGACTTAATTTCTGGAACCCGTGTTTGCCTTTGTCACCGCAGACAAATGCCCCGTAAGCCCGAATCTAGCACCAGCTTGGAAAAAAGCTGCAGAATAGCGGATCACAGTTTCCCCTCGTAGTAACCACGAGGAAATGTGGTCGTTCGCTGTGTCTGACCCATGGGGCCCCGGGAGAGCCCGCTCCGACTGCACCTGGGGCTTTTGGGGGGGCAGCCGGGGCCGCACCATTGCCTTCGCTGACGTGCAGCGGTTCTCCTTGCAGGTGGCCTGCATGCAGTTCATCAACATCGTCGTCCACTCGGTGGAGGACATGAACTTCAGGGTCCACCTGCAGTATGAATTTACGAAGCTGGGCCTGGACGAGTATTTGGATGTGAGTATGACTTAGGTCTCTGTGCCTCGCAGCGTGGGTCTGCTCTCCCRGCGGGGCTCGACCGGGGCGGGCTGGGTCCACTTGAGGCTGTGGAGGCTCCACGCCACGTCCCCCAGCGCCGCCGCTGCCCAGCCTAGCCTTAAACCTCCTTAAACCCCCTCATCCGAGAGCTTTCGGGAGGGCAGAGCCGGGCTGTGCCGTAGTCTYTGCTAAAAATGCAGCGCCTTGGCCGCTGACTGGGGGCTGTGGYGTGGAGCCACCCCTGCAGAAGAAAAATCAACTAACTGCAATTATGGACTGGGAGCTAAATTTGTAGCTTCGCCTTATAACAAAGGGAGGATGAACCGCAGTTGTCCTTGCCCRCGCCACGTCCCCGACCTCCAGCCCCGGGCTGCAGTCCTCGTGTCGGCCTCAGCCCAGGTGCCGCGAGGGCCCCCTCCGTCCCCTTGTGAAAAAATCCTCCTTTGAGTTTTCTCCTGACAGCCAGGCGTTTTCTGGCGTCCTGTGGGAAATTCTGTCTTTCAGAAGAAAGCTGCTTTTATATTTCCCCTTTTGTATTTTTCTCTCTCTCCCTATCCCTGCCCTCGGGAGCACACACATGAAAACAGTGCTCGTGTTGACGAGGGATGGATTTGTCCCTGCTGACTTCTGCTCAGCAGTAACCAGAAGAGAAGGTTTTTTGCTGTCTGCAAGAAGTATTTGTACATGGCGACACCGAGCCCGGGTCTGTTTGGGGTCCCAGGGTGGCACAAACCCTGCAGTCCCTCGGGGACAGGCAGAGCAGTTCGAAGGCTGCTCTGATGTTGTCTTTGGAGATAAAGCGTGCTCATTTTGAACAGAACAAACCCAGTGGGAGGTCAGCGAGAGCAATCAGAGGATTTGCTCCGGGCCAYGTGGCTGCTTGAAAACCCAAACCCAAGTGATGGCCTCACTTCTGCMGAGGGGCCACCGAGCGGGTGGCCACCGTGGGCAGCAGCAGGGTCGGCCTCGCTGGCCTCACGCCGTCCCAGGGCCGGGTGGTGGATCCAGAGCTTGCCATGGTCAAGCAGCAAGCGTGGAGGAAAGCAGTAGTATCCTCTGTAGTAACAGAAGCTAAGATGCTGCTTAGCTTCATTTGAAAACCCTGGGTATTTGGTCTTCAGAAATGACTGTTTATCACTTACGACCCTGGCTAACGTGAAAATGCAAAATGTTTTCCTGGGTGATGGAAGTGGCCTGAGCTCCCACCCCGTTTGCTGTCTGCAGCCCTCTTGCTGCGGAGGGCTGCCAGCGCTGGGTGACACCCTTGTCKTCTTGGCTTTGCAGAAACTGAAACACACGGAGAGCGACAAACTGCAGGTGCAAATTCAAGCTTACCTGGATAACGTTTTTGACGTGGGAGCTTTACTGGAGGATGCTGAAACCAAGAATGCAGCCCTGGAAAGAGTTGAAGAACTGGAAGAAAACATTTCCCATGTTAGTACCAAACTCTGACACCTTTGTCTCTGAAGTAGTTCCGAGCCCGCTCTGCGCAGGGGCTTTGCTGCTSCCCGTTTCGGGAGGTGGAAGCACGGGCGCGGTGGGGCTACAACCTTCGGGGTGAGGTTCACTTAGAAAAAGCCTTAGGACTGCTGTGCTTCTGTATTGGGGGGGTAATCAGATATTTGGCAAATGAAGGAATTTGGGAGATCTCAGGCGGGTAAACTTCCTGGCTGCTTTCATGCTGTATTTTGAATCTCATAYTCTACATGTTTTAGTTAAAGGGTGCTCCACTTGCTACAAAGATTTGTTCATAAGCTATTTATTGACCTGATGAGAAGATGTCTTATCCTGTCATTTTATTTACTCTCCGATCTGACACAACCCCCAGCTTCTTACAAAGGAGCAGCGTTGCGTTGTTAATGCGGGGCTTGGCAGGCCGTTTCTGTGTACGTCAGGGGACAGTTTGGCCTGTGCTGCGCGGTGCCCGCCCGTCTAAGTGCTTACGTGGCCGCGACTGCAGCGCTCCCGCACCTCGATAGCATCCGCCCGTTTGTCCCCCAAAAGCCGCCGTGAGCTGGGAGGGGGTGACCCCCGTGCCGGGGGCCCAGCTGAGCAGAGGGTCGCGCACCCGAGGCCCTGGCACGGCAGGTTTGCGGCTTCGGAGGCTTCAGCTTCSCTTCGGTTGCGGTTCCAGGTGGAGTCACTTGGTGCGTGGAGCCTCTGCAAAGAGTTTTCTTATGAGCTGGGAAAGCTAATTTACATAGAAATTGCAAATTCCTCAGCAATGCAGTAGTGGTAAATAGAGCAGGTAACCATCCTCTCTTAAAACACATTACGGGGCTCAAGACTGAAAAATAGCGCTGTGCAGATACTCGGTGTTTGCTCACGGCTTTTCTGTCCCATACCTTCCTGGTGTCAGGTACTTTGGTCCAKAAAACATGGCTTGGCTGTTTTAAATTTAAAATGTTTTCCGTACTTTAAAAAAAAATCATAAAAGGGGTCGTTCTGTTAGCATTCCTGTATGGCCATCACTTAGAACAAATACGTTTTTAAAAAAACTTGCTGTGCAGTATTTGCCCCTCTGAGGTGCTCTTCTGCTGGAGAAAAGTGATTGCAGAAAAAAAAGAAATGGCACCATTTGCTTCATAGATCTACTCCTTTTAGCTGTTTAGCTAAACGTAAYGGTGGCAAATTTTTAAGGGCTTGCTTCTGATCTCGTTACATAAACTAGACTCATCCCAGGAGTATGGACATAATTTTCTGTCATATGTTGACAGAAATACTAATAATAGAATTGCAGAAGTTTTATCTCAAAAACACAGCAACCGGTGCCACCTCACCACCTCTGCAGCCTCGCCTGAGTCGGCGTRATTGGTGGTGATGGAAGAAGCCAGCAAAAACAGCAGGGCTTTCAGATCCCAGGTTTGTGGGGCTGGCAAAAAATAGAAATAAATCAGAAGACCATGAGGGAAAAAAAATAAATCGTTGCATTCATTACTAATCAAATTAGCCTCATTGTGAGAGGTGGTATTTATAGGTTCCGCCGTTTCAGCATCTATTGGTTTTGCAACAGTGCCACTGTGGTATTCTGTGGGGTTTTGGGGTTTCAGATCAGACTTAGTGTGTATGAAAATAATTGCGTTTTAAGTGCTTTATTGTGGAGTAGGCTCTCTCACCTGGACGGGTTCATAGCTACAGTCCAGCCAGGTTGCCTGCCGGYCATAGCTGAAGGATAACATTCATCATCAGAGGAACCTTCACTGGGGCACTTAGTGCCCCCRATTGCATGCAGGAACCCTCTCTCCTTCCAAAGAAAGACTTCAGAGTTTGGTGTAATAGCAATAATTTACTATGTACCACTGCCCCAACAAGCGTTCTGACATTTTGGTTGAGAAAACTACTGTTATCCATTTATATAATCTATTTCTCTTTTGAATGATAGTTATCTGAAAAACTCCAAGATACGGAGAATGAAGCCATGGCAAAGATTGTGGAACTGGAAAAACAACTTATGCAAAGAAACAAAGAACTGGATGTGATTCGGGTAAGTGCGATTGGAAAGCCCTGGCTTCAGGGTAGCGATCTCCTGTGCGCTTTGTGTTTGGGAGGTGGTGACTCTTCTAACGGGCCAAGTGACTTCTGTTAGCTTCCCAATTTTGAACGTAGAGCAGATTTCAAATAGAATTACTAGCGTGTGCACTCAAAGACGGACATAAAACCTTGAATGGGCCAGCAAATCAGCGTACCTCTTGTCACTCAGGTCTGTAGCATCTGTGTTTGGAGTTTTGCACGTAGGGTTGGCTCGGAAGGGYGTTGGAGGTGGACCTGGCGTCTTGCAGGCTTGGGCTGCAGAGCAGGAGGACGGGAGCAAGCACCCTGTGTCTGTGCTGTCAAGTGCAGCCAGCTTTCTCTGCACAATCCGGACTCGTCACTTCTTGGGGTACAAACTTTGTGACAAAAATTGTTAGTATAATATTAACTAACTTCAGCCTAAATGTCGTCCCGAAGTGTGGTGCTTCTAGGGTTCCTTCGGAGGGTCTGCCCTGGGTACTTGCAGGTACAATCTCCCCTCCAGATCAGGAGCTCCTGCTTCCCTTTATGGGCCAGCATCTGCTCATAGGTAGAGCAACCACATACTCTCTGTTAAAGTTAAAATCGAGGCAGCATACCTACACTGTGTGTTTAAGACTAGCATAAGAAATGGGAGACATCATGAAGAAGTGATGATGAGAAATTCTGCACCCCCAGGTGTTGGTGCCCGCAGGTGAGATTTCTCCCCGGACTCAGTACTGTGCACAGCCTTGCTGCTAGCTGGGGAAAAACACAAAATGAATTCTTCCTCACCCACGAAGACKTACGGTTTGCATCAAAGCTCACTGGTGCAGTGACCCTCCCGTGTCAGGCTGTTCTGTTTCTGGTATTGGTTTTCTGTTTTGGGAGTACAAGTGCAAATTCCTTGTTTCTGCGGCATTCTCAGGAAATCTACAAAGATGCAAAYACCCAGGTTCACACCTTGAGAAAAATGGTGAAAGAAAAAGAAGAAGCCATCCAGCGACAGTCAACGCTGGAGAAAAAGATCCATGAACTGGAGAAGCAGGGAACCATTAAGATCCAGAAGAAAGGTGATGGTGACATCTCTATCCTTCCTGTTGCTCTGGCCTCTGGGATGGTGCCGGCAGGGTCAGAGGCTGTGGCTGGCACATGTGTCGCGCCGGTCGCTGGAGCTGCATCTTCAGTACCATTGCCACCACCTCCACCACCGTTACCCGCCTTAGCGGCAGCATCTGAGGCAGGTAAGAAGCACTTTGTCCCCAAGAGGTGGGCCGGCCGGGAGCTGGGGGTGCAGTTYGTTGTGCCGGGGACAATCACAGCAGCCTTACACTGACAAAACCACCTTAATTGTAATAAGCCCGCAGGTCATGGCACCTTGCAGCAGCCKAGGGTGCTGAGGTCCCCCAGCTGTGTTTGCACTCTCACTCTCTGGGTGGCTCCCATGTTTGACTGATCTATTTCTGAGCCCTTCAGCTGACAGAAAAAACTACTAGCTTCTTTCATTCGGGTAGTTTCCTCCTGTGTTAATGCACCAAAGTACTTTGGTCAAGGGTCCAACGAATGCTAGGGCCAGTATAGTGATGGAGAGGAGATGTATAGTGGGGGACAAGGTGGATGTTGTGACCTTTTGTGCACGTGCTTGTGATATTTTGATYGGTGTTCATGGTAATACCTTGTTTTTCTTCATTTCGTAGTGCAGAACGGTCCTGTGTCGGTGCCGATGCCGCCTCCGCCGCCGCCTCCACCACCGCCTCCACCACCACCGCCGCCGCCTCCTCTCCCAGGTCCGGCTTTGGAGACGGCTCCTGCGGCTCCGCTGCCCCCTCCGCCCCCGCCGTCGGCACCCCCCCTGCCCGGGACAGCCTCTCCCACCGTGGTCTTCAACTCAGGGCTTGCAGGTACAACGCCCGCGCGTCTCCCCAGCCTGCTGTGGATGGCTGGCAAAGTAAGCAAAGGCAAGGTCAGGGCACGTCGGCTAGAGCGGACAGGGTGCCGAGGTGGGACTTTGTTACTCTTAATCACCGAAATAATACCCGTTATCTCTTACTGGTATTATACTTAGAGGGGTTTATAAAAGGAAAGAGCATTTATCAACCAAACRGTTTTGGTTTGGTCTGGAAGAGATGGCTTCTTCAGTGAAACTAAAGCCATTGCCAAAAATATTTTTCAAACATGATCATTTTTGGCTTTAAGCAAACAAAATAAGGTTTTGAAAGAAACACAAAGCTTCATGGTTTTGATTTCTTCTGAGAACTTGATGAAGAAATGTCTGTGCCAAAAAATGGCAAACTTTTTGTAGGTTTTTGGAAGGAAGAAAAATTTACTGASCATCTTTAATCATGTTTTTATGCGCTCTCTGACATGTGCCAAGCAAGTAAATGGTAATTGGTATCGCACTGCTACCCCCCARGAAACCTCAAGAGCACGGTATGAGTCCAGAAGGAGAAACCGAGGAGCTCTGATTAATACCTTTTTTTTTTTTTTTTGAAAACTGATTAAGTATTCCAGCCTTTAAAATTTGCCTTGAAAGCAAAAAGCATCATGGAGCTAGAGGGTCCCAGGGTGTATTACAAAAAAAACCAAAAAGCCCAAAAACACGACACGGCTGGGGTTACGGGCTGTCCCCCCCCGGGTTTGGCAGAGCAGCAGCGGTCCCGGGGGTGCAGTGGCCGGGGGTGCTGGCCGTGGCCGTGGCGGTGCCGGGAGGGCTGCCGGGGGCACAGGAGCTGCTGCGAGCAGCGGGGGCTTGTGCCGCCGGGTGCCCAGACGCCGTGCCTTAGCCCGACATCCTTGCGGTATTATTTGGGGATGGGAGCAGTGGAGCAAGCCCTGCTTCTGGCTCCTCTGGGCTGCACCCGTGGCAGGGGCGAGCCCCCGCAGCAGAGCTCCTCGCTTAGGTGCTTGGGTGAGAWGCCCAAAGCCGGGTGGGATGGATATTTTGTTCTTCGGTGGGTTAGAGAAGGAAGGAGAGTGAAAGCACCCTTTCTTGGTACGATGGCTGCACACAAAGGAGCGTTTCTCAGGGCAGGAACCTTCTGGGTCAGAGGGGAGTCGGTGAAATAACAAATTTTGCTTTTCTGACCATTACTAACATTTTTTCTCTGTTCTTTCTGCTTCCTGGTAAGATGGGCCAATCAAGCTCTTCTGTAGGTTGCTTTCTGCTAAGTATTTACCCACCTCCCCACGTTTCCCTCTGTGCTGTGCCTGTGTGTGTGCCCCTGGACTCGCGTGGGCGATGGGGAGGCGATGGGGAGGGGGGAGGCTGCTGCAGGGGCTTGCTGGGTGGAGCTGGAGCACGCAGTAGCTTTGGGGATGCTGCCAACCATCAGGATTTGGCACCCGGGAGGCCCTGATTCAGCAAAGCACTTCAGCAGGTAATTAAGACGTGCGGTTTCGTTTGAGCCATGCTGGAGCTGTGCTCTCAGCACCGGTCACGCTGAGGATGGGCTTTTCCCAACGAGGCGAGTGCTGAGCTGCGAGTACCCTCTGCGGGGTCCGGTCCCGGCAGCAGCACGACTCCCGGGGACGTCACCTTGCCAGGGCTCTGTAATGAAGGAGGAAGGGAAATTTTAAGAAATTTTGATTAGCTACATCAGGAACTGGCCCGTGAGGCAGTTAGCCTCCTTTCCTGTCCTGAAATAACCCAGGAGCAGTTAATAATCTATTCTAATGTGTGCATGAGTGGAAAATGTTGGGGTTTTTTTTCATGGGTGTTTCAGCTTGAAGAAGCTATTTCTTTTTTTGATTTTAGGAATTATTTTGAAGTAACCACATTAATTAAGCAGAGAGTAAAACTGTTTAGTTAGATGAGCAGAAGTTGATCACGTGTATTCCTGTCTTCCAGTTGGATGAGTATAATTCTCAAAATACACAGACTTTCAAGCTGAATATAGTATATGTTTCCTGTTATTCACTTATGGTTCTTTGTTTCAAGCGAATACTCTTGCCAGTAATTTATTCTTTGTGATGTCCCTGCAAAATGAGCGCGAGCTTGAAAGGGACATGGACACACAACTCGACTCTTGTTTTAAAAGTGGAATGACAAAGCGAGAGAAATGTTTCCAGCATTCACCCAGCTCCGGTGCATGACAGGACTGTTCCCTGAAATAGGTCCTCTCTATCCTGGCAAAAACATACATACAGAATCGTTAGGGGAAAGTAAAATAATTACTTGCTCAAGTGCTTTGCAACCTGGGAACCCGGCCATCTCCTGAAACTGAGAGGAGAAAATCTAGCGTCTCTACAAATCATCGAATATTTTAGCAAGATTGCTCCTCCTGTGAATGCGGGGTAGGCAGGAGCCAGGCGCAAGCGCCGGGCTGAACTAAAGCAAACGTGATCCGCTCTGGGCTGGGGGGAGCGGTGGGTCTGCGGGGGTGCGCTGGGGGCTGGGCGTCCCCGGGGGGAGCGGGGGCTGTCCCCTGCGTGCCTCTGCCACTGACCGCTGCGGGCTGACGGGCTCCTTTTTCCAGCACTGGAGAGGAAGGACCGGGGTTTCTGTTTCATGTCTGCAGAAAAGAAACAAGTTTGTTTTCTAAGTAATTCGGGAGCAAAACATTGATTGATCACTTGAATGAATATCCTGATTTTGTAGCAACTAGCAACTTCATGTTTCCATGAAGATACAAAGAATTGAGAACTGAATTACAGAAATTATTCATGTAGCTTCCAGACTTGTTAGGAATAGGAGTAGARGAGTGTTGTTTTCCTTGCTCCAACGTTGCTTTTTTGTACTCCGTTCACAGATTAATGAGAGTAGTCAGTCTTCATAGCTTCTCTGTGTAAGCTACTAAATTGTTTACTGATTCTGCACAGCGCAAGAAGATTAAACCTGTTATTTCAACCACGTTAAAGCTCACGTGTGCCGCAGCCCACCCCCTTTCGCTTTAAAAGGCAAACCTGGTGAGAAGCAGCACGGCCCCATTGCAGCAGGCAGCGGGAGGGGCTGCTCCCTGGACCAAAACCTTGGGAAAGGCGCTTTTTTTTCTCCTTGTCACCTATTCCGCGTTGAGTTTTGTGACACAGATCAGCTGTGCACGGCTGTGCATCAGCTCGCACCGGGGGGGGCTCTGCAGCCAGCAGGACAGGGTTAAACTCGACCACTCTCTCCATTTTCTATAGCGTTTAAAAATAGCCTGGGCTTTTAAATCAATCCAGACAACATGCGGTAATAAAGCAATAACACATTTCCTTTAGTGAAGTTTTCACAGCCTCTGGCGTTCAGTCCGGTTCTGCAGGGGCTGGGCCTGAAACAGCTGAGGGGCTGGATGGAAGCTGCTGGGCGCTGGTTGCCTGTCAGGGCAGCGAGATCTTTCCAGGCTTTCCAGTGTGATAATTYAGCTCTGGCCAGTTCTTCCTCCAGTGCTGAAATGCCGACCCGAAAGCTGCGGTTTGGGCACGCGGGGTGTTTTTCAGCGGTTGGGGAATTTGTCGTTTCTTCTCCTCTGCTGTCTTTAGCTGTGAAAATCAAGAAGCCGATYAAGACCAAGTTCCGCATGCCGGTGTTCAACTGGGTCGCCCTCAAACCCAACCAGATCAATGGGACGGTTTTCAACGAAATAGATGACGAAAGGATCCTGGAGGTATGAGTGCTGCTTGCTGCCTTCTGCCTTCCACTTCTGTCCATAACACAAGCGGGTATTGRTCTTGGCAGGGATAGACTGCAGCAATTATTTTGGCAAACAGCTCATCCGGTGGCCCCTGGTACCCAGTAGGTCCACGTGAGTGCCTTGGTTGAGAATTAGGGATGGTAGATGGTAGTATGGATTACAAAGGGTGCGTACCTGTTGTGTGCATTCGTTTAAGACAGATCAGCCAAGGTGAGGGAGATGCATTTTTCCCAGCCTAAAATTGCCGGTCCGGTCTGTAGGAGTTAGGCTGGGGTGGGTGGCTGCGTGCCCCGGAGCGAAGCCTAAAGCAGCGCGGGGCAGGGCTGAGTACGCAGGGCTTGCACGCCTCCCTGAAGAGGCACGTGGCTGGATAAAGCCCGAGTGCTAACGTGGATATTTTCCTGAACTTTTGAAGGTGTATGGGGCTGCTGGAGGTGGAGGCATGTTCCTTACCTCCTGCAGCCCCTGATCAAAGTACTCAGCTGTAGTCACAGCGTTGCAGGGTTTGTGCTGCAGTTCTGGCACGCCATTAGGCAGCCCGGGTTTTCGTGTTTGCTGCGGGAGGGATAAATCATTTTCTTTCCTTTTTAGGATTTAAAYGTGGATGAATTTGAAGAAATATTCAAAACAAAAGCCCAAGGTCCAGCCATTGATCTTACTTCAAGCAAGCAAAAGATAACTCAGAAAGGGTCAAACAAAGTCACGTTACTGGATGCCAACAGGGCCAAAAATCTTGCCATTACTTTAAGAAAAGCTGGAAAGACGGCAGATGAAATATGCAAAGCTATTCACGTGTAAGTAAAACACTTGTCAGCAAAGAAATGGCGTTTAAGATTTACGGTGATTTTTGGTAAGTGGAATGGTTTTGAATTGGCAGTTGATGTAAATGTTTTTGCGTCTGGAAGAAACCCAGGAGTAAGGATGGAACCATTCTGAATTCCCAGAGATCAGATTCCCTGGAACTAAAATAAAAGACTTGCAGCTTTATGTCGCTGTATCGCTATCTAGGCTTAACGAATTAACACTTCTTTAATAAAAGAAGCTAATTCATGTATATCCACATCATGCCATTGCATAYTGCATCTCTCATTCTGTTTGCACAGTACTTTCTGTCGTAGTGAACCCTCAAAAGCCAGAGTATCAGGAAGAGGCAACTATTTGAGTTTGCTCCGTAAAGAACGAGTTCAGTCCAAGTGCACTAGAAGGGTTTTGCATAGAATTAGGTGTCTGTGCTGGCCCCGGGCAGTGCCAAGCCCCAGTGCGATGCCGGCGTGCCCGCGGTACGCGGCAGACCCTTGCCGCAGGAGTGCAGCGAGGGGCTCGGCCGTGCCCCATCCCACGGACCCTTGCCTGCTGACTCCAGCAGCTCCCGGGTGTAGCTGCTCCTTGGGGCTGATCCTGAATCCATCCGGAAGCACTTGGCGCTCGTGGCCGTGACGAACATCTGCCATTTCCCTGTTAAGGATTATCTTCAAAATTGGGATGCGCCAGCATTACCTTTGGGCTGGTGAGGAGGGTGACCCAAACCTGCTGCAGGCTGAGGCAGGTTCAGCAGCTGGGGTTTACAGGCCCAATTAAATAAAACCGCTATTTGCTCCTCCCCGCATATCTTCTCTGGGAAAAATGAGGTGTGGCCGTGGAGGGGTGGAGGGAATGACCGCATCTTCGCAAACAGAAACAAGGTGCCCCAGCAGCACCGTTCACGTCAGCACGGTAACCTTCTTCACACCTGCATGTGCTGAGAGCTTCCCATGGGGACCGTGCCCCCCACCCCAGCCGGGGCAACGCGAGCAGGAGTAACCGCGGCTTCTTCATAGTTTCTCACTGCTTTACTGACTCCGGCTCACGTGTAGCTGGGCAGCGTAGGAGGCAGAGCTGCCTTTGGCAGCTTTCTCTTACTTTTCCATCGTTTTCTGTAGAGCCTTGTCGTAAGACCGCTTCTTCTGGTTTGGTATCACGCAGGTTTGACCTGAAAACGTTGCCGGTGGATTTTGTTGAATGCCTCATGCGGTTCCTGCCCACTGAGAACGAAGTGAAAGTGCTGCGGCTCTACGAGCGGGAGAGGAAACCCATCGAGAACCTGTCTGACGAAGACCGGTTCATGATGCAGTTCAGCAAGATTGAGAGGCTGATGCAGAAGATGACCATCATGGCGTTTATAGGCAACTTTGCAGAAAGCATCCAGATGCTGACCCCGGTGAGTGAGGGACAGCCCCTGGGGACGCCTGGGGATGCATCGGCTGCTTCCCRGGGGTTCAGGCTTCCCTGGGGAGCGGCGCTCTGCGGCGCGGGTCGGCTTGCGGGGAGCATTGCAGTCAGGGAAGGTGTGGGCCAGTCGGTGAAGGTTATAGAGATTTTAATTTTTCTAAGACAGAGAGGTGTTTTGAATGTTGTGGAGTGATTATCAGTTCTCACGGAGACAGAACAAGAAACAATTACACAAATGAAAAAGTGGTTTTCAAGCTATATTTTCATATATCGAAGACTCTGATACCCCAGGTGCTGTTTGTACCCWGCACTGCTCCATACTGTCCTATTTCTTTACCCTGTAGAAGTTTAAAACSGGTTTAAATGAAAATATATCATGTTTGTATCATCGGGGAAGGTTATTACCAGTGCTGGTCCGTGGGCTCTTTGAAGTGTGTCCCATTCAGCCTGATGCATCTTTCACAGGCGTACGGATTGAAATGTAAATATGCTTTTACCCAACCACATCTAAGTGTGGTAAATCTGYGGTGCAAATGAATTGTTTGAAATCCTGATCTGTCAGGACAGGATAACATTCATGCTAGGGCCCATGGTATGGATGAAAAGACTTTTTTTTTTTCAGAATGTTAGTGTTCGGATTTTAATTTGACTCTTGGGTTGGACATGCATTAACCAAATCTCTTTCTGTGTTTACCTGCAGCAACTTCACGCAATAATAGCTGCATCTGTCTCAATAAAGTCATCCCAAAAGCTTAAGAAAATACTGGAGGTAGGTCTTACTTTAGATAGGTTCAATAGCTCTGTCACTCACTGGTGCATCCCCTTACATATTCTGAAGCTGTACCTGGATGCTGACATACCAATTCCCCTTCCAGAGGTTTCTAAAGCGCTGTGCATTTGTCCTGAAAATTCACGCTCTGCTCTGTTTCATCCTGGCAGATAATTTTGGCTCTTGGAAACTACATGAACAGCAGTAAAAGAGGAGCTGTGTATGGATTTAAGCTACAGAGTTTAGACCTGGTAAGTAAACCAGAGGTGTCGTTGTGGGGACCAGGCGGGAATGCATTTCATGGACACGGCGAGGGACTCGGTTGGTGCTTTCCAGCCGGTGAAGGCAGAGAGCAGCAGCGGGGAAGGTGCTCCCTGTTTGCTTTGCTTAGTGTTGTTTTGGGGGGCCACTTAGGAGGAAGGCATGTGTCTTCAGAGCTCTCAGGACCACAGCTTGAAAACCACCTGCTAAACACTTAAATGAGCTTTTACAACTGTCTCTATCAGATGGAGAAACACCAGGGAAAGGCGAGCATCGGCTGAGTTCCTTTGCTTGGAGCCTGCTGCACCTCCACCCAGCAATCTCTTTGCCTTCTCTCCCCAGCTCCTAGAAACAAAGTCAACAGACCGAAAGCAGACCCTGCTGCACTATATTTCAAATGTGGTCAAGGAGAAGTACCAGCACGTATCCCTCTTTTACAACGAGCTTCACTACGTGGAGAAGGCTGCTGCAGGTACTGTCACCCYCCTGTGCCTGGCCAGCGGCGGTGGYACGCGTGCCGTGCGAGGGACTTCGCGGCACGCCACGCGTGGGCTGTGGGGGCACTTCTCGGTGGGGAATTGTTCAAGCTGTGGGTTCACGTGCTTGTGGAGCAGGAGCGATGCAGCATTTTTGTTTTGTTTCCTAGTGTCTCTTGAAAACGTCCTCTTGGACGTGAAGGAGCTGCAGAGGGGCCTGGATCTGACGAAGCGCGAGTACACCATGCACGACCACAACACGATGCTGAAGGAGTTCATTCAGAACAACGAAGGGAAGCTAAAGAAACTGCAGGACGACGCCAAAATAGCCCAGGTATTTCTTTATTCTCGGGGTTTGGTGAGGGGGTGTGAGCGACACAGTGAATAGCAGCACGTCACTGCGAAGGATGTGCTTTTACGCAGCAGGGAGGRGAAGGCGCAGCGATGTTGTGGATTTGTCCCGAGTTCAAGTGCTAGAWGTAGACGTGCTGGTCCGAGCCAAGSGTTTCACATGCAGAGGGAATCTAGACCCYTTACACTGAATGCTACAGTAAGGGATGGTGAGTTTATCTTGAAATTCGTGCAACGCAGTAAATCTGTGCTTTTTGTAGGATGCCTTTGATGATGCTGTGAAGTACTTTGGGGAGAATCCCAAGACGACACCCCCCTCGGTCTTTTTCCCAGTGTTTGTCCGGTTTGTGAAGGCCTACAAGGTAAACGGGAGCATCCTCCTCTTCTCTTCTGTCCTTCTGAACCCCCTGTGGTACCTGTCTGGCTCGGGGCGCCCAGCAAAGCAGCTTGTGGCTCCCTCTAGCTTTGACCCAGTGTGAGCACGACAACAC
Source organism: Oceanodroma leucorhoa (assembly GCA_030449065.1). NCBI lineage: Eukaryota > Metazoa > Chordata > Aves > Procellariiformes > Oceanodroma > Oceanodroma leucorhoa. The sequence continues at coordinate 695,439 of JASVER010000185.1, read as the reverse complement.
CAGCCCCGGGCAGCACGAATAGTTGTTTTGGGATTATTTTCAGAGCTTAAAGACAACACGGCTGTCTGAGACGCTGGAGGAATCCTCAGGAATTGAATGTCTGGGCGGCTGCAGCTTACACCTTTAACCCTGAATACGTGTCTTTTGGGACTGGGAGAGGATGGTTTGTGMGACCTAGGAAGGTCTCTCCCAGCCCAGTTTTTTCAGACTGTGTTCAGAGGCAGCTAAWTTGCTACACCTAAGCTTGCTGCCGTGGAAAGCCCCGTGGTAGCAAGCGATAGTGTTACTCATTTGTARTATTTAGGTTCCCTATAGCAATTGGAAGCTATAACCTGTGCCTTTTTGTGATAAATAGCAAGCAGAAGAAGAGAATGAGTTGAGAAAAAAGCAGGAACAGGCCTTAATGGAAAAACTTATGGAGCAAGAAGCATTGATGGAGCAACAGGACCAAAAGGTATGAAACAGATACTTCTTACGGGCAGGAGCCGTCATGTTCATGTGTTTTTCCTGGTAGTTCAGAAACCTCAGCTCTGTATAAGAACCTCAGTTGTCCAACTTACAGTTGCCTTTAAATAGAGTCGCTGGAAGTTTTCTCCTTATGGGGAAAGAACCAAAATAAGCTGAAAGAAAACAARTGTATGGTTCTGCTACTTTGAAGTCTGCAAAATTAAGAAAAGCTGAAGAGACAGAAAGTCATCTCGTCTGGCTTGTATCTGTTAAAACCTCACTGGGGTTCAGCGTGCAGAGCCTCCTGTYGCTTACAGGGACAAGGAACGATCGTCCCCAGATCCTGCCCTGTCCGAGCATGGCTCAGGACTGAGCCCCACGTTACTGTTTTATAGGAGTTTTCCTGACGTGGGTTTTTTTYCTGAGGTAACACCTTAGATTTGCTGGAGAAAGTTTCCCATCGCTCTAAATCAGCCACTGTGTCGGCTGGTGCTGCTTCCCACCGCTGCTGTTGGGATCTTTAATCCCAGCCAAGCTTTTTCCTTCGGAAGGAAGGCCTGTTGTCCTTCTTCCCCTAATGCTTTTCAGAGGTGAGAGCTTGGAGCTCCAGTCCCAAGTGATGAGAAGGCTTGGGATTAGATTACAAATGTAAGAACGAAAAGCAACTTGGCAGCCGGGTTAACTTGTGACTCTGCCTGTCCTCTCCACGGGACGTGAGCTAACCGTGTTTTTTCCCCGGTCTTGCAAAATTGGGCAGAAAAGTGGCAGTTACTGTTTTCTGATGGCTACCAGTGGGATCACCTGGTGTTTCACGCTGAGGAAGAGAGAAGCAGGGTCGCTGGAGGTCAGTCCTTACAGGTCCTCTCTTCTTTGCATTTAGTCTCCTTCCCATAAAACAAAGAGACAGCAGCAAGAGCTGATTGCAGAGCTCAGACGGCGGCAAGTCAAGGATAACAGGCATGTGTACGAAGGGAAGGACGGTGCTATTGAAGATATTATAACAGGTAAACGCCTTTTGTTCCGTGATCTGAGGCCCTTTCACAAAGGATAAAAATGTGTATCTGCCTAGGAGCTATTGCAAGTGCTTCGTGTACTTAAAAAAGTGTTAGTCGAGCACAGCTTAGGACRTTGTTTATATGATGTGAATCAAGTATAGAAACTTTTGCTAATGGTATGTAACAAACAGACCCCCGTAACCTGCCTTTACGTGTCCGCTGCCAGCGCTGCGCGCGCAGACCTCGRGCACAGGCTCTGTTTCTTAGTTCTTCTCTCCCAGCGTGCGGGGACGTACTCGGTCCCTGATCTTTAGAGTAGCCAGTTCAGTGCCTGATCTCAGCAGATGCTCCGGTGGGGATATGCATGCTGTGCAGATCTTTCCCAGAAATCTTTTTTCCCCAGAAAYGGAATGAATGACGGATGTTTAACATTATTAAGAGCCTCCATTTTCATTAAAACGTACTAACAGTAATTGCACCACGTTATTGCACAGTTACAGCGAATCATTTAGTCAAACCTGAATGATTTATGACCCTAAACTGCTGCTGGTTTTGCTGCTTCTCAGTTTGGTAGGCAAAGTCYGCACTGATCCCAGCCTTGGGCCGGAGGGAGAGGGGCAGAACCCGCTGTCGTAGCCAGAGACAGTCAGGACTTTGGTGCAAATATTTGCTGATAAAAAGAGCTGCCTTCTAAACTGCATTTTGCTCAGGAGTCAAATAATTTTTAATCTATACAGCTGCTCTGATTGGAGTACTTTGATTTTACTGCACATTCTTCACCCATGGTGTGAAAGGCACATGATTTTAACACTTCGATAGCTTTACAGCACTTTGTTTCGATTGCACAGAAGCTCAAAAAAAGGTCCTTGGGCAGGATTTCCTTGGCTACTGCTCCTGAATGTTTTTCACATGAGTTTTTCCTGCAGGAGGGGAGGAGAGCTGTTTTACCGCTCGCTAAGGAAAGCCAGGGAATTTTTGCCCAACGAGATGACAGGGCTGAAGTGCTTGAAGCTTTCACAACTCTTTTTAACCTTGATTAATAGCTTCCTAAGAGAATATTATTTATTTAAAGGGCAGAGTCGCTGTAATATCTAATCCGTTACTGCTTCTACAACTCCTTCAGACTCCTGGAAGCTTGTTTAATTGGTAAAGTGGTTCTCCTGCTCTGTGGGAGAAACAGATTGGGTGGCAGAAGACCATCCACATGCAAAAGGCAGTCCAGTGGAGGGAGTGCCAGCCTCAAATTAAACATTTCCTATGGTCTTGTGCCCASTATTTCGCATTATGGGGGTGTCTCTGAGGGCCTCGAGCTATGTAGCAATAAAGGTTAGGCACAGAAAGTCAGGTAGGACCGAGGTCCCTTGAATACGGCCCGTGAGATCTCTGTCAGTGTCTAACAACGCACCCGTTCCTGGAGCGCGTTTAGCAATAGTCGCTCAAAAACCATTGAAAGCGATGTAATGTAAGAAATACTTATTCAGAGACTTACCAGCTGCCCCGTTGCCAAAGGCCGCTGAAGGGCAGCGCCGTTCGACGGCTGGTTGGCCCCTGTAAGACCGTCCCTGGGTGTCCGTAACCGAGCACTAACACGGTACTAATGCGATAGATCCGCTTCTGACGGCTGTTTGTCTGTTTGGCTGTTATTCCCATGCAGTGCTGAAGACTGTGCCCTTTACCGCWCGAACCGCCAAGCGGGGCTCTCGGTTCTTCTGCGAACCTGTTCTCACTGAGGAATTCCATTACTAAACTATTCCCCTTTCACATCTGATGCTCTTAGAAAAAAGAAAGGTTGCTGTAGATTTTTGACACTTCTCCGTTTGTACGGATCTCAGCCAGGATCATGTGAATGTTGAGTGTATAGTAATGTCCAGCGTCCACCTGAAGTTGTATTTATGTCACCTCTGTTGCATGTTCTTGTGTTTCAGTAACTTTTTATTCCATCCCATCGACTTTGCGCTTGATGCTTTTGGCCATYCTTGCCTTCCAAAGGCATCTCTCACCCTCATGACAAATGCCATAGAACAGCAAGTGGTGGAAGTCACGGTAGATTTGGTGCAGGTTTCCTGCAGCTCCCAAGACTTAGGAGACCGAATGCAGTCAAGAAGTGACAGTTCACTTGGCTTTTCTATGTCATCTCTTCTGGCCTACAGATCTTTCCCTGTATGCCGACCTACCGGTGTAAAATGCATGTAGTGCATCAGCTGTATGCCAAAGCAAAATTCCGGTCTGCATGAACTAAGCGGGACTTTCCCGGGGTTTGCTTTCTGGCTKGGAGGGTTGTCCGTAATAACGTACATCCTCTGCGAGGAGTGTTTTGKTTTAGACTTTTTAACCAGCACCTGCATGTTCGCCTGCATGTGAGATACGGGATAAAACGAACAGCGTGAAATCTTTTCCCATTCGGTCACATCCATATTTAACTTTTTTCAGTTCCATGCCAACTTTATCTGAATAAAATGAGAGGGGTTTGCTGAGCACTAACCAATTCCATTCAYGCGGACTTTGTGCAGGGCTGGGTTGGGCTCGGTAGCGGCAGCGGTCAGGAGCCAGGGGGGAGAGGGGGGGAGCAGAGCTGGGAGAACCCTCCATTATTTGCCAGAACCGCAGAAATTGKGACGATGAGAAGCCTGACATGGAACTGAACAATTTACATCGTGTGGTGTAAAGTGTAAGAAGGGCGTGTTTAACCCAGCATGTCTGTTAACACTGTTGTCTTGATTTAAGGACTCGGTGGCTTAAGAAGACAACAGTGTTTCACTTTTGCGATGTGTATTTTTATGAATGCTTCTAATAAAATTGCGAACTATAATCAGCTCAACGGTTATTTGCTCTTTCGAGTTAATTGCTGTATTATCTTCCTGGAGCCAATCTTCAAAGCAGCTTGGAATTTGGTTAGCGAGAGGCGAGGGCGGCCCTCCTGTCCTTTCCTCTCCGTGTCTAACCTCCTCTCGTGGCCTTGGCCTTACCCCCTCTCGCTCTGTTGGCTAACGTGCCTGGGAGTTTTGAACGCTGAGTTGACTTGCTCTTCATTTTCCATCCCATTTTTTTACTTAACCATCATTTTGTGTTTTGTTTTGTTTTGTTTTGTTTTGTTTTTTTTTTCTGTTTAGCCCTAAAGAAGAATAATATCACTAAATTTCCAAATGTTCACTCGAGGGTAAGGATTTCTTCTAGCACACCGGTGGTGGAGGATACACAGAGCTGGCAAGCATCACTTTTTACTTAGCTTCCTCCTCTCTCTGTATGCCAGACAGCCTGTTGGTAGATGTGGCTAAGAGTAATACTGGTGAGAGCCTAAAGGCCAGTGGAGACCGAGACTGTTTATTGTCACCCTCCCTGGTGTAGGGGATCCACAGGCCGCGGGGCTGSTGACCATCTTCATAGTCTCTCCATTTTGGCCCTTTCTCTTCCAAGTTGAGCCCGGGGTAGGCAGTCTCGTCCCCGTGTTTTAACCCCGTAGTTCCCTGGATATTCGGCTGCTCCCGTCTCGGTCCTGCTACGGCCACCGACGGCGACGCGAGGGGTGGACAGCCGGCAGCGCAAGGCGGGGAGCTGGGAGAGGGCAGCCAAGGCACCTTCTGCTGGGGTAGACAAAGAGCCGAGAGGTTTGGGGGTTGGATTTAAATCAAGACGTACGTCGTCCAGGGAACTTGAGGGAGGGTTTGCCCAGTCCACCGCAAATTTTCCCGGAGAGAAATRTATTAACCCGAATTAGTCTTCAGGTGTACCCAGTGTGCTCGTTATGTCGTAGCCGCCCACRTAACACGTGTAACAGCACATGTAACGCAGCTTTCATCAACGCCATCTCCAGCTTCCTCCATCGCATGCTCCGTATCCCCTCCTCCGCCCCCCCGAGCTCCCACCTCCCCAGCAGCAGCAGGGTGGGTCGGGCCGGGCTTTGCTGCCGGCGAGGAGGAGGAGGAGGAGGAGGAGGGAGGGGGTTGACCGCTCCGCTGCCATCGGCTAACGAAGCGTCTCTGCGGCCGGGTGGGATGGTGGCAGAAGCCGGAGCTCCCTTGCAGCGTAGCAGCTGCTTTATCTCGGGGCACCCTCTTTTAAATAAATGGGTGTAGAGGGAGCGTAGACCCACCCATGAGGTGAGCTTCATCCTGCTTTAGAAAACTCCTCCGGCTCACGCCAGCGCTGGGGAGGCGGCGTGGAGGACCCAGGCGTACGTCGGGCAGTCTGGCTGCGGTTGACGTTGCCTCACCGACGGTGGGGAACGCCAGCGGCCCGCGGGGGGGGAGACGCCCGCGCTGACTTGTCGCCCTAACTCCATTTAGTTTCCCCAGCATTTCAGCGCATTTCACCAGTATTACCCGCTGCTTGGGTGCGTAGTCATAAGGGCACGTCCGTATTTGCTCACTTCTGCTCTCCTGGGGTTGAAGTCCCTTCTCCTGTTCCTACACAAGCTGCTTTGATTGGCTTCCAGCAGGACTTTTCCTTGGCTGGGCTGCGTGTGCGTGCGTGCGTGTGTGGGTGCACGGGGGCGAGCCGGGCGTGCTCACCAACGCCGCTTTCCTCTCCGCAGATCTTAGAAACCAGCCGTACCGACGGGCCGACGCGGTGAGGAGGAGCGTCCGGCGGCGCTTTGATGATCAGAACTTGCGCTCTGCAAACGGTGCTGAAATAACCATGTGAGCTGGAGACCCGCGGGTGTCAAGGGAAGGGGGTGCTTGAACGATACCTTGTCCGTGTGAACTCTGTGTTCTGCCACTCAGTTACAGCCTTGGGAACAGTAAAATTTACCTTCTAAAGGGCTCAAAGTCCTCGAAAGTGCATAGGAACGTCAGCGATGGGCTCTCCACTCGACCGTAGCTAACAAGTGCCTAAAATTGAAATACCTGCTCAAATTAATCAAAGCAATAGGACTTGATTTGATTGGGTATCTTTTTACACCAATACATTATTCAGTATTTTTAACCAAAATGTAAAATACGTGTTGTTTTTGGGTGTTTAGTTTGGTTTGATTATATAAAAGCTTAGTGACTGGTCTCCCGCGGACCTGACCTGCATCCCGACTGGTTGTAAACAGGTAATACTTGGACGTGCTCTGCTTTGAAATGCATTCCTGTGCTGTCCGCCGAGGGATTAACCTCGGCTTCAGCTGCACTTACTGGCTTTTGGTTTTGTTTTTTGTTTTTTTTTTTTTTAAAAAGGAAGACATTTAAGGGCTTTCTATATGTAATATGGAAATAACTCCAAGAAGAGACCCGTACCTTTTCCCACCACACGCACAGACCCCGCACCGCCGTAGCTAGGACGTGGTACCCTCTACGTCCGTGCTCACAAGCTGTAGAAAAAAGGAACACGAGTCTTCACCTTGAGGTTGTGATGTTTGTGGYGTGCAACGCGGGGCGGAGGCACGGGGGTGCTGGGGGCACAGAGGCCTTGCAAATGCACAGCACGAGGAGGGTGGCTAAGGCATGTCTACGTTCTTCAGCTAGAGGCAGCTTTTGAATAACAGTGTATTTATTAATTAGCACTAAGGTATTAACATCTCAATAATCAGTATTAGGATTCTGAGGACCGTTGCAGTTCAGTTACTCGCGCAGAGAATCACCCTGTGCCCTGCCCCGGGGGGTTAATACCCTGCTGCAGCTCCAAGTTCCTTGGACAATCCAGTTCGAATTCCCTGCTAAGGGACCATTTGGTCAGCGAAGGGAAGCCCAGCCTAAAAATCCCGATAGGTCGTAGGCTATAGGYTATACGTCGCACTTCTAAAGCTTAACAAGGGAGAGGCGGCTGACTTCAGCAGCATTAAGCACCCCCGGCTGCCAGTTTGCACCAGTATCCCCCAGCAGCGAGGTGAAGCCGAATTCGTGCCGCAGGGTACGCGATCTTCTCGGAGGTGACGAACTGGACTGAAGAGAAATTTGTACTTTCCAAGATGATACATTTTGCTTACAGCTTACCTTTCCTGGTCTCACTGCATCAATATGTTAATTGTAAAATTTATTGTATAGTATTTAACCACTGAATTTCTTTTTCTTTTATGTTGTGCTTATGTGAACCACTGGTGAAGGTCCCATTTTTTTCTTGGATAATGTGTAGTTATATGATAATCTGTTTTTAAATGTACAGATATTTTGCTACAAAATTGGTGCAGTTTTTTATGGTTTTTACACTTCTCTTTTATTCCCACTTTAGCCTCTGGGTAATATTGTAAATATTGTTTAAAAAAAAAATGCATCAGCCTGTGCTATACAATCTGAATGTTATTTTAACTTATAGTTTTTGTTTTTATATTTAACTAAATGGACAGTTTGGGGCTCAAAGTTACCACATTGACCTCTGCTTACCTATTTACAGGAAGTTTACTTTAAAAACTGCCACCTTCTTGCATTTACAGCAACGTGTACTTGACATGCTAAAGAGAACATGCCACATCGCCTCTTTCTTCACTGCCAGTGACCGAAGAGTATTTTAATCTGCGTAAGAAAAACTTGACAATTAATTTAATAAATTGTTAGGCAAATGGTTAAAAGCACTAGCTCTCACATTCTTAAGCTCAAAGGTATTTTTGTAATTGAAGACAAAAATGATCATACCACTAGAATATAATGCTGGCATGTTCTCTTTAATATTTTTCTAGTAATAGACCTGCTTCTTAGCAATATTAGAAGTGTTTTATAAAAGCAGTTCCTGTTACTTTCCTGGTCTGTTCCTGGCATAAGATCAAATAAACTATTTACACTACTACACAGTAATCCAGAGGGGGTGTTTTTTGGTCGCTTTTATGTTTTTCCCACAAATGGTATTTTGCAGGTGAACACCTGGAGCATTCAGCAGGGGCAGCGAGAAGGCCTGGGTGCTGCTTTGGTTTGGGGTTTTTTTTTTGTTATTTTGTGTTTTTTTTTTTTTTTAAATGCTCCCGGTTTGCTGCTGTACCGCCAGTCACTCAGTGACTCTACATGGACCCTGGTGCTGTTTTTTCTTGTTTTTTTTCTTCCCTCTGAAGTGTAATTCCTTGGGCTGGTGGGGAAGGGATGGAAGGAACCGCCGAGGCCCTTCCACCCCCCCGCAGCCATCGCACCCTGGGCCGAGGCTGCCTTTGCCGGGGGGTCCCGCTCTTCGCTACCCGACCTCGGCTGCCGGTGATGAACGCGCAGGATTGGTGCCGAAATAAGTCTCCAGGTAATTTATCTGCAACACCCGTTTGCGGCGTGGCCAGGCGAGCAAGGGGACAAATTCTGGCTCGCTGTTCCGGCGGCGGGCACGGGAACACCGACCTGCGGGGCYGGGAGCCGCGTGTCTGCAGCAGATGCCAACCCCCTTTCTGAGGATGCGATGAGTAGTTTGCCATTTGAAGTCCTAAAGAGAACAACTTCGTACTTTAGCCAGATTTCAGATGTAATTTTTAGAAGGATTTAACAAAATGACTACAGTGGAGCGCRGGGTGCGAGGGGGTGCTGGCCCCGGGGCCGGCGGCTGCCAGGTGGGACGGGAACCCAACCGCCACCAAGGGGACTGCGCACGACAAAGAGCAGATCAAATACAGTCAAGTTTAAAGACTGTGATAGACACCGTTAACACTTAAAAATAACTGATCTTGCTAAAAAAAAAAWATCCTTTCCATCTCAAGCTCAGAGCTTCACTGTGCTGGCCGGGCAGGAGGGGGAGTTGCCCGGTAAGAGCGCGGCTACACAGGCAACGTGGTTCCACCGCACCAGCGACAGGCCACCAAAACTGGGTGAGGCTGCAAAATGGGAAAGAGGAGGAAAAAACAAACAAACAAAAAAAATCCCTCAAATGCTGCAAAAAAGCCTCAACTCCGTTCCCTAAAAACTAAATTATGCCTTGCCAGGATTGKTCTGAAAGCAGTCTCCTTTTAAGACGCATTTCTTTTGCAAGATCTAAKTAACACATACAAAGAAAACTCCATTAGAATAACTTACAGTTTTTTATTTTTAATGGAAAAATAAAGGCAAACCTTTTAAAAGTAATATTTACTTAGAAACACTTTTTCCTTACGCAAGTTACGCAAATGCAAGGCAGTAACAAAATATCGTACATACGTTCTAATGCGTCTGCAAACCGTTACGACCCGTCCAAGTCTCCGTTGGCTCACACGCGGCACCTGCCCGCGTCCCAGACCTGCGKCCGTGTAAAACCCAGGTCAGACACGACTCACGGGTCACCTCGTGTTCACAGACCCAGTGGTTGGGCTTTCCTCCACGTAGGCATTGCTACGCGCTACGCTAGCTACACACGGCCATGTTAAAATATAAATCCCGGGAAGTGCATTTACACGGTTAGCGAAACACGTATTTAAAGTCTCGGCYGATTAGTCCCGGCAGCAGCAACTGCTCTGTCCTGCCAGGCCTGGGAGAAACAAAGCTGCTGCCAGCGCCCCACTCAGCGACTTCCCAGATCTTGACACGAAACAAAGAATTACCACAAGTCCTGTTTGCCCGAACTCGGCTGTTTTTTCCCTAAGTGATGGGCGAGGAGTGGGTGATGAGCAACTACTCCCCACTCTGCTGGAAAACACCAATATGGAAACACGCTCCGTGCCGAACACCCCGCCAGGCTCAGTAAAAAGGCTGAGGGGGTCCCGCCGAGCGCAGGGGGGCAGCCGCCAGCAGTTCGTACCTCAGTGACTAACTGCGATCCCCAGCAGTGTTCCGAAGGATCCGTCTGAATCAGGAACCACCCTYGCAAGAACACGGGCGGTGTGCGCTGGGCCTGCGGGGCTCTGTGCACTCGGAAGAGCTGTCGTGTCCCAGGGAAACACGCAGGGAAAAGGAGCTGAACTCGGCCTGGGCTTCAGAGAGGTGCTGTGAGCGCGCACGTTGCTTAAATCCAACCGTCAAGACACTAATAATTTACCGGAGCTGTACAGAGTATTTAGAAATAAATACTAGTACACACTAGAAGACAAGGTTTAATAATCGATAAAAATGTACAAAAATATTCCAAGGGGAGAGGTTTCGGAAGGCGGGCCCCAGCCCTCCTGGCTGCAGGGGGGGGCAGGGGAGGGGGGGCGGCAGCTGCTTCCCTTCCCCTTTCGAAGGGACCCTTGAGACGCGGCTGCTGTTGAAACACGGTGGGACATTCTTCAGCGGGTTCTTAAGGCAACGCATTGAAATTCATTTACAAGTTGAATTTTATTTTTGAATTTTCTTAACGGGGAGATAAATGCTGAAGGAACACCCGTAGCTGGTGGGCTGGGGTTGTGGGGGAGGCGAGRGGCGGCTGCGAGGGGCAGCACCCTCCGCTGCACCGCAGGCAGGGCCCCGCGCCTTCGGGCTTTGACAATTTACCGTACGAATTCACTCTGAGACGGGACTCGGACAGGAACCTCAGCCAGGGAGCCAAGTCTTCCGCTTCGTACAAAAGCTCAACAMGGGTTTGGCCAGTGACGCAGTTCACAAAGGAGCAGTTCCAAAATCTAGTATCTTTTTGCAGTACAGATCAAGAAATGGATTCATTACTCCCCTTCCATTGCCTTCCCCTTTCCAAAATAAAAACAAATCCATAAAACAAATTAAACCACAAGAAACTATATTAAGAATCTCTTTCTAAAAATGAAATTTTACCTGCCTACACCGGCCAGGAAAACCAGCGTTACTACCTTTCTAGGAAGGACCGTCYGTAAGAGCTGCTTTGCTAGAAAGGTGCCAACACTTCCCTGGGCCCGCCGAGGAGCTCCAGCGCGCGCTGGCCGCCCTCCCCGGCCGTGTTCCCGGCGGAGGGCTCCCTCCCCGGCAGCAGAGTGCCCGGCCTGCCCAGCAGGTCCAGGACAGACACTCAGCTTTGCACTCAGGGTTTCAGTCACTTTTCTAGATTTGATGCCAGGCCTGTAATAATAGTACTCGAATGTATTTATGTGGTAAAATTTAAAACCCACTGTTATTTCAACAATGGAACTCAGGATATCAGAACCCACGTCCTGAATGAGACATTGGTTTCTTTTATTATGCCACCATGTAAACATATTTGGTATAAATAATGTTCTCATTGATCTTCATCCAGTTGTTCCAAAAGAGTCCTCCTCTGTTTTTCCAACTCCCCTTCACTCAGTTCACTGCCAGAAGTGTCCCAGTTCCCCTGCGGAGAGAAGCAAGGTTAGCGGCAGGAAGGGTTTGTTTTCCACGCTGTGCTGGCTCYGGGGGCCGGGCCTGGGCCCCGCCGCTCCCGGCAGCCCTCAGCAGGACGACGGACGGAAGCCGGGGAGCGGACGGCCCAGACGGCTGCTCGGCCCCAGCCTCACGCACCCCGGGAGCGGCAGCAGCGGCCRGAACGAGCGGGGAGGGCACGGGGGAAAGGGCAAGCTAAGCCGAGGTCCTCCTGCAGACCGCACCTGCCTCATCACACCCCAGCTCGCGTTCYCAACAGAAGACGCCGCGTTAGGCCACGTAATTGGGTTTTCCAAAGGCATCTGGAGGCCAAAGCAGCTTATTTTAAGAAGATAATATAAAAAGCAGACATCTGCCCTCCYATCTCCTTTTGGAAGGCGGAACGTTAGCCAGAAGGACTCCACCACCACAATCCAGATAACCGGAGCAAGGCGTGTAATTCCCCCCCTAAGAGACGCCGAAAGACGCCGAACCAAAAGAAGTTCATATTTTTCATTCACGCGCTTTTATGCATCTTTRAAAATACTTTTCTAAGCCCCTTCCAACACAAGTGACGCACAGAAGCACCACAGCAAAGAGCAGGACTGCAGTCACGAGCACGAGCTCCCACAGGACTTCCCAGCTTGGAAAGTCCAAGAATCGTGGAACTTGGTTCCACTAAGGTTTTCTCCCAGTGTCAGCCTCGCACCCGCCCAGCACCGCAACGCCTGACACTTTAGAACACAGGTGCCACACAGCCACTGAAATGTTTAACCAGCTGCGCTGCTCATCTCTTTYGAGATCAATCTGGCCAATGGGATGGAAAAAAGAACAGCAGTTTAGTCATAAATATTGTTTTGTCACAGTGCGGACCAAACTCCAGTACTGCCTATAAAATAGTGTGCCTCGTTCACACCTTACGTCAACGAGCAACAATAAATAGCACTTAATCAAACAGTAATTTCACACATCAATTTAAAAAAAAACACCACTAAATGAAGGAATAGGATCTGTGTGATTAAGCTCTGCTTGAACATTTGGTCCTTTTTTATCTATAAATGGAACATAAATGAAGCTTTAGCACCTTAGAATCATAGAATAGTTTGGGTTGGAAGGGACCTTCAAAGGCCATCTAGCCCAACCCCCTGCCGTGGGCAGGGACATCTTCAACTAGATCGGGTTGCTCAGAGCCCCGTCCAGCCTGACCTTGAATGTTCCCAGGGATGGGGCATCTGCCACCTCTCTGGGCAACCTGTGCCAGGGTTTCACCTCCCTCAGCATAAACCATTTCTTCCTTATCTCTAGTCGGAATCTCCCCTCTTTTAGTTTAAAACCATTCCCCCTTGTCCTGTCGCAACAGGCCCTGCTAAAAAGTCCATCCCCATCTTTCTCACAAGCCCCCTTCAAGTACTGACAGGCCGCAATCAGGTCTCCCCGGAGCCTTCTCTYCTCCAGGCTGAACACCCCCAGCTCTCKCAGCCTGTCCTCACAGCAGAGGTGCTCCATSCCCCYSRTCATTKKTGTGGCCWCCTCTGRACCYSCTCCAACAGGTCCRTGTCTKYCYTGTGCTGAGGACCCCAGAGCTGGACGCAGCRCTGCAGGTGGGACCTCACCAGAGCAGAGCAGAGGGGCAGRACCCCCTCCCTCGACCCCCTGCCCACGCTGCTGGGGATGCAGCCCAGGRKACRGTTGGGTTTCTGGGCTGCMAGCGCACAYTGCCGGCTCATGTCCAGCTTTTCGTCCACCAGCACCCCCAGGTCCTTCTCSRCAGGGCTGCTCTCAAGCCCTTCATCCCCCAGCCTGTRTTGATACYGGGGGTTRCCCCGACCCAGGGGCAGGACCCTGTACTTGGCCTTGTTGAACCTCATGAGGYTCACACGGGCCCACTTCTCGAGCTTGCCCAGGTCCCTCTGGATGGYRTCCYGTCCCTCAGGCGTGTCGACCGCACCGCTCAGCTGGGTGTCATCTGCAAAYTTGCTGAGAGTGCCCTCGATCCCACTATGCCATAGATGAAGATATTAAACACTACTGGTCCCAGTACAGACCCCTGCGGGACACCACTCGTCACCGATCTCCATCTGGACATGGAGCCATTGACCACTGCCCTCTGGATCCGACCATCCTACCAATTCCTCACCCACCGGACAGTCCACCCATCAAACCCATATCGCTCCAGTTTAGAGAGAAGGATGTTGTGGGGGACCCTGCCAAAGSCCTTACAGAAGTCCAGACAGACGACGTCTGCAGCCCTTCCCACGTCCACTGATGCAGCCACTCCAGCACACTAGGTTGGKCAGGCAGGACTTGCCCTTACTTGAAGTAAACCTATGAAGTAAACCTATAAAGCTTACATCCCATACTATAGCATCCCACTGATACGTAAAGCCCAAAGCATCAGACAAAAAGGAAACGAGAAAGCTTACAGAATCTTTTCCAGGTCGTTTTTTAGTAGGAGATTTATGTTTTGATTCAGATCTTTGTCTAGCTCTATCCTTTTCGCTCTCTCTCTCTCTTTCTTTTTTGTCTTTTTCTCGTTCAATATCCGATTCTGGYGAATCCTGTGTAAATAAAGGGAAAAATATTAAGTATTAATATGAAATATGTTATATATTAATTTATAGAATAACCACACCGCAGGAAAGTCTGACTTCATTTCAATATAGAACATTCTAGAAAAACTGCCTAAAGTGGTTCCTGATTAAGCACATCCTATTAACCATGGCAGAAGCAGATAATGCAAAAACATTACTAAAAGAAGAGGAGGGAGGTTTGTTCAGTACAGAAGAACTTTCGCCATTCTCGGTGCGTGCAAAGACGGGGCACGCTGGATGCCACGCAATCTCTCTCTTCTGTACACAAGTGTCATTCATTCAGTAAGAGCTCTGGAAAGGGTGAAATCTGGGAAAAAATTTTCTGTTACACAGCTGCTGGGCCACACCTGATGGCTGTAACGTTGCTGGGCTTTTAGTGGACTATTACCCCGACTGCGAGGGATTAGGTGTCACCGCTGTGTTTTTATTCCACGTTTCATCCCAGCGTTGCTAAGCTCACGTGACCCTGTTTGTGTCGCAACCCTTTAGCACTAGCACCTTACTCCATGGCTAACAGTTAATATCCCCCCCTCCTCGTGAACGCTGACCACCRAAGGGCACAGCCAATGGCTCAGAAATTACAGAAACAAAAGAATACATCCGTTTTGAAGAGTTTTGCAGCCAACACAAGTTCAGACACAAGCTTCTTTCTTTACCCAGGACAAAAAGTATTCTTTGTCCTCAACTGACAGAGCGCGAAAGCTCTCTTTCTGCTCTTTAGGTCCTTTTGATACTCCAGTACATTCGATATGAGCACTTCTAACACAACCCTGATGCTCAAGCAGACAAAAGGAATGATCCTGAGCATAAGGCAAAAGGAAAAGATGGCTGGGATTCTTCTCAGCTCTCCACAGTAAAAGTGAACACCAAGATTTGCCACGATAAACAGCCAATACCAGGCTACTGATACGGTCCTTTACATCTGCTTGCATGGTTGCAGTTAAACCCCCCAAATTCAGCAGTCTTAAACGGCTTAGTACTAAGGTATATATAATAAAGTTATTAAGTTGCCAATATCCTCCCGCAGTTTGATCTCACACAGTCCCTATTACACAGGCAGCTGGATGATTACAGGCACCTAGAAAGGATTGCTGAAACCATACGGTGTCAAGTTGTCCATCAGCCAACTCAAAGTAGTGAACTGCACTTACAGACTTATGTCTTCTCTTCTTGCTCTTTTTCTTGTGTTTTTTTGACTTCTTGTAACTTCTCTCTGCAAACATACAGAGAAGCAAAAATACATCAATCAAATGCGATAAAACAGTAACATTAATTTCAAAACAAACAAAACCACCTCATACCAGATTCTGCACTGGAAGAACGCTCAGAAACTGATCTAGATTCTGAACGCTGCCTTTTCTTCTTTGAATGGCTATCATCATCCTCAGACTCGGAGCCCTTGAGATACAAAACAACGTGGTTAGCAAGACGACAGCATTGCGAATAGTTACAGAAGCAGATTTTAAGACATCATGGAACACCTTACCGAACGAGAACGTGATCGCTTCCTGTGATGTTTTTTAGACTTTTTAGAATGTTTCTTGTTCTTTGAATGATGATGCTGACACTCATGCTAGAGTACAAGAGAAGGCACATGTTATCATCAGTCTATAGGACACATCAAGGAACTGTAATGATGTTTCTTACCATCCACAAGGCATCTACAGCTAGCAGTAGTTAAAAAAAAATAATATATAAAGCATTTATTGTGTCAAAACATAAACAGCTACCAGTGTTGCCATGTTAAAGTTGTAAGAAGCATTTAGAAGCAAGGAAGCGTACAATTTCAGGCGCGGATGCATACAGCTTCTATTACCTGGATCCCTGTTTAATGCTTCCACTTAAAGCCCCTGCTCAAGATGGCCTAGAACATACTGCCTATCTTGCTTTGCTACATTTCAAATCCTGGAATTAAGCCATTTTAAAATCTCTTACAAACTCCAGAAAATGAAACAAAAAAACCCAGAGAACACGTGCTGCAAAATCAAATCTCACATTATCTAGGAAAAAACAGCACCTTACTCAACAAGAATGACTTGTCAAAACTTCTGCAGCTTAACTCGTACCGCAGCCCATCCAAAAGGTAAGAATGAAACTGAACTACAATATTTTGCACGTCAGCAAAAATTGGCTACAGTGGGGGAAAAAAAAGGTACATCTGCAGAGCCTGTTCTTGAAGTTTCAGATTTGTAGCGAACAAAATACTGCAGAAGTTTCATCATGTTTTGTATGAAATCACAGCAAGAAACAATTTTTCTAAAATAAACCAGGAAATTTTCATGCTAAATTRACTTCCGAAAATTCTTGTAGGGAAGCAGATTAAAAGAACAACTGTATCAAATAACATCAAATAACTCTAACACGTTCTTCAGTTTCTTACTTTCAAGATGAGGTTTTAATATCCATTACTTCTATGTAACGCACAATGTCCACTGTAACAGAAATCAGTAGAATTCTGTTAAATCCCTCTCCCTTCCCACACAATTTAAGAGCCTATCAACTAAGATTTTTTTTTATGTTCTCTAATCAGGAAAAAATAAAGTAATACCTCTAGTACATGCATGAAATCTTTAAATATTCTTTTTCTTTCAGACTCGAGAGTGATGTCTTCAAATGCTGGCTCCTTCACAAATCTATCTCTGATCTGTAAGAAAAATAGCAATAAAATACTAATATCAAATACAGCCATTCAGAAATAATAAGACATGATTTCAGCAATTGAAAAAGCCATTGTACTGACACAAGGCTAAACTTTTTTTTATGCCAGCTTCACAACCAAAATGGTCTCCAGTAAAACTGTAACAGACGGAGGCATGCAGAATCAGACTGTTTTTTCCTGYCATTTAAGCCACACGAGCTTGGTAAAGCATGCATTTTTACACAAGGTATACTTTGAAAGGAAAGATTTTTAAAGATTATCCTACCAGAACAAAGTTATAGACTAAGCAGAGTGTTTTATATCTCAATTTGAATTAAGTCTGGGGGCTTTGTGTGATTAGATTTTTTGGGGGTAGTGGTGGTTTGTTTTTTTTGGTTGGTTGGTTAGGTTTAGGGTTTTTTCTGGTTTTGTTTTAAATTGTATTCCAACGACAATATCAATAGAGTGAAGTTATTCACATCAAATTTCAAATTTTACTGAAGAAATGACAGGACAATTTTTATGGGTCTAAGTTATATAAACAGAAATACTACAGCTTAGAGAATCTAGGTTCACTTATAAAAGCATCAGCATGCAGCAGCCTGTTACATATATTTGGAAAGACTTTCATAATTAAGTGACGATACATACATCTTCCCAGACAGCGTCCAATTCAATCGGAGGAGTAGCTTGCTTCAACATACTCTTGAAGGCAGACTCTTTCCGCTTCATTTTGCGAGCTTCTTCTTTTTCCCTCTCTCTTTCACGGGCTTCTGCCTTTTCTAGCAGCTATATCAAACAAAAGTTGTAAGATCATTTGAAAGACATCAAAATGGAAGGCTAATAATTCAGTTTAATGCAATTTTTGGAAAGCGCAACAACAGTTCACCTCTAGAGTTTTCTACTAGTCACTTGGGCGTACAGGAAACTTAACCAATTACTTATTCTTAGAGCATGCAACTGCTGTTTCTCAAACAGATTCTAAAATAGAGTTAATACATAATGCAAGCCAGAATTACAGAAACACACACACAAAAATCCCTCCTGAGAAAAGTTACATATAAATGAGAGAACATTACTTAACTCCTACCACAGAATTTCTCAAGTTGCAATGTTTATGTTGTGAATAAAGATATACCTCTGCAATCTTTATTTTGGGAACTGATATCAGGATAAGCAACTCTCAAATATTACAAAAGTAGTCATAGCAATACAGTGAAAATAAGTGCCATTTCTTGTTTTTACAAGAGATTTCATATTATAATTTTTTGAACATTCCTATATATTAATACTCACACTGTTGAAAGCCAGCTTGATATTTCCTGCATCTAAAGTAGTAGCTCTTTTAGTTGAACTGATGACCGTAACAAAATCTTCAAAAGAAGTATTCACTTCAACCACAAATCCTTTATCCTGTAAGAAAATTGCTTCTTTGGCATCAGGTAAGTCAGGAACTCTCACTTCAGTGCTAATGCACASGACATTAACGCAATGTGAAATCCCACCTCCCAGCAGCAAAGAGTTCACTTGGATGATATATTTGGCGTTAAAAGAAGAAACCACGTAATGGAGCATTTTCCCCACTCACCTTTAAGATATCTTTTATTATTTTCTTTTCATCATGGTAACGTGCTTTCAAGTCTTCAACATAGAACTTGAAAAGATCAAGTGCTGTTGATCCTGATGAAAAAACTAGATAAGTCAAAAGCTAGCTCTAATAAAAGAGCTGCATTTTTTTAAAACATTTAGAAAAATATACAAATAACCCTGCTCTATTCTGCCCCAAATCCAAGACCTTTACCTTACTTTCTACAGGGTTGGAAGAGACAGTATTCTTACCAGGCTGACCAAGCATATTGGTGAATCTGATATCAGAGCTTATGGTTGGGTACAACTCCATCCAAGAGGACATTGAATGTAATTGTCCATGCTCGTGCAGTTCATCTAAAAATAGCTACAAAATACAAGTGAAACGGAAATTTGTAGTCACTCACCATGCTTTTACTTGGCTAACAGCTGAAATGGATACTCTTGATTCCATTTTTGTTAAAATGCGATTGAAAAATCATTTTTTACATCATCATTTCTTCCTGCCCTCCTCCACCATTTACAATGTTCCAATTGCATTTCCTTTCCATTCAAATCTATTTCCTCTTACTTTCCCCTACTCTTGCAGCTTTCTGACAAACAGATGTATTATACAGCAGACAAAATGCTACAACGCTGATAACCGACGCATTACACGCACCCATTAGCCTACCCTAAGAAATAAAAAAMCACATAAAACGTCTAGTCACATGACACGTCTAGGACAGAAAAAGGAAGTCCACCAACCTGAAAAGATTCTCTATTTTTACGCTGCCGCCTTCTTTCTCTAAGCAAACTTTTCTGTTTTTCTTCTTCCTCCTCTTTTTCCAACGCCCTGATATGTTCCTCAAAACAGATCAGTGCATCCTCCTTATCCATGTCTAGCAGACAGATAACAACAGAGTGGTAAGAGTAAAAATTTGGTATTTCTTCCCACTAACTATAGAAAGTTTCTTACTACGAGATAACGGCTGCCAGTTGTTACTGTGAATGCAAGTTTCACCGAGCACTGAAATACATGAAGACCTGCGCAGGAGCAAAAACCAACCTCCCCCAGCCTGGATAAATGATCAATGCCAATACAGAGCACAGAAGCCTTTATGAGAGAAGTATTGTGGATGAGCRCTTGTGCATCTGCCTGCATTACCACAGGTATCTTAAAAACACAGGACAGAAGTAAGAACACAGAGTATCTTTGTCAAATGCTTCAGCAGTTGTGCAAATGCATATGCTGCTCTTAAAATACAGGATCAACTCATTTATCAGAAAAATGTGCTCATAATGGAAAAACTACCTTCTTACTCTAGAAGAGTAAAACCAATTACTTTTTCTAGGAAAAAAACCACAGCAGGATCTCAGTCTAGCAGAAGGTAGTGTAAGTATCTGCAACACAAATTACGTTGTCAAATAATACTTCAAATTTCAAAGGCTAACAACTACTAAGGCGATTCAATCCCCACAAAAAGGTAGCCTTTGCTTTATCATCCAGATTAATCAGTAATGGTTTGTGAAGCTGACATCTGTTTCCTAGGGACAAAACAAGACAGGTTCCTTTATACAGGCTGCTCAGCAGCTCTCATAGCGGCTCTGGACTGGGCAAGAGCAAGCCATGCTTAGTCAGGAGTCCTCGCTGCTAAAGACAAATCCATTCCCTCTTCCAAAAGAAACGCACAGACTTTTTACATACTCTGAAGTTCCTCATCTTCTGCAAATGTAGGATTGTCCATCAGATACTGCTGAGCCTCCGACCAAGTAGTACAGTAAGTGACATTAGCCATGTTATCCAGTATGTTCTTTAAAGCTTCCCAATTCCTCTTTCGTAACTGTTTGGCTTGTTCCTGAGGGGAGAAAAAGAATATTTTTTTTTTTTTAAATTGGAGGTTGTCTAGACAAAAACACATAACCCCTGAAAAGTTTGTTCTCTAAGAAACAAAATTAACCTTTCATTTACACGCAAAGCAACGTAATACAATTTGGACCTCCATACAATTTTTACATACTATTATTGCTTGCATCCACAGATAAGCCATTTCAGTACTATTATCTCTCACTGTTCCCGATAGACGGGAAAAGCTCACAAAAGGGTGCTCATCTTTTAGAGACGCTGCTAGGGAACTGCCAGGACTTTCAGTAAACAGCCAGTGCCTGCAACAAGGTACTAYGGCCCACTGTGCTGCCGACGAGCAGACCTAAACCAGACGGGCTAATCACAGGCCGTTCCTCGAGCGGTGCCGTTTGGATCGCTGGCCTCTTCCTGTTTTGCTTTTCTAGCAAGTGTGGACCATAATGCTAGTCTCACTTAAACCAACTTCAGAAATAGTCTTGCTACACAATCCGTTTCTAATTGCCTGTTTGCCGTCTACCCACGGATGTTGGTGAGCGCTAGCATCGCTACCAGATTTCAGTGAAGATGAACTGACCAGATCCAGTTAGGGCCAGATCCTCACCATCGGTATGGTACCACCGAGGTTAAAGGAAACAGCTTTCTATAACGAGCCCATGATAGTTTCAGAGTCTGATTCAGAGCAGTTCAGAATAAAAGCCACCATATAATTTATTAAAATCATACTAAAAATTAAACACATTGCAAAATTAGCAGCAACATATCTCAATAAGAACAAAGACCTTTCAAAGAAACTGCATTATATCTGCCACACAGGTTTAAATCAGGGATCCCTGCCACACAGGTTTAAATCAGGGGTCCATCTTTTCCACCAGCAGACTGCAATGAACCAGGGGAAGACAACAAGAGCCATCTACTCCTAGCATGCTTGCCCACTTTCAGACAGGTAGCTTTCAGGAAATTTTGATCTCCAAAATGTTACCCTGCAGCAGTTCGTTCCACAACTTCAGTTGTGTACTGTGCAGGAACAGAACTYCCAATAGTTTGTTTAGTAAAGATTCATCACCTTCTGCCTGCTAACGTTATTATACCCCTTATGTGCTCTATAATGAGAAATAAGGAACAAGTGTCTCCAAATTCACATCTACAAAACCAGTGATAGTTTTGAAGAGTTCCACCAATGCTTTTTTCTTTGTCCCCTTCCTCCATCACATCCTTCTAAGCTGAAGAGTCCCCTCTCTGCAGTGTCTCCTAGTTGGTAAACCTTGCCTCCCTTCTGTTCTTTTCTCTCTCTCTCCCTTTGGAGAAGGGGTAACCTGACCTGTACCCTGTAAGCAGTATATGGTTCACAGTAACGCAGCAACGTTCTCATTTGCTTCTCCATGCCTTCCCTGCAGATTTCTCCCCTTCCGTTTGCATTTTGACACTTAGAATTGCACTGCTTGCAAGATTTCTTTACTAAGAGGTATAAACTAATTTACAGATAACAGTGAACTGATAAGTTTGAAAGGAACTTACCTTCTCTTTCTTAGACAGAAAAAACAAGACATCTTCATAAATTTCAAGACGATCACGCTCAGATATTGCATTCCAGACTTCCATCTCCCCAAACATTTGTTCAGCTTTTCTGTACAAAACAAAGAAAAAGCACACAGTCATTTGTTGGTGAACACTGACTTAAATTGTTCCACCGGCTGACAATAACATTAAATGAACTCTGTTATAAGCGGTAATGCTTGTCTATGACATCTCCCTAATTTTCTGTCTTGGGCAACATTTTCTGTGACAGCTTTCTATCTCTTATAAACAAAGGAAACAGTTAAAAACTAAAGCTGATGCCACTAGACACTCCTCTCCATGGAAGTACAAGTTCACCTGCAACGCATTACATCAGTATTTTTATCTGAGGGCTAGCACATGTTCAGGCCACTGTTCTAGCAAACGTTATATGAAATCAGATCTATGAAATTTTCAATGATAGGCTTATTAGCCTTTGGGCATGAACTTCAATGAACAAGCTATCAGAACTACTTTGTTCTTAACGGCAGATGTAATATAAAACTCCTCTCAGCGTTATCTTACAATTTCTACTTATTAGAAGCTCAAACCATTATCATCAGCACAACAGGCATTTGAGTTGGTTTTTTGCCTGGGTCTATGAAAATGAAAATATTCGTGTTCCTATAAAAATTTTAGTTACAGGCTTTTCCAGGCTGGGCGCACACAAAGGTTAGCATTCACCAAGAGCACGCCAGCAAGATTTGATTATTAACTTGCAAGCTAGTGAAGGCTGGAACTTCATTTAAAGATCAGTCTTACTTATATCTTGTTGTGGATGTCATCTTTTCATGGTTTTCAAGAAAACGCTGGAAGGATTCTTTAGCCTCTTTGTATTTTGATCTTGCTTCTTCTTTCTCTTCTTTTTCTGTTTGAACTTTGTAAGCATTAAAGGCTTGCTTTTTTTCACTTAATTTTGCCAAAGCACTTCATATCAAAGAAAAAGAAAAAAACATCAGTTATACAAARGGGAATTAAATTAGAAAAACAAAACCAAAGAGCCAAAAGATAACAGATTTGAATAATCCAGATTTTTGAGACAAAATGAAACACAATCTAAATGGCCAGTCATCACACTGTCTCTCCCTCAGGATTATGGCAGATCACTTCAAAAAAGCAGTAAAATCAAGCACTTACTAATAAAAGCAGTTAATAAACCACAAGCTACTATCATGCTTTCAGGTTGCATTTACATATTTCACATTACAATATTATTTTTATCATGGATATCAACCACTTTCGTGCCAATGTTTATAGCAGCCACCCATTTTAAAAAGTAACCTAGAATGTCTTTAGCTCCGTCATTGTAAATGCGTGCTTTTATTCCCAAGAAAATCATTTGAAGAGCATAAAATACAACAACTACCACATCTTTTCCAAATGAAAAATTACGCCTAGGACTTGCATTTCTTTATGTGGTAAAGGAAGGAAGTTCCCTGACAATGATACACATTCACAAATGCACAAATATCTATTAAAACAATGAAAAGTTACATCAGTAAAGTCAGACTACCTGAAACAGTATTTGTGTAGAAATGTAATGAAGAAAGAATCAAGCAGTACCTGTATCTAGGATCATTAATGATCATTTTCATAGCTTGCTCCCAAGAAGCATTGGATGGTACTCGCTGTGAAGACATTAAATCATTAACTAATTAGATATGGAACCAAGATCTAACAATGACAGATTCCTTAAAAAATAGCCTTTATTAAAAAAAAAAAAAAAAAGGCACTACACTTTCGAGGTTAAGACACCATTCTTTGTCACAGATTTTTTTTAAATTTTATTAAAAGTCAACATGGAAAACGAAACAAGGTACTTTTGGGATTATTGCTATTTCTACAATAAATTCTTCTGGAAGTTTGTCTACCATCCAACTATGTTGACTCACTAGACAAAACACAAACAGATCCCATATACTCTGAGGGAAAACCAAAGCCAGTCTCATTTTACTCCCACTTGTCTCATTTTATTCCCACTTCATCTTTAAAACAAAGATAAAAAATTGAGGGCTCAGACAATCAGGCAACACTTTTATTAGAAATGTACCTCACTGTCAGACAAAAATATTGGCAACCATAATTTCCACAACACTTAAATACAGTTTTAGAATTACTACTTCATAGGGGGAAAAAAAATGTGTCTTTAAATCATACTAGCTTATGGGAACACTGCATATTAAGTCTAACAGTTTGTCTTTTTTCTGTATGGACCTCTACACAGTCCACCTCTGAAGCATCTAGTGAAGCTGTCCATCACTCACTGTTCCAGTTTGAATTTCGGACAAAGACCAGAYTACAAGTTTGCATTACAGTGTGGGGATCGTGTAAAAGGAAGAAGATAAGAAAAAACTGAACTGAGAGCCCTGATGAAAACTCAACACCTCCCCATTCACCCAAAGAGCTGAAAAAAAGTTTAAACTGTGTATTGTTTTCACTTAGCGTTCTTTTCCCTTATTTSTTGCCTAGTACAAAAGTCATCTTCCACAACAGTGAGAAATTCTTCACAAAAAAAAATCTAGCAATTTCTGGCAAATGCAGTTTTTGTAGTTCAATAAAGCATGAAGAATAGTTGACTGAAATACCTTTTCTTTTAACAGTTCTTTAAATGCYTGCTTTGCTTCTTCCTTTGTATTCCATGTATAGGTTTTTTTAACTGGTTGGGCATCATCRTCCTCTTTCTTTGAAGCAGCACTATATACAAAAATAAATAATTTTATTTTTTAAGCATTTTTTTTTCTAAGTTAGAGCCACTGAAGAGTCATAAACCACCATAACCAGCCAGCACAAGTTTTTTAAATAGCAACTGAAGGAAAAATAATGCTATACATGATAAACACCACAATTTGCACAAGACTCTTCCCCTTACAGACTCCACACACATCTGATYAAAAAAAGCAAACTATTTCAGAAAAGTATTATCACTTATGCCTCTTGCCCTTAATTATCTCCTGATGGCTATAATCCCCCACAGCGTTTCTTTTTTGTTTGAATGATAAAAATCATAAGCTATAATTCTCCACATAAGCAATTCTCCATTATTAAAAAACAAAGGATGTCATTTCTGGTGGAACAGATGAAGATCTATTTAGTATTGCGTTTTCTTCTAACGATAGCCAATTGCACAGATCTATGGAAGAGGAAACATACAGGGTAAGCATTTAATGTTACCCCRGGAAACTCCTGCAGCTGTGGAAAAATTCATGGAATGTTCAAGCCACTAATGTTCTCTGTAGGGTTTAAGAGCTTTGGGAGAGGGTTAGCAAGGGGAGGGCGTTAATTTTTTTAAAAATAGATTTAATACTTCTTCCTCACTTTCTTACTCATTCTTCTCTGCTGCCGCTGATTCATGCTCACGTTTCASTGAAGAAACAGCTAACTGTCAAAGAAGCCTGGCCACCTACACTCGAAGATAAACCAGATCCTAGAAGAAATACAAAACTGCAGCAAAGCCACATGCGTTGTAATTTCACTTACTCTCCCGAAGCCTCCTGCTTGGAAGAGTCGTCTGCTGCATTGGCTGCAGTTTCTCCACTCTGTTCCTGCACAGCAGGCGCAGACGCTGCTTGTCCCGCTTCCTCAGCTGCGGCTGTGCCAGTGCTCTCATTTTCTACCACGGAAGAAGCTGCAGCAGATTCTGCYTCAGGGGCTGCCGTTGCTGCCGAAGCAGCAGTGGTGGTAGTAACAGCCGCGGCAGTCTCAGCGGCAGTTGTAGCCGCGGCGGTTGTGTTTGCTGCTTCTGCTGCAGCRGCTGGAGCAGATGTTGTTGGAGTTGATTCTTCGGGCTTTGTGCTACAGGTATCAAAAAACAGGAACAGTCACACAGAAGCATGGAACAACTTAAGGGTTTAGGGAAGCCTGTAGTTTAAGTAAGTTAATAAAGCATGAAACGAGAGGTTTAGGTCTAGTTACAAAGATTGTATCTCAAAAAAACCACAAAACAATCTTAGCTCAGAGAAAGGAAATGCTTTTCTGAAACTGTGTAACTATGTAGATCAATCGTTTCAGTTAAAAAGAAATATAGAATATACTATTTGACTTTTTATATATTAAGCCACTATTTGGAACAAAAAGCTGCAAGCAGAATGTTTTAAGATTCAAGGACTTGATTCCATTGTTAAGAAATAATAGACAACCTAGCATAAACAACATTAGCATACCATTAAAAACATACCTGTTTTCTTCAGCTTTAATCATTGCTAGAGGAGAAAGGGGAAAAAACAATCAAAACAGAGCTTCAAAAATAGTTTATATATGCAGGATAAAAAGTTACTGTAAACATGATTTAATAAAAGCATAGCTTTAAATATTTTTGTTACTATGGATAATTTTAATATTTGTGCCCTTTAAAGACTGACATCAATTCAGATTAAAACAAAATTTAGAAATCCCATTAAATAAAGATTAGGGTATATAAAAAATGACTTCTTCATTTAAAATAATTATTTCAACTTTAAAAGACTAGTTTAAAGAACAGATAAAAGTCAGGTTTACAGAAACAGATCTTTCCTTCTTTTTTTATTTTAACAGCCACTGGCGCTTACTCATCGTAGTACTTTTCTAAATACTCATTTCTTACCCCAGCTGAATTTGTGGATTTTTCATCAAAATCTTATTTCCCTTACTGCCCTTCAGAAACAGCCAGTACTACTGCCTGGAGTACAAAATACATTACTGTTTTCAAAATTCTTCCAAGACACCGAAACAAAGTGTACTTCTCACTCATTTATAAGCTATACTGTATTAGAGAAGTCCAGCACCCCTGTAGCCTGGTTTCCCAAGTGAATGAGGATTAGTACAGCCACCCCTCTGCCCCTCGTCTTCCCCCATCAACCTAAACCCCTTCACAAATCCTACTAAGTTCCTACAAGTTCCCAAAGGATTGGTGGCTAAGTAAGGGTCAAATCCTACCGCAGCCCTAAAATGAAGAAAGACTAGAAGCGTTACCCACTGCTAAGAGAGAGAGCACGCACGCAGCCCTGAACAAGCCACAGCACATCACATCCTCACCCAGTTCCCGTTCAGGGACACGAGGGGGAGCTGCTGCTGCTGCCACAAATAGGGAAGAACTAAGGGTGCAGTGGRAGAAGGGATGGTGATGAGGGAGCGTGGACACAGGAGACAAGACTGCTCCATAGAAACCTCAGTCTGCATTAACTCTACGACATTTCAGTAGATTTCATTTCTAACACAAGTTTGACTGCTATGCTTTGATACCAAATTTTTGCTAAAAGTCATGCGTATGCACAGCTCACAACTCACTGCCACTCTCCCTACTAATTTTTCTTMACATTACCTTCAAGATCCTCAAGCTCTTTGGGTTTTGCCCAGCGCGATTCCTTTGTTTGGGAATTATAATAGTAGGGCTTTCCAGAATCAGATTTATACTCTTTCCAGGGACACTTCGACAACAATTGCTAATGGATAGAAAACAAAAACAAAATCAAACTTACAAGGGTGTTTTAAAATTAAAASGATAGCTAGAATTGAGCCAGAAACACCACACCAAGAAATAACTTAAGGATCAATGAATACAAGGCGTATACTTTCCAAGGAAAATCCTCCCTAGTGATAAATAAATACATTACTTATCTAAATATTAAAGAAAGACATCTTTCTGATAAGGAAAATTTATCTAAAAATTGACGAAAACTGTAGAGAGCTTTGTCTGTTTTGCAGCCTCAAGTTCCAACACCATAAGGAATGCGATATAAACATTTTTGCAACATTTCTTATTCTAAGAGTATGCTCCCATTAGGGGGAAAAAAAAAAAAAWTATCTATTGGCACTGCTATCCTCCTGCACGACAGTTATGCTAGCAAATGCTTGCGTTCACACAAACTCACAGAGTACGGTAATCTTCATCTGAATTCAGTTTACCTCAGCGGGTGTTTTGAGATCATCTGGCTTCTCCCATGTAGACTGCTTTGTTTCGGTATTATAGTAATACGTTCTTCCATCAGGTGATTTGTGTTCTGTCCATGTAGATTTCTAGGAAAAATAAAAGATACCATTCGTGATGAAAAATAATTGCTGACCGAGATGCTATCAAAAGCCACTGAAAAGTTAAATACAAGTGGAAAGCTGATAAACCTGTTTAGAGTGCTCTTCATTAACAGAACTGTTGGTTGTGGCAGTTTGCTGGGCTGCACAAACTACGGGATGTGTTGTCTGAGGGCGAAACAAAACAGAGCTCTGAAAAGACATTCTGGTTAATATTTGTTTTTCATTCGAATGTGTATATTAAATATACTAAGTAATTCAGCAGCAAAGGAAAGACAGCAAGCCAAAATATAMACACATTTAAGTCAGTATTGTTTTYGAGAAACTGCTACTTTGTGACAAGAGCTATTAAGAGTCTCTCACACCCCCTCCCATTCAGCAATCCAAGGCAGCCAATTACCATCAGAAAAGAAAGCAAAAGTGAACGCRATCGGACCCTAACAACTCCAAGTGAAAGTCCCAGAAGCACTCCAGGTTTTCAAAACTAAGAAAAATTTGCTTCAAGAAGATCCTGACTTTAAGAGTTTAGTGTGCACTCAGAGTACCTTCCTAAYGCTTTTTATCAATAGTTTATATAAACTCTCTGAAATTAGGGCTTTAGCCATCTACTCTATTTCAGTTACTGGGTATGGCTGAGGAGAAACAACCTTTTTATAGGTCCAATTGCCTTGCCCAATCACACAGAACGCAAATCTCATGGAAACAGAAGGACAATTGATATTCACTGATTTTAATAATTAAGCTAGGTACAAGGTCTCCAGATTTTGCAGCAACAACCAAAAAACTTACAATGGGGTATCTTGAAGCCACATGACTATTTTTACAGATTCCGCCTCTTCGTTATCTAGCCAAACTATTTTCTTCACCATCTTAAAAACTAAAGGTAAATGTCTGGGATATCTTCTAGAGAAGTAATTTAATATTTACAAAATTTTAAATAGAAATCTGATAGTGACTGGAAGTTATTCATGGTCATTCAAGGTGCCATGAAAGACAAATTTAAAATCTGAGATTACTTCCAGGCGACCTGCCTACCTCAATACAAAGTTACATTAATTCATGATTCAAAAGTTTCAATATTGAGATATACAGCACCAGTTCTGTTCCATCGGCGCTTTCCCATCTGATGGAAAGGTGGAAGAGTACTAAAAATCACCTAATGAAGTATATTTGGCCTGCAAGCCACCTTCCTGTTTACAAGTTCAACCTACGTTAAATCACCTTCCACACAACCTACCCGGTATTTATTCCTGCTTAAGCTACTGAATTATGCTATGTTCCCACAAACATGGGAAGAGACACTAACAAAAGAAAATTTTAAATAATGTCAAGACTTTGGTGGGGAGGGAGAAGTTAAGCTAAATTACTAACAAGCAGCAAAATTGATGAAGCGGATAACCATTCTTTTTAGTACTTTATATTCTTCAAAAACCACAGTCATGTTTTCAAAATTATTATGGGTAACTATATAGGTTATTCTCTTTTTATTAAAGTGCTTGATAACAAAACTCTCAGTAAGCTGCCAATGCCAATAAAGGTTCCAATAAATCACACGGGACTGAACAATACCAGAACCCTGACCTGGCTTCTCCTGCTAAGCACAGCTGCATTAAGGAACAGCAAGAAAGACTTAATCATTGCCCACYGACTTCTGCTATACATATTAGAACTGCCAAAGCAAAATATTCATGAATATGTAACAGGGAAAAAGTTACCCAAAYGTAAGTAAAATTAAAATCTGCTTATAAACTGGTCACTAATACGGAAGGACAAAAGAAAAAAAAAGAAGAGGAAAAACACAGAGAGAGGAACAACCTCCGATCTTCTTCAGCGCAAATAAAACCCCAACTCTGCCCTGAGTAACTATCTAGCCCAACACTAGCAAAGATCTAAATTTGAAAACATTCAGCTTTAAAGTAACACAGGTATCTAGGCTACAATTCACTTGCTGCTCAGGTAGGGCAAAAAGACCCAAAAATATCACAAGGAACACCTCATATTGCTGTCCTGCGTACTAGAAGAACTAGAAATACAGTGGAAAGGCACACCTACTTTAGTTCAAGCTTAWATGTCTTTAAATGACAAAATACTACATTCACACAAGAAGATCATGAAAACCGTATGTACCTGACAAATAAGAAACATATTTTGGAGCTATTAATTTTAACATTAATTACAGACTGACAGTCTGACAGCAAAAGCGCTCCATATAAGGAGAAAARTAAGATACAAGGTTTTCTTTTAAACCTGTAAAGCCATGTATGCACAATACCACACTGCTATTACAATTTTCTAGAATTTTGGTTTTCACTTACCTGAGTTCCAGGAGGCGTTACGCCTAAAAAATAAAATTAAAAAAATTAATTTAAAAAGGGGTTTGGTTGCTTTAGTTTTCTACAAAAGACTCTAATTAATCAGTGTTTGAAAGAAAAAAAATAATTCTGAGAATCAATGAAGATGTCAGTCACTGAAATGCTAAATCACATTTTACAGAAAAGTGTAATTTTTTTTTTTTTTTTTAAATACTTCACCTAATTCTGGTGAAATATTTTGAAATGGTAACGAATTGTTTATACGTACCTACTTGTGCATCCATACTGTTCACCCCTGGCTGTAGGAACAATCAACAGACATGTAAATACTGAGTGCAATTGTAATTAAACCATCAATAAATACAGTACATAKCCAAACAAGTGCTTTCAGCAACATAATGCTCTACTGCCTTAAATATGGATTCCTAGCTTCCCATCACCCACTTAATTATTACTGCTCCTTAAATAAGCGATTAGGAACATCAAGTTACTTTTCAGAAAGGCAATATATACAATAAACTACACCAGGGGGTCCCTTGCAATCTTTCCAATACACATCTTTATCTCCCAAACGAGTCAGTTGGGAGGAAAAAAAMCAGAGATTCGGAATTTCTGCTGGAGTAGCTTAGTAGGCTTCTGTTATAATTATGTGGCATAAGCCTTTGAACATGTTAGTGTTGAATTTGTTGCATTCATAAAACTGCTTGCAAATAACCAAAGCTCTTACAGATACCCTTTTTGAAATTCTTTCAAACTAAGGAAAAAGATTAACAGAATTCAAATAGAGTCTTCCCAATTTCTTTCTTTTTCTGTAGGCAAAAATATAGCTTGCAGGTTTATCTTTTGCTAGGGTTTATCCTTCAGCTCTCTTCTACAAACTTTACTAACAAAAAACTCCTCAAATAAAAAAGTAAAATTTGTTAAAAAGAGAAAAGAAGTMATATTTGATCAACTATGTTTGGTATTATCCAACAGGGCTAAACCAGGTGAATCATCAACAAAATGTAGGCCTTTAAAGTGCATTCTGTATATTAAAAAAATCTCAGCTACTCYGTGTGCATGCGTATGTCTATGAGCGTAAGTACTGTCAGCTAAGCAAGGCCACAGTTAAATTTGTGTCTCTGGTAAGTAACGCTTCTGACGTGCTTCTTTTCTTGTGCCTATGTTTACRTTTCCAAATTCCATTCTGATTTGCTGTGTATTGTAAGAGCACTAATCTGACTGAAATAATCACTCTTAGGAATTACACTGGTTCTAACCAGCTTTCTGGAAGTAAACACTTCTGTAGATCACAAAACAGTTAGTGAACCTGCACAGGAGCGATGTGAAAGACCACCACACATGGATGAAACAGTCAAGACCAAAGAGCCCTGACATCAGTATAAAYCATTCAGTTGGCCTCCATGAGCTTTAGATTACATTTTACACTTGGAGAAGGTATTTTCCATCAGACAGCCAAAATTATAACAAGTCAACAATCTCATGAAGTTTACCAAGCAAATCATCAAGGCTGCAAAGAAGGTCACAATTTTTCGCTCCTCTACAAATTATTTTAAATTAGGAAGTGGTAAAATCATTCTTTTATTTCTGAAACACTTTCCAGGCTGTGGTACACATGTGATAGCAGAGAGGTACAAGAATGCTGCCATGACAGACAAACGCCTTCTCATACACATGCGCAAAGGTGTGAGCTGCTGTCACTGCCAAGAGGGTTAAGGGCAAAATTAGAAGCCGGAGCCCTCTGTCATGCTACTTTATTTCCTAAATACCATATACCCACAGACTCAATTCAATCACAATTTATTCCTAATCCCGTATTAGAAACCCAAATGATCTGCCTTCTTGCCAAAATACGTWAAAATGTACAGTAAAACTTAAAATTAGATGGATTTTAGCATTGGTCCTTCCCTCCCCTTTTAAGTCTCTTTTGGCCATAGCATTTTTAAGATTTTTCTCTGAAGGTCTGAAATTCTTTCAAAATTTTCCATGAGCTCCTGCTGAGCTACAAGCAGGTAAGGGACAAGGGAGGAGGCCAGGGGTGTGGGAAGYATTATGGGAAGCAGAATCCAGACAGAAAAAAGAAGGGAAAAGTAGATGCAGACACGGAGAAGAGTTTAAAGATTGATGAAAATTCACAGGACACCAAGTATCCCTAGCTCTACCTCTCGCAGAAATCTTATTTTTTTACAATAATTCAAGAGCTACATAAGACTTCATTGTAATTAGCAATACCTTTTTCATAATCCAATTCAAGAAAACAAAGGCATACCCATACTGAAGTAATGACAGCAACTGACACAAAGACCTTTTAAAAACCAGAAAAGTGAAGTTAAACTCACCGGAACCGTAGGCTGCATAGCAGCTTGAGACATGTGAGACATCATCATTCCAGGCATTACTGACTGCATCATTCCAGGCATCTATAATTAAATAGTATTTCAGATATATTTTATGATATTTTAAACATGAAATATGAGGATTCTTTTATTTTCATTTAAAAGCAATTATCTGATACTAGTTTTTAATCCAAAGAAACCCTTTTAAGCACTTGGCAACAAAAAGATAGGTTTATAGAATTCTGACTCCCTTCATTACACTCCTAYAAAATTGACATTAGGAATAACATGTCTACAGTATTCCAAAGTCTGATATGAAATTATTAATAAAGATGACCATTTAAACTACAGAAGAACAACAGCAGATGATAAGACGTGTTATCTGTTAATAAGCTATTACTGAAATCCTAAGTTAAAGCAGGAAAAATAAAGGTTGGCAAAGGTTTCTGCAAAATTCCAAGGCCACATGGAACAAACTAAACAAAAGGAAGGTAAACTCAAGAGTCTAAGATTAGTTCTGCTCACATTTTTTGACAACTTTCAACTTGTCTCCCTTTCCCCTTACCTCACAAATATGGACACTAGAAGAATGAATTTCTGCAAACAACTTCAGGATGAAGAGAGCTATTAAATTCAAACATCAAAGCTCTAAAACAGTTGTAATCTCTTTTTTTAACGGTCTAGGGAAAAAAAACCTTAACATAGACATACAATATTAAACCAYGTAACAGTGTGAACTTGGTAGCGGGGACATATGACACTACAGAAATGWAAAGTTTGAGTCTAGACTTGTATCTGAGTTTGTTGGGTGGTCCGATGAGACCAAAAACACTGCAGAACTGCTACTCAGATAAGCTAGCTTTTGCTCAAATATTTATGCTTATAGTCTCAAAGGGGTAGTTATGCAGATGTTATGCATCACTGAAGYGATGCACTGAAAAGATGTCAAAAATGCTGCTGAAAAAATGTTTAATGCCTTGCGTGTTTCGTATTGTTTTTGCTGATCCTGGCTTTTAAGAACTAASAAGCCATAAAAAAGTGGCAAAGTGAACAAAATATATAATTTAGGTCACTACGAGCATGAACTTTTGGCCACTCATCCCAAATAGGTCTCGAGAAGTCAACCCCCTTCAACCTTTCAGTTATGCCCCTTTACCTTTATTGTCCTTGGCAGGCTGGCCAAGTGACCCCATCCCCCTGTATCTTCAGGGAGCACCAGGTTACCACTCTCCTCATCTTGCATCTCGTGCGGAGAGAGGGATATGTGGTAGGGCTACTGCTCCACCCTCAATCCACAAGGTTTTCTTGGGAGGGTGAGGGAGGAAGGAAAGACTGGAAGGCGGCCCCTCCTATTCCTCGCCATCCTGTAGAAGCAGGAGAAGAAAGCACTCTTGCCCCACTGCTACTTCCAACTAAGGGGGCTCTGAGCGTGTGAAACTTCTTGAAAGCCCTGGCTCAGGTCCTGAAGAAACCCTGCGCACTGCTYGGTTTCTGCATAACACTAACCCAAAGTCAGCAAAGGAAAAAAAATTGGGAAGGAGAGCCTCCAAAAGACCCTCCTCTGAACGATGCTGACAGGAGGCCGTTGCTATTATCTATGCGAAGTACCTGTCCTACAGGAGTTCACCTCAGGAAGGAGAAAACAAGCTACAGAACATCCCATCCTGCAAAACCTCACAAATAAACCTCTGGTATCTGCTGGAAGAGAGAGTTTATCATTCAAGGAAACAAGCCAACATGAGCCGATACTTCCAGCACAATAGTTCGGGTGTGAGAATATCACTGACCTGTCCCATCCTTAAGGCCGTCGGGTAACCGAGCCTCTATCTCCTCTCTGYCGTGCCGTTTATACTTAGCTTTTTACTCTACATCTACCAAAAAGTCCAGAGTTCTCTATATTGCTCACTAAAATATTAAAGACTGAAGTATTCAATATATGTAGTCGAACAGAAGCTACGAAAGAACTGTTAAGTAAAGGAATAAAATAGAATTGCTATTTAAGTTTCTAATGAACACACACAAAAGCTCACACTATTAGCTATCRTGATAATGGTCAAATCCTCCTCATCTTTTAAAACTGCATTATTTTTACACCAGAAGCTCTAATAGGCTGCAAAACCATGCTGAAGAGATTCCTACCAAGAAGCCTTTATACACCACAGATTAAAAAAAAAAAAAAGACACACGCCCTGTGTGAGGTACTGCAAAGGAAGACATTGAGCTGCCAGCAAGACCTTGTGGGGCTCTTCTCAAAGGGTTAATTTTGCCATCCTCTGTCTACTCTGGTCTCCTCGATAACACTCAGTTTCTAGTTACGCAAACCATCACCACAAGCAGTATCACTAGAACATTTATTATATCCAGAAAGAAAACTGCTTCTTTTATAAGTTCAGAATTTAATCAGAAACCACACAGGAAAGTATCTTTGATTATTGAAAATAAAAGCTTTAAATTTTAAAAAAACACAGATATGATTCTGGCTACTCTACCTGTCAATCTGAATGGCCAAGTTTATTTTTCAGTCACATGACACTTAGCAACAACTGTATATACACAGAATTATAAACCACTCCCTAGGATTCAAGAAGGAATTCTGCAAAAATTCAATACGTAATTATTTCTTCTCTTGTATCCCCCTATAATTTCCATCTGTGTAGACATAAGAGTTAGCCAAGAATTAAAGAAACATGAAGTTCTCTACCATTACTACCTCTGCAAAGAACCGCTACTTTAAGTTTCTAGCATGTATTAGTAAGACAACCCTACTCCTTCAAAATCTAAAGAAAACTACCAAAAGCCTTAATAAAAAAAAAATACGGATTCATACCTAYGGCTATTTACAATTAAAGTTACGCTTGAGGTGCATCAATTACCTGTTACAAATGAGAAGAGTTTCTGCATGGATAGGAACTGTGGCATAAAATGCCCCGAATTATTAACCTTACCATGTRCAAGCTACTGTATGAGACTCACCTACCTCAGGGATTACCTGACATCATTATGGGAAGAAAGAAACTAAACAAAAACCTTGTAAAACTGTCTTACCTGCCCCATCGGTGGTCCTCCCATGGGGGGCATCATCTGAGGCATCATACCGTGTGGGACTGGCGGCATATTTGGTGGTCTCTGACCCATTGGGTGCATTCCCATGGGAGGATAATGTGGCATGCCTGGGTGTCCCATCTGAAAGACAGCAACAAAGGAGAAAAATCAGCATGAAGCCAACAACCCAAACCCCACAAAAGCATTAACAACAAAGAGACGCTCAACACTGAACTGAAAATGATTTGGACAATTTTAGATTGATACTGCAAAACAGCAAGCAAGATCACTCACTCTTCTAGGTCCTCTAGAGCCAGAGTTAATCATAATTAACAAAGCCATTTAAAATTTCAAAACCAACATCCAAATGAAAAAACCCACCATCTTTCACCATATGGTTTGTCACAGAAAAACATACTAAATTTAGGAAAGGAACTGTTTCTGCATGCTTTTCCATACAAATACAATTAACGCAAGTAACCCTGTGGCACAAAAGTCAATCAGAGACAGAAAGTATCTTTTAATCCCGATGTCCAAGTCTGAAATAGCTTCTACACTGACTATCATCCCCGTATTTTCCTAAAAACCTGAATCCTGTTGCTGTTCTAATACTTGGTATAGTCACACTGCTAGTACAAAAATGGATAAGACATTTTCTCCTATTTCTTTTTTAATTACCAAAACATATTAAGAGCTTTCTATTCTAATCAGAACCAACAGCTCAGAGTACCTCAGGATAAACACCAGAAAGCATTTTACTTTGAAGAACATATAACTTAAGTGTGTAACATATTTCTGTGTGTGTATAAGTGCTCCAGTTTATAAATATGAAAACTATTCTTAAGTAAAACATCATTGTAGGAGRGCCCTTAGCAGAAAATAAAAATAAGTAACACTTCTTTCTGATATTTTCAAAACCGGTTTTTCTATGATTTTTTTTTTTTTGGTACCAGAAGACAGGAATACTAACTCTCTCTAAAGCTGGGAGTGGACGGTTCATACAAAGAAATCACGAACAACTARAAAGGTCTGAAACATCTAAACACTTGACCCCCCACCACATCCTTGCCTCTCAGAAGACAGGCAGTGCCASCCTGCCTGTTCACTGAGCCTCAGATGCTGTCCTAATAACTCCAGGTAGAAGAACAGTGTTTCCTCARAACCTCCTCAGACCCTCCCCCGAGTGTCACCGCCTTTTCTCTTCCTTTCTGAGGRGACCTGCCAGCCCCTCCCCGCCGGTCGCTGTGGCAGGGGGCTCTTACGGCGGGAACGGCACTGGCTAAGCCTCCCCTCCCCTCAGCCGCACACCCATTCGCGGGGCTCGGCAGCAACGCGCCGCCTCCGGAGCCGGAAGCCCGCCAGGACCCGGCGCCCTCGCAGCTCTCCCCCGTTCACACGACAAAGCCGGCCTCCCCCCCAAGGGCCGCGGCCCCTGCCCCAGGCACGGCCGAGTGCCGCCAACCCCGGCGGGCGCGGAGGCGCGGCGCGGCCCACCCGGCGCCCCCTCCCCCCCCCCCCACTCACCATGAGGGAACCGCGGTCGACGCCGCCGGGCCGCATCGAGGGGCTCAGCAGGCTGCCCCCGCTGCACCTGCCAAGAAGCCGCCCTCTGAGTGGCTGCCGCGACGAGGGGCCAAAGGGCATGAGCGGCTCGGGCTCCCCGCGGGGCGGGAGTAACGGGGCCAGCAGGCTGACTGGCTTCCCGGCTGGCCAATCCGGACGGCCCGCCAGTCGGGTGCTCTTCGGCGATTGGTCCGCGGCGGAAGCGACGGGGCGGACGGCGTCCCCCGGCGTCAGCTGCATGAGGGGAGGGGGCTTCGGCAAGGAGAACGGGAGCGGCTGCGGGGAGGCGGTGGCCGCCGCCGCCGCCGAGTCCCCACCTGACATCCTGGCCGCCGGCCCGGAGCTCTTCTCCGCCTCTCTTAGCGGCTGGCGGCGGCAAGGAGCAGGCGGATGGAGAGAGGCCCCGCGCCGGGGGAGCGGGGAGGCCGCGGAGAAAAGGCGGCTCGCCGGAGCGGAGCGGGCCGGGGTCGCGGCGGGCGTGCGGCGAGCAGAGGCGCCTCCCGGCGAGAGCGGGCCGCTGCCGGCGGGGGACGGGGCGCGGGCCCGCCGGGCCGCGGAGCTCGCGCGGGGGGAAGTGGCTGCGGCGGGGGCCGAGCGGAGGGGATGCTGGGAAAGGGCTCACGTGGGCCGGGGGCGGAGCGCTGGGAGCCGGGCGGTACCAGGAGCATCTGAAGGAGAGGGGGGGAGGCGCTCAGCTCCTTCTTCGCCGCCCCTTCAAGCAGACCGGCAGGTGGCGGCCGAGCTCCCCTCCGCCGCGCTGCAGGTGGTAYGCGTCGGGCCGGAGGCTCGGCCTCATTGACCGCCCCCGCGTGCCGGTCCGGGTTGGTACGTGCCGTCCCGCCCAATCCCCCCGCCCTGGGCGCCCGGTGGTAGGTGCCCGCTAAGGAGGAAGCGGGCCGCGCTCGGCGGGCGCCATGGCGGGGGCGGCTCCTTAGGGCGGGAGGAGGCCCCTGGGCCCGCCCGCCCGCTCTCCCGCCCGCCCGCCCGCTCGCTCGCACGCCCGCCCGCTCGCCCGCCCGCCCGCTCGCTCGCCCGCTCGCTCGCCCGCTCTCCCGCCCGCCCGCTCTCCCCGCCGCCGAACCGTGGCTGAGGGCGGGCAGCCTGGGGCTGCTCGGCTGAGGTAGGCCTGTGGCGCCGCTCCGGGCCCCAGGCCCGCTGGGCCGGCTGTGGGCCTATGGAGGAGCAGCGCTCCTGACGCGCTCCTGGGCCGCGCACAGCCCGCTCGGGACCGGCGTGGCCGGAGGGACGGGTAGCGCTGCCCTAAGGGTGGCTTTCTGTGGGTCGAGATCCGCACGGCGTGTGGGGGCTTTGTCGTTCAGGGAAGGAAAGCATCCTGCCTGAAATCCCAGTCGCTAWTTAGGGCCACTCGAGGTACTGATGTTGAGGTAGAGTTATTAAAAATCTGGCCGGCGGCAGCTTAAGTTAGGGCTTCTTCAAGCACTGAAGCCTTTGACCTTTTCCAAGGAGACTCCTGAGAGGTTTTATCCTTTTTAGGAATCCCGTTCTGCCTCAAATGAGAATTGAATAGGAGAAGCTCAGCTGGGCAAGGTGTAGCATTGCAAATGTGGTGATGCGTTCATGGGTTCTGTGCAGCATTTTTATTAAATCCATATTTTATGAATAAGAAGGTTTTGAAAACACTGTTATAGATAATATGATGGACATCAATAGGGATTCAAAGTAATCTTAATTAAAACCCCCTACTTCTTTTTATTTAGATAATATAAACTGGGTTTGACAGAGCTTTACTTTAACCAACAGACTGTCTTAAACATCAGTTTTGCACTGTTTCATTGTGTCTTCTCTCTCCTACCCTCTGCCCTACATCAGATCAGAACGTGCCTTACTACTTCGGTCCTGGCCCCTCTGCCCCCTTCACAGTTTGTGGTCAGATTCAGTGCTGGAAATGGTGAGAGAAGTGGGGCAGGGAGCAAGGAGAGGAGACCTGAAAATTGACGCAATGTTAAAACTTACTGTAACTTCAACTGAAATTAAGTGTAACATGTACCTCTTGGTTTTCAATAAAATGGTAAAAAAAMTGTGTCAAACTGTGGGGTTTTTTTGCGTGTGGTGTGTAGCTAGCTTTTTATAAGAATATATACACCTACTGAAAAGTGCTTGGTGTGGAGGAGGGAGTTAATTTGTTATATCAAGGTAAAAATTGTACAGTATATGTAAACCCTGTCTTTTTATTTATTTTATATATATACACACAGGCAGTGTCAACTCAATGTTTTATGTCTCAGTATTTGTAACTTACAAGTAGAGGTGAGCACAGTACACAGAGTTGYGAATATGGCTCTTTAGATGTAGCAGTGTGTTGGGGTTGKTTTGGTTTGGGTTTTTTTTTGATACTCCAAATAATTGTGCTAGYTGCTAAATGGGGAAGCATTTTGTACAGGTGTCCTACTCCTGTCACTTAACAAGTCTGTTTAGTAGTAGTCTTAAGTTCCATATGATGATTCATAGGATTTGTGTAAGATGTGATCCTACAGAGATCCGAAGTTATGATCTCTGTGACCCTACTGTAGTGATATGCTTGAGGTGGAACTTGGAATTCATTGATAGAAGCTGTTTCTAGTTCTGCYGCTGGTTTTCCTCTGTACCAAATGTATCTGTCGAGTCAGTTTGTTATCCCTTAATAAGGAGTAACACTTATATATTGAAGCTTAATTTATTTTGTGTGATATGCACAGATTATTTTAAAACTCTGTAAGTACGAAATACTATATCCAGGCTGAAAGAATACATGTATAATGTCACTAGGCTTGGGGGAGAGTCTCTAATTAAGAGTTCTTATCTGAACAAGRTATTAAATTCCTAACTGGTTGTCCRGTAAGAGCAGAAGAGAGCAGAATASTGTGTGCGGCTCTGTCAAATTACTGTAGATAAGCATTATCTTGATGCTTGCAGCTGTCTTTTTATAATATACCTATAAAAAGTTAATCATATTAAGCAAATTTTCAGATTTGTGTTTTCAAGGAGTCAAAAGCATTAGGCAAATGATACTTGGACCACATACCTCACTTCTAACATCCAGCATCTTTTTGATTGAGTCTTAGTTATCCTTTTATGAAGAAACATGYTGAATTTGCTCAGTTTGATGTTTTCTTTTACCAGGACCAAAAGTGGAAATTAAAAAGCAGGAATAATAATGCAGAARGATTGAGTTGTTGATTTGTAACAGTGCTCTTGCTTTAATACGTGTTTCTACCATGTTGAAGTTTTGTACAGGTATCACCATGTGATAAAACAGGGCAGCTTGTGGGCAGGATATTAAAACTTGATTTCTGTCGTACCAAATAGTTGGTGTGTCTTCATCAGTTCATGAGATTGGCATCCTTTCCTAACAGCTTGGCATGTCCTACTGCATGATTTAAGACTTGATTCTTAAGCTTGAATATGTTTTCAGATGCAAAATTATGTATTTCAATCACTGCCACTTCAGCAAACTTAGYTGTACGGTTGAGGTGATTATTTTGGAAACTGCTTGTAGTTTGCGAACTGACCGATGTATACTTTTCTAGCCAGGTTCTGTGTAAACAGGGTGTGTGTGCAGCTTTGTGTCGCGTGGCTCAAATCCAATTGCAGGCAGCACGCCGCTGGGCRAAAGATGTCATCTGGTATTCATCATGTGAGGGAATCATCACCATCTGCGAAATCCTGGGTCTGGCAGGAGAAGTTGGACAACACAGGTAAACAGGACTGACGTGATTTAGAGACGAACAAAAGGCYACTGTCTATGTCAGAAAAGCATTGGAAATTTAGCTTCATAATTATTTATAACTAGTATTCTCTTAACGATGTGGTCAGAGCAACTGTGAAGATGCAGATGCTAACTGTAAGGTGTGTCCGTATGCGTGGCAAAGCGTGCGGGTTCTGCCGTGGGTTTGGCTGTACTGTTCCCCTGATGCAGCAGCCACTGCTATGGTAGCTACCAAAAAACTGGGCACTCTGCCCTGCTTTCAGCAGGGAAAGCTCCACTGCATTAGTGCACTATTGTCTTCAGTGAAGATGATGTCTGGGTTTAAAGTTCTGGCAAAACAGTTTCAGACATGGTTTCATGTTTTGTTTTTTTGGTTTTTGTTTGTTTGTTTGTTTGTTTTTTTAAGGCAGGAGCAGGCAGTGCTGTGAGCACTGGAAACTTAAGTTTTGTAGAGACTTGTGTTTGTGGGTGAGCTGCCGGGTGAATGCTGTATTTTCTAGGGAGGCTTGAACTCATGCTGTGCCCTTAGTGAAGGCAACAAGTGTCTGTTCTTGATAGTTTTGTAAAGGTTACAGGAGCGCACTGTAAAAAACCCTACCGGTTTGTACTCAAAACTTATAAGRGGGATGGGTGCATATAAGAGATGTGAACAATATCCTAGAGACAATGGAGGTAAGAGYTTTGCCTGAAGTGAAGAATTTACCTGATCTCTTGTTTAAAAACATCTTGCAAAGTTCAGCAGCTTTTTGCACAGAACCAGCTGTGTTACAGCTGTTCCGTGTTCTCATTATTAGTCTCTGCTGAGGGTGAGTGGGCGGATTTCTTCTTTGGCCAATTACACCGATACATTATATTCACCAGACAGCTTGATTAGCAAACCACTGGGAAGGGGTCTCAAAAGAAACCAGCTGGGTTGATTTGACATGTCGTAGAGTTGTCCATGGGCTGCCAGAATAGCTGGAAGCCTTTAGAATGGTTTTTAAAGTTGTTATTTTTTTCTACTTCTACTGGAAGGAACTAATGCTGATCTGTATAACGGCGGCAGTAAGTAACTGCKGTGTGTACGTGCGTGTAGGCTAGGGAGTCGCTAAGTAATKGTTAAAGCTCAGCAGTTAATACATRTGGCCATTATAATTATGGTGTCATCAATTCGGGTGCTGTGATTATTGCTGAAATGTGTAGTATTTAAAATATAATGCACTCATTAAACTTAGACAAAATGCTCTGGTTTTAGAGAAAACAAAGGAATCTAATATGAATGTACAGGTGA
The DNA here is from genome assembly GCA_030449065.1 of Oceanodroma leucorhoa. Taxonomy (NCBI): domain Eukaryota; kingdom Metazoa; phylum Chordata; class Aves; order Procellariiformes; genus Oceanodroma; species Oceanodroma leucorhoa. Next base: position 653,488 of record JASVER010000185.1, on the reverse strand, counting down.
AACTGCATATGTAAGAAATCATTTCATATGACCTTAACACTAAAATTACTGTCTGTGAATTTAGTCAGTGGGATAGATACTTGAATAATGTGGGAGAAGTCTAGAGGGGTGGTAAAGGCAGAAAAATTCCAATTAACTGGCACAAAACAAAATTATAAATTAATTGCAACACCAAATTTAGCTGTGATGCAGGTTGTTTGCTAAGGTCCAGCTGTGGAAACAGCTGATGCAGCAGTAGTGTAGGAAAGGAGTGAGGACTTGGAGTGCGGTATAAGCTGAACTTGAGTGAATAGTGTCATGGTGCTGCAGAACAGGCAAATGCTGCCTTGAAATTCACGGGAGCATAGTTTAAGAGATCCAGGGATAATCACTGCTGTGCTCGGCGTTGGCCTGGCTTTGGTTGATCTGCYTGTGATGCTTTAAATGATCTGGAGGAATAAAAAGCTGGCACAGAGTGTGTGCAGAGGTGAGACGCAGTGCTGAAGAAGTGGCTGCTGCACATGTTCCTTGTGCRGGGAGGGCAGGTTCTCAGGTTGAATTGTAATGGGGATGCATTCAGATTAAAAATTAATTTTAAAAATTACTTTTTCATAAACTCAAGTTGGAGAGTAAGGATTTATTTAGAATTGAAAACATGGTGCTATTTTCTTGACGCTGTCATGCACAAAGACTTGTTTTCTTAATTAATTTTCACAGAGATAATGTACTGCTAAAACAAGAGTTAAATTTAACAACTGTAGTAAAAAACTTCTGGAAATAACTTCTGTAGGAACTAAAGAAACAAGCAGACAGACCTGCYCCCTTAGCGTTAGTTTATTTGTCAGAGTGATGTCATGTTTATCTTTCTGTCACTACTATGTAACTAYGATAACTGGCGTATACTTCCTGTAATTGCAAACTTGTAATATGTTTTTCTTTYACTAGCATTGCACTGCATATCATATGTTACTTGTCTTCCCGTGTGAAGATAGTAGATAGTCAGGGAATGTGGATTTTACTTTTGTGCCTGTATAATATTATCTGATTTCCACTCACCTCCATTATTATCAAACATTGTTAATATTGCACTTTGAGGGTACAGAGATTTAAACCCCTTTTCTGCAGTCGGACATGAGCCCGTTYAGCTAAGATGCTGAACCGGCGAGCTTCAAGCTGTGCTGGATCCTTAGCATTGCTCTGAACCTAAAAAGAGGCGGGGTGCAGCAGCACCCAGCTGGGACCAGCCTCCCATGGCCGGTTCCCAGTTTGGGGGAGCACAAGTCCAGGTCACAGAGCGAGGGCAGGGTGAGCCTGTCTGTTTCTCCATGGACGTATTTTAAGTGTCTTACGGTGYTCTGATGATGGAAGTAAGCGAGTACCCTTTGCCTTTTATTTCTAATCTTTCTTGGATTGTGGGATCAAGGAAAATTTCTTTGTGAATATCCACTGTAGTTCTTAGGTTGCGGATAAGAGATTAAAAATGCAATCAGCTTGTATAATTTTACTTCAACTCTGTGTGTGTTTGTGCAYGTGTATGTGTATTGAAGGAATGCATTCTATGTTGTGATTTTACATTGCTCAGTATATGAAATAAAGGTATTCAGATGAGGAATTTTTTTGGTATCTCTGGGGGGGTGTGTGTGTGTGTGTGAATGTTTTCTGTTGAGTTGGGTATTTCTCTTCAGTGCTAAAGAAAGCCAGTTTTACCCTGTTTGTAGACGTTGCTGCTCAAGTCTTTAAGGTTTGTAACAAACGAGGTAGAATTCAGCCAAATGTTGTAATGGTATTAAAATTGAATGGGCAGTGCTTTTACTGTTTCCAGTCCCACACCAAGCCAGTTCTGCCACTTCAGCGTGGAGATACTGATCTGTGTGAAATAGCTCCTCAATCACTATTTTACAAAGAACATACATATCTTGAAATTAGAGTTAAAACTATAAAGCATAGTCCTTGCACCTCTGGCAGAGTCCAAATTAACAGTCTCTAAATACATAAACATTAAAAGGCCTTTACTTCATCAGATTTTTCTGCCATGGTGGAATTAAATTTTTAAATCTCATTATTTGCTGTCTAGAATTAATGGTGTGCTGCTAAAGCATCCCATTTAATCTGAAACTTCTTCCTATCTGAACAAGATCTGCCTACCCCGTACAAGAAGATAAGGGGTCTCATTCAAAATCTGAAAGCAGATGCTTYGTCTTTTCCTGGCTCTGCCCAGCCTTTCCTGGGTTATTCCTTTTAGCCTTGTGATTTATGATGGATTTAGATGCCGGTTACTATAAGCTGTAGGTGCAGTTCCTCATTTCTTGGGCACGTCTTCCCGAACACGGACACCTGGAAGATGTTCTTTCCCTCTTGTGTGAGCACTTCACCCTCATTTTGCATGTTGTTGCCTCCTCAAGCTCTGGCCCTCTCCCTGTGGCTGCTGCACCCCTTCATCCTCTGGCACGTCCCCTTCCCTGCCTGTCGGGTGCAGACTTGAACTTGCATGGTGCGAGAACCCCARTTTGCCACAGGAACCCCCACCCTGGAATGATTTCAAAAGACAAGTTGTCCTAAGGAGCGATGCGATTGATTCTGCATTTGCGTTCAGGAGAGTTGAATCTGCTTTTGATTTCCTACAGCGAGCATAGCTTCAGCAGCAGTTAAAGCTGTTTTTGTTATCCCGAGGTGCAAGTTTGCTGTTTACAGTCTCTTCTCTTTTTTGTTAAACATTGCTGCCTAAAATAAGTCTAAATCCAGTGATTCGTTTTCCCCTGAAGTTTTTAACTTTTTGTATTGTTTTTCATAYGTTTTGATAGAGCACGTATCCTTCACCTTTCCTTCCTTTCTGGTCCTGAGGAAAGTCCCCTGCCAGCGCATCYGTATTTTGAAGTACAGAATTTGTAGGAAGCTGGGGGGAGAAGGAGTGCTTAAGTTTCTTTTACAATGGAATTATAGCACTACTAGTTAGAGTATATTTAAATACACAGTGGTCTTTTATTTTTGCTCTTAGAAATGCACTTACACTTTCTATGTATAAACTAAATACAAAATTACTCTCAAATGTTTCCTAGACACCTGTCACTTTATGGCTAGATGGTCATTTTTTGGAAATACAGCGGTTTCCRAGACAGGCGGTCTGTGGTCTGGCCAGCAGGGTGAGGGCTTGTACACAGAATATGCTTTAAGACTGTGAATCTAAAAGGAAATATTAGTGAAGCTTCCAGCTTGTCTGTATTCGGGTTCAGTTAATAAACCAGGAGCAGCTTGTTAAGGAAAAAACATTTATTTGTAAGATTTTTTTCATTTTGGAGTGCCATTTAGAATTCTGTCCTGCTTTATATGCACTGGTAAAATATTTTCAAATATTGGCATATGAAGCAAAGAGCAAATGGGTCTAAAAGGCAGTGTTGCCTTAGCAACTACAGTCTTAGTTTCTGGATAGATTAGAACTATTGGTTTCTAACATGTTGAGTTAAAGAAATCTCTCTGGACATTAAAAAAAAAAAAAAATGGATGAAATTGTATTCCACATGAAACTAGTTATGGTTTTGGTTTGCTGGCGTGTCTGATTATTTAACAACAGATGTGCTTTAAGTTACACAGAAGGATTTATTTTTTTTCCACTAGAGCKTCATAAGTTATTCAAGAATTGAATTGATTTTGTTTTTTAAAAAATACAGTTTTGATGTTGTGGTAAGGGTGGTTTGGGTGKTTTTTTTTTCCTTGCAAGGAGTCCCAGGGATATCAGATATATTCTGGTTAGATATATTCAGCACATAACCTTAGTCTCTTTTGTCAAGAGCTGTAGGGAGCTTTTTCCCCTGTTCCAAATATATTCTTTGCAGCTTATTTCTTCCTCTGAACAATGTTACTTAATTTTCACTCTTTAGTCTATGAAAAATGTATTGAARTTTTCCAGTAGTATATTTTGCTTTATAAACGGTGGGATTGCATTATATGATCATGGCATGTTATCGTGATTGTGTTCTGCTTCCRCTTGCACTGCCATCATGGAAAACACCAGACCAAGAGCAGGCTGAGTTCAGATCAGTCCAATGTARGGAGCAGTAACAAGGGTATGTCTAACTTTTTTTCCTGAAAAAGTCTAAAGCTGAGAACGAATACGGTGTTATTTCTAGGGCRCGCTTTGTGCGATGGATGTCAGAAGAGACAGAACGGCAATGCCTCTGGAAATGCGGTGTCTTCTTTSAGGGGTCTGAAACTTCCTTTGAGCATCTTGATCCTGGAGGTGTCCGTTTCCTGAGATCCTTTTGRGGAATTTGGGAGCCTGAAAAACTCAGGTTCTGGGGAAACTAGTTGAATCCCTACTTCTCTGTCAGCTCGGGAAGGTAAGAGTTTCGGTGTCAGGCGCCATGAGAAGCAACACATCCAAACCCAGTGCCCTATGAAGGATGCGAGACAGTTGCAGCAAAGTTAAGGCAAAATGCAAAGCAAAAGTATGTGACAATTAAAAAAATMCTGATGTTCACCTTGGGTAGCTTATGTCTCTGTGAGTGTGTGTTATGCCCAGGGGAATTCTCACTCCGAGATGGATAATTTGTGTGTTTGCAGGTCTTGTGTGGTAAATGTTGGACTTTCACGTGATTTGCTTTTCAGTAGAATCCTTGTTAAAACTTGATGCAAGTGACTGAYTACTGATTTTGATAACGCTAATAAGGGATTTTATGCTAAATAATTGCGTATCCCACTTTATTGTGTTCATATGCTTGCTTGTTTCATAAAAATCATGCAATGAAACAGATCAGTAATGCTTGTTGCTTGATCCTGCTGCTGTATAGCTGATGAATTCATGGATTTAAGACAAATAATCCGTATTTCATTACTAGCAAGTGCTAGAAATAAAAATGTACTCTGGACTATTGGTTGAAAAACAAATCCTGAAGTCATAAGAGAGGATTAAAGTTGGAAAAAAAAAATATCTCAGGAGAAATGTTAAAAAATGAAGAGAGTAATGACATCTGCTTAATAGCATCCAGCCCTCTCAACCAACATTTATGAACCTTTGAAGTCTTTAAATATAGGAAATAAAAGGAGGGGAGGAAAAAAAAAAAAGCAATGTGTGAGAAAAATCAAAATAAACTAGCAGTCCAGGTTATCTGAAAATTTTATTTTCTACATGGGAAAGCTTTGAAGCCTGTCTGAAATGTGTTCTGAAGAGACTAATGAAGCRAAAGATAAAAGCATAGGGATAAAGCTTAAAGGGCAATAGAGCTACATTTAATTCACAAACAACGTTAGCAGTAGGAAGAGAAATCTTATAATGCCTGGACATTCTCCCTGTTTCTGAAGGTGGTTTCTTTCACTTCAGGGTACCTATCAGCAGGAAGCGTTTTTTAGTTGAGAGAAAAACAATGACAGCCTTTCAAGTTAATGTCAAGTGTGACGGAAAGGGCAGAACAAAAATCCTAAAAGGGTATATTTGGAAATAGTTGTGGAAATGCAGCTGGCTCTGTACGTAAGTGTGGCCTGTCCTTCAGGAAGGCAAATTAATTCTTTGATAATCTTCCTGAATGCCTTCCCCCCCCACCCCCTTCCAATATACTAAGTCTTATGTACCTTATTTCACTTCTGGAGTTAATTTCTTAGGGAAACTTCTTAATGCACCRAGAAAGGAATCAATTTGTTGTGATCCAGGAAGTTGTCTCTGCAGGTAATGTTTTTCTGTGAATTTAAGCTTGAAAATCAGGGTAAATGGAGCTTGGCCACGCAGAAGAATGTTGTTCATCAGGCTTCTGATGAAAATGTATTTCCTTGTTTCTGGCGGTCCTGGTTTCAACTTACRTGACTAAACATGGAATGAGTATTATCGGTATAAGAGAGTCAGTGGTATTACGAATAGTTAAATTTTGGTCTAATGGGTCATGGAAAAGTAGGCTTTACCATCCATAATACTGTTGCATAAAAATGAGCTTAATCTTATTGATAGTTTTATTCACTTCCTGGAATGGTGCTTCACCATGGCAGTCAATGTGAAAGCCATTGGCGGTTGCAGAGACTTTTACAGAAGTTCAGCGAATCCATTCARGTTGTAAAGCCGGAGCATCGGTGTTTCAAAAATGGGGTATCACCTAGCAGGAGGGTCTGCTTGGATTCATTTAGCTAAATCTTCTGGTGTTACTTTGCAGTGAGTCCTATTCCGAGTCCATTGTAAGGAAAGGTCCAGGCTTACCTTTGGGGGCAAGAAGTCACCGAGACTACAGATGATTGTTTAAAAGAAGCCATCCAATTTAATGGTGGGCGTTTTCTAATCTGCTATTTAATCCTGCAAATAATAGTATGGGAGGAACAAAATAATCAAAATTAATATGTTAATATGACGATGAACTTGAGAAATGAGCTGAACATGGGCAGAGGTATAGGCACACGGGGAAAGCAGATTCCTTCTCTGATCATGTCCCACGCCTGGGAAGGACATTGGGAAGAGCCTTGTCCCCGAGGTRTTAGCAATGCCATCTCCAGAGTGAWGTTCTCCGTAGTCGCTCAAAAAASCTTTTTAATTACCCTGGCATATGCCCGCAGAATGAAATAATGGGGAAATTGCAAATGTTTTTTTCAGTAATCCATTTGAAACAAGCCAACACTTTCCAGCTGGTCATCCTGCCACATTTCTATTCAGCTTAAAATGGCTTTTAAAATTGCTAACTTTTTTCAGTGTTTCATTTGACTTTGACTTGAATGTTTGCTACCTCTACCCCTTGCTGTGGAGGCCTTTCTATAAAGAGCAAATATCAGCCTGCATTGTTGTAAAGTGTTTTTGCTTATTCTTCCATCATGTTGAAGTGTTCTGGCAATCTGCATGGTGTGTAATGGAAAATGAAATCAGTCTGACAGTACCAAATGTTATCTGTACACCTGCTTGCTTTTGGCACCGTTCAGCAGCTTTACTGTTCTTCCTAATGCACGATGGAAAAGTCTGTGAGAGGCAACTTTTTTTAATGATGTCAACAATTAAAAATTTTAGTCAAATTTTCACATTTTCCTGCTGGTACACCGCTTCCCGCTGGGTGTGCTCGCAACCCGGGCAGCGTGGAGAGCAGAACAGCCTGTCCCACAACCAACACTTTCTGCTGGCTGTGCGTTTCCATGGGGAGCAGGRACCCAGGGGGCTGTCACCCTGCCCAAAATCTGGGTTTGGAGAAGTGTTTGAGGGTGACTCGGGGAGAGGGGTTTCCTGGAGACCGGCTGGTTCTGCAATGGGCAAACCTGACAAATCAAATACTATTGTCATCATTAAGAAATGTAGTTAAGCATTTTCTTAGGGAGTTAACCATGATTATGGGAGAGTTCTTGAATTTTTCAGTATTTGTAAGTATGTTTAAAGGTGTTGAGTACAAATAAAGATTGGATTTTATGCAAAATGTAAATAAAATGTGTTGTATTTTAATTCTGGCAGTGTCTATTGAGCTGGGCCTAAGTTCTGTACCGATGCTGTCCATTTTCATTGTTTCCCTCTCGCTTCTTAAGCAGTCTCGATTTCAGAGATTCTCAGAAAGCAATCATACCATCGCTTGTGTTCGTGAGCGTCCTTGAATCCATTTCTGAGCGAGGAAGGGGTCCCCGGAGGCCGCCCGGTCCGCGCCAGCGCCGGAGCAGGGCCAGCTCTGTGGTGGGTTCCACCTAGTACTTCAGAGCATTAAAATAGCTGTTTCAGACCAGAGCGAAGCTGCCAGCGGCCGTAGCAGCGATCTGATAGCGATGTGTGGGCTCAGGCGCTTGTAGAGTCAGCGACAGGCTTTTCCCTGTCGTCCTTAATTCTGGTCTGGTTTTAGGACTCCTACTTCTGCACTGGTGCGCTTTTTTTAAAATGCCAAAAGTTTTCCCGACCAGAACTTCTCCCTGAATCCCACAGCGAAGAGTTTGTGGCTTAAATGTGTGTTATGCGAAGATTACTTCTGAATTATTGTCATCATTGTCATCATCGTACAGCGCCGGCGGGGCCCCGATGGGCGCGAGCAGTGCTGATTGCATGTCAGACGTATTGTTTCTGCCGCAGGCTGGGAAGGRGCGGAGAGTGCAAGTACGCTGCAGGACCTCGAAGATAATACGTTATAAATAAACATCTAAAATTCGTCTGAAGTCGCAGCAGACGATCGCGTGGAAGATTGGATCCTGACCACGTTATATAAAGATTGCTGCCAACGGCTTTTGGCAATCTAGTCTCTAAATTGGAAAGCTGAAATGATTGCAAATTGTCTGTTTCAATATGGATCCTACAGCTGTCTGGAAGACGGTGGAAGGAGTGTTTAATTAATGTTTGTTCTCGTCAATGTACTGATCAGGTTTTCATGCAAGGTTCTCTTCTTTTGTGCTTTTTTGGCCAAATTTTATTTTAAATTTGTTTGCTATGCTACACAGTAGCTCCAGCGGAAACATAAGCATCTGCCAACGAGGAGCTTAAATTTAGGGCACGTTGCGGAATTCTGAGAAAGTTTTTCTGTTTGGATAAAAATGTTTTCCGTGTTTTCCTCTTCCACTGCTGCTATGGGATGCTTTAAAACGATAATCCAAAATGTTTGCTTTCCAAAGCATCTCCGTGCCCGTTCGGTCCTTTGTTTGTTCTCCYCCGCTGGGCTGTGCCGTGGGCAGCGATCGGGCTTTGGTGGCTGCGGCCAGCAGCTCCCTGTAAGCTGGAGCAACCGAACTGATTTCTGAACTCCTRATCYGGCAAAGCCTYCARCTGATGGTTATTTTAGCTCCATGTYTGATAAAATGGGGCTTGTGAGAGGAGGGCATTTGCTGTCTGTTTCTTCTCCTCTGTTCTGTTGCCCATCACCACCTCCAAAGAGACCTTTGGAGCCCGCTGGGCAGCTGCGGGGAAACTGGAAGGGTAGCGCCTGCAAAGACAAGGGGTCGGCAGAAGAGACGATATTTTTCCCCAGCTTGAAGGGAAAACCGCTGGTTGAACTCAGCTCTTACTGCACAACAAAAAAATCACGTTATAAATGCCCAACTGTTGGAAGACATCCGAGTTTGCCCTCTGTTATGCATCTCTATATGTATATATCTATAAGTATATATCAGAAGAGCACCTCACATGACATACGCTTATGGGAAGCTGTAGCACAGAGCGATTTGTTTGCTTACTCRTGGCTTTACCTGTTAAAATAGTGCTGTCTTCTAGAGACTAAAGGAAGGAGTCCGCCACAGGTAAAGCCTCGGAGTGAATTTGTTCTAATGAATTTTGCTGTGTTAATTAGCATTCTGATTGCCTTCTGCAGGGACCAACAGGATATTCTTCCTCTACCATTTGCGCTGTGGCAGCCCCRCGTGGCGCGGTGGCTGCTCTTGAGTTTTTATGGTGCCCGATGCGGCTGGGGTGGCGATGCGGGGATGTTTGCTAACGCTTCCCTGAAGATGCATCCTGAGCCTACTGATGGAGTTCCATGTCTTAAAGACCACTGTAGGGAATGATGGTTCAGGTCTTAAAATAGAATAATTTAGAATAGAAATTGCTGTTCTCTGTGTTTCGGATCTATAGATGAAGCCTTAGACTTAGTGGGTGTTATGTGTAAGAAAAAAGGAAAGGGGACGTATGCTTATGTGCAAAATATGACTATTTATCTTCCAGAAGAACAGACAATGTTTCAAACCCATAAGATATTTTCTGATTTTTTTGTAGGGTTTTTGTCTGTGTTTCTAGCTGTGCTATAGGAGTGTAGGTGAAAGGAGACAAAACTGATTTGCAATTAAAGATGTTAATGAAGTCCAGTAACTTTTTTTTCCACTGCTCTCGCTGTTTAAATTATACCTGATAAAAATCAGCAATTTTTAGTTCATACACTCAAGTACTTGGGCTCTCTGATATTTGTACAGCACAGTTTGGTTTTTTTTTTTTCCCCTAACACTGCAGGGAAGAAGTTATTTAAGCATTTTTRTTGGATTCAGAGAAAATATAATTTATTCTGTATCTGATCTTACAAGTTACTCTTTCCTATGTTTTTATAAGCAATCTCAATCTTGTCCGTAAACTACGTGATGTTGTATTTACCTGCAAGGAATGCAGCAATGTGCAGCCATTATTGAATACGCAAAAATACTTGCGCTAAGAATATAAGAAGATTTTGACAAAGAGASAAAGGCTAACAATGCTGCTCTGTTCTTGTACACTTAAATCTTATATATATTCATGTGTTAGAATTTGTCGGCAGATGTACACACTGAAGAGCCACAGAAGTAACTATTACAGGTTATTTGTCTTTGCAAAGTATATGAAACTGCTTACCTTTTCCGCAGTATTTTTCCCCAGTCTGCCAGTTATATATGGTGCAGTGATAGAGGACGGAATTTGGTTTGTCTCACTTAATTTGCTTAACATAATTTATCAGAAAAAAATTCCATTTTAGATAAATGTAAAGTGGTTTATGTTATAACTGAAATTGTGAAATGTTAATTTCTAAGTAAATTTATATGATTTCAAAGTCAATATTCTTAAGAGTTTACAGTCTTGATATTTAATTTGACAAATGCCACAATAGTTCACTGTACTCTGAGACCTGTTTCTGTATGAAAGCACACGTATATGGAATTGAATTTTCCTTATRTAAACCTATACATAGAGCTGTTGTGAATTGCAGTGGTTTCCTTTTTTCACTTTGCACTGCACAGAAAATACTATAGATCTAACTACGTTGTTAATAACCTGTATTTTCTGACCTGTATTGTTGCAGAATATTGTTGGTCTGTTTGTAAATACTTTGTCAAACACCGTTGGCAGGTGGAAGAGTTCAGCATTTCCACCCTGCRTTCCTTAACCACGTGAACCTTTCCCTGGTTCAAAACCATTTTGTCTTGGATTATTCAAGCCCATAATTCTTACGTTCTCTGCTTAGGGCASAATTAGGGTCTATGTACACAGCACTAGTCTAATCGAGGTAGTCGTCGTTCTTGGTCACAGAAAGTCTAATGTAATTCTCTTCAGCTGGTGCACGTAAAGCAGTCTCCTTAAATTGTGTTACATTGGAAATTAAATTTCTTAATTAAAATGGCTATATAAAATAGAATAWATCTATCTGTGATGCAGTATGTATGGTAGGTGGGTGGGTTTGGAAGACTTTGTGTTTGTTTTGATGCGTTCTCCTGCGTGCTGTGTCTGACGCGGCTACTGATGGACTAACTGGCATGGGTGACTGCCGGGCGCCAGCTCCTGGGTGACTTTACACCTGAGTGCAGCAGCCAAAATCCAGGTGGGCTAGGGTTATAATGTGCTCCTTAACCTGCCCACAACCGGGAGTAAAGACGACTCRTTGTTACTTCTCAGATCTGCTTGTCAGCAGCTAAAACGCCCAGTGTCCACCCAATTTGGTGTTAAAACTCTCRTAAGAAGATCCTTAGGTTCCCTTCTGAGCCCTTTTGGATGTGGGAGGTGTGACCTGCCAAGCCTTGTACGTTTGCAATGACTGGTGCAARCACCTTACCTGCCGCTTTTGGTGCGTCTTGCCCTATTGCACACGTAAGGTTAATGTATTTAKACTTTCCTCTTGTACCATCCGCATCCTCCCAGTGTTGGATGGAATAGGTGTGATCCTTCACTTTGTGCCTTTCGGTGCCCTTCTGGATTCCCSTGGTCGCCGTCCAGTGAAGCGCAGTTTCTTCAACGTGGACGAGTAGTTGCAAAGTTTTGGTCGGCAGAGACACCTTTAGCCAAAAGCGTCCGATTCCCTCGTAGAGCGATCCCTTACGTGTTTGCCCTTCATTACGTGCTACTTTATTACAGTTCAAGAAAGAAAAATAAACAGTACACAGATGATGTGAACTTGATTAGTATCGCTGTGTAATGAGGTGGTTGACCTGGAAAAGGAGCTTTATTTAACACGCAGCAGCATGGGAGGGTAAATTGCCATGCTGTCAGAAGAGTATTCTGGATTTTTTGCTTTTATTCAAGTGCCTGGGCATGGATCACAGTTGTATCGAGTGCAAGCTCACTGAAGAGTTGAGCTTTCTTTGAATTAGGCTGGTGGTCAGGTAACGGTACCTTTCCCGTGCACCAGATTCCACCGAGAAAGGTGTTGGAATCATTTATCCTGCCTGCCTAGCCCACAGCCCCTGCCTGCCTGCAGGCTTTGACGTTCAGCTTGGCGTCCGAGTTACACTTTGTGCTTTACAGGGGAACCGTGAAAATGTGTCCGTCAAAGGAGGTTTCTTCAAAGATGTGAATAAAAAGCAGCCATAATCGCAGCAGGTATTTTATGACTGAGAGCTCAAATTAAAAATGTATAAAAATATATTTTYATTAATACACGCAATGTCTGTGAAATCTTATGCTGAGTTTTTATACTTGTTATMCAAAGCAGTCAAACAAGGGCTGTCCTGTTCCTCCTCCAGCTGTCGATGTCGTGGGTGGGAAAACAAACCGCTGCTCCTGTTTCAAGTCTCTCTCAACTATTGCCAGTTTGAAGAATTAGAAATAAATCCACTTTTAAAGTCAATATGATTTTGCAGGGCCTGGTTCAATTATTTCAGGAAACGTTTCTATTAAACAAAGCGCCTTTGAAACTTCGCAGGACTGTTGCTAGAGCGGAGTCCTGCCCCGTTAGCGAGGAAGGGCTGAGCCGCTGCGGGGAGGAAGGGAGCTCCCACCAGGGATGGGGACAATCCTCCTCCACGTGTGGTGGGGCCAGCAAGCGATGCGAGGTGCGTTACCGCTCGCGGGGGCTGGGACTCTGCCTGGTGTTTTTCCCTTTGCTTGTCTTGAAGTACGCAAGGAGAGTGCTTGGACCCTTTTACAGCGCGGCTCTGAGGATGCTGCGTGGTCCGTGGCTGCGTTTGACAGCCCCCCCCCTGACACGGACCCTTGCACCCTTCTTTCTGAGCAGAGTCAGATTTTTGCTGCAAGCTTTAGGATTTCTCTCCCCTCCCCAACCTGCTGGCAGCAGGCGGCAAAGGCAGTCCCTACAGCCCACTGAAAGAGCGTCCAGGGGTAACGCGGTCGTGCTCGGGYGGCCTTCTCCTTTCTGGCATCTTTTTCACTCGTTTGTGGATCGAAACGCGATCTTTCGGCCCTAGTCGTTCCACACAACATCGTCCCCCTGGGCGTGTAAGAAACGTCTTCAGCATTTGTGGATGGTTCGCTATTTCTTTATTATACTGTGCGAGACATCGTTCTCTGCACTTCCTAGAGCACACGYAACATCCACTGGGGATTTTTTAAAGTTTATTTTTAGCTTTTCCAAATAATTCACAGATTTGGATTAAATTTCACTCTGTGTAGCAATTTAAAACAGTTGGTGTATGCTAAACGTCTGTCGCTGAAAACCGTGACCTACAAAAACTGTGTTATAATATCCTAAGCAATGAATTATTCAGATGCTCACACATACTGTAGATGCAAGAGCGGCTTCGGAAATCCAGACTGAGCTTTTGATCCCATCATTCCTCCCCTTCTGGCACTTGGCCTGTGCTACAGTCGGGGAAAGGGCTACGGGAGGCAAAATAAAACCAAGCGGAGTAAACCAAAGAAAGAAGGTGGAGAAGAGACAGAAAAGGTAAAAAGGTTATCATAAAGGTGTGATGCTCAAGGATGCTGCATACGGTGTCTCTGCTCGCCGCCTTGGATTGTAATGGATGTGGGAAAGAGTTTTTCTGAGAAGGAAGAAAAGAATAGCAACTGGAAAAGCAGTTGGTGCTGCAGCATTTATATATGCAAGTTTCCAGCCAGTGCTGCCATGAATACATGAAACGGGATCAAACTTTACACCCGAGGACCATTTCTTTACCGGTGAAATATTAATATATGTTACAAGATTGTAAGAGTTCTAAGTATGCATCTCGGAGTTAGGGAGCTGCGATGATTTTGGGGGAGAATGGTTCGGTCTGAGGACACCAGCTGAGCGCCTGCGTTGGCTTCGCGGGAGGAAAAAATTGACATTTCATAGCGCTGCTGAGTTGGTTTATGTATCTCATAATGGAGATAAGAAATTTTTTCCCTAGTTTCTTTCACTAATTTAAAAGCAAAACCTGGTTGGGAAGAGGAGCTAAGGTTGGCGAGGTGTTTCAGCAGCATCTAGCTAAAACAAGACAACTTGATCAACCCCACCCCTGAGAAACGCGGAGCGTCCGCGGGAATCCCGTCCCACCGCCGGCAATGCCCGCGCGGCTCTCGGGAYGCCGGCCCGGGGCACCCTCAGCTCCCAACGCGGGGCTGCGGCCGGCCCTAACCCCTCCTGGGGYGCGGGGAGAGCCGGGTTCCTTGCTGCTCTTCCTCACCAGCCAGCGGACACACGGACGTTTCCGAAACGCTGCTCCCGGTAGCCGTTCCTGCAGCAGTTTTTCTTGGAGGGACTCAATTCGTACAGCGATTTGTAAGGGCTGTGGGAGCTGCAAGCGTAACTGCTGAGAAACTGGCTCGCCGACAGACTTCTGACTKGGCGCGTTGGCGATCAGTCTGCTAATGGAGCCTGTGCAAAGGACTCGGCGTGGAAGCAAAGCAAATGGCTTTCTAGTAAAATACTTCTTTAAATAGACTGTTACCTGTAATGTACTGTTCATTTTGGTTTTGTAGGACTTATAAATATTACCTGATTTTTTTTTTCCTTTTTGAAATAGAACTTGTTACTTTTTTGATTTGCGTTTTTGTAGTTGGCTGTACCATATGAGAACAAGCAAATTGTCCTCAAAAGTTGCAGGTAAAACAAGCGATGCTATTTTAGCTAATTTATTCATCAGTATAGCTCTCTGCAAGCTCACTGCAAACTAGATGAGAATTTCTTGTTCTTTCAGCCATTCGAAACAGGTCTTTGCTGTCCTGCTTTGTCAGCAGTGAAATATTGTGCATGTCTATTTTGAGATGCTTGCCGATTTATTTTTTAAGCAATAAAAATGCATTACAAAAATACCCAGCGCGTCTAGTGCGGAATCTTGAGAACAAAGCAAGAAYGTAGCTCCTGATGGGAGAAGGCAGCAGTGCCGGTGGACTGAAAGAAATCCTACCCTTCTCCCGACGGGGCGATGTGGGTACCCGGCAGCGCGAAGCACCAGTAAAGCCCCGTTGCTCTCTTTCTGCTCTCGCTRGAGAATAAATGGTACTGCCGTCGTGGGTCCTTGCGAGTAGTGCAGACCCAGCGGCTGCACCCGTGACCAGCTTTTGGTCGTGAGCCTGGCGCTCCTTTCYATGCCATGCTTAGGGATGCCCATACATCTGGTAGGAAGCCAAAAGGCGTGAGAATACCGGCGGGCGTCACTGGGACTGCCCTGGGCATTAGACACTCAACAGCAGGATGAGCAGCACTGCGAGAAGAGTAACCGCCCAGGTCGGCCTTGCGCTAGCGGAACGAGTGCKAGGTCTTGTTTTTACGATAGTGATTATGCTGCACATTTTCTTCACTCTTCTCGCTGCTGTGAGCAGCGCGCCTCCCGTTCRTTACTCTGATAGCGGTCCAAAGATCAGGTGTAGGTGGGCCAGATACCCCCTGGCTACTGGGGGGCTGCCGTGGCTGGGGCAAGAGGGCGAATAAAGGCTAGGGGAGGCTCAGCTTCAGTATAATCCTTTTCCCAGAGAGCTTCAGTCTTTACATTTTCTTGCTAGACTACAACGTATAATTCTATTGCCAAATTTTATTGTATGAACTATAGCCTGCTAGACCAAGTTCATATATAGGTATATTATCAAACAGCCTTTTGTCAATGCTGACTTCAGTCTCATCARGAGCTAGAGACAGTCTCTGTGTTGCAACATTCCTTTTCCTACTATTTTACTTACTTTTGGGGCAGTAGTGGGGAAAGCTGTGTAAAGGAAGCATGCACSTTCAACCGCAGCCTGCAGCGGCACTCATTTTGTATTTTTTTATTTATTTTATCAAAGACAGGGCCTGAAATAATGAGTGAAAAGAAGTTAAAAAAGCCCTACTAAAATACTTCCTTCTTATCTTTTATAATGACAACTCAGACAAAATTCTATTATTAATCTGAAATGACTTAAAAACTATCTATCTCAGTGGTTAAAATGTAATTTGCTGAGTCTTTTATGCTTTTGATATAAATAAATAGAAACTTCTATTGTTCTGGGCTTTTATCTAAATATATTACCATTTTTTAATGTGAACAAGCGATTCATCTGTGCCACTGGCGTTTAATAAATTCTAGCACTGATGCTTGTACRATAACATGAAGTAGTACTTTGTGTTGAAATTATGCATAGGTATTAAATGATTTCCCGAAGGCTGCTCTTGACATACTAATATCTTCAAAGCTCTCTGCGAATACGGTGTAATTAATGGTCACAGCAGGCTTGCGAAGTAGCTGGTAAGTGCTGTGGCTGTTAGGGGTCCCGGCGCAGGGGCAGAAGACCCGGCGGGTGGCTGGCAGCCCACCCTGTCCCCATCCCGCACGTGCCCCTCCCAGGGCTCTGATGGGCTCAGAAGAGCCGGGCTGGGAGGAAAAATCAAGTGTATGGTGCCACCAAGGTGACGAGCAGTCTTCTTGGGAAAGGATTAAGAAAAATGTTGTGTTTGTTTCTCTTTGGTCCTGAATGTAGTAACAGAAATAGATTTTGTAACTGAGGTTAAGAACATTGTTTTCCAGTGGAACCAAGCCCCCTCGCATCCCTTGGTGTGCCAACACAAATAGGTTTTTTCCTTTGGGAATCTGTAAGAGAGGGATGAGAGGGAGTGGTRTGTCTGATTATTGTGGCCATAACCTGATTTCTTGGGAACCTTTTAGAACTTCAGTTTGGGGAGGTCTGTGCAGCATATTAAAAGGTAAACAGTTTGCGGGAGAAGCATGAGAAGAGGAGGTGAAGCAAAATATGAAAACACCCTTTCCTCTCCCTTTCTTTTTCGCTCTCTTTCATTCTCACTGGGTACGGTAGCGTTACTTTTGCTAAGCTTGTGGGCTGGTCTGTTGGCCAGTTAGTTACTGGGGACAGTGGCACACGCAGACCTGAGGAGAGTGATGGAGCAATAGCTTCATTTAAAGCGCAGACGGCGACCGCTCGCCAGCGCTGAGCTTCAGTCCAAGAGCTGACCCCGTGGTGATTTTGCTAAATACAGCTTTTGGCTTGTATCCCGACTCTCGCCCGCTGCTCCTCAGCCCAGGTTTGTGGGC
Organism: Oceanodroma leucorhoa; assembly: GCA_030449065.1. Classification (NCBI taxonomy): domain Eukaryota; kingdom Metazoa; phylum Chordata; class Aves; order Procellariiformes; genus Oceanodroma; species Oceanodroma leucorhoa. The sequence continues at coordinate 636,466 of JASVER010000185.1, read as the reverse complement.
CGGTGCCGGAGCGCGGTGAAACGAGAGGGCTGTCCCGTCCCGCGGGGCGAAGGCGGGTCACCTCGCAGGCACGGGGCCCGCCTGCTCATCAAAGCTCCCTTCCCCTTCCCCAGAGCGTCGTTGGCTGATTGAGCAGCTGAAGTATTACAAAGGGATTCGCAAGCCATAGAAAACGATCGTGTTCTGCTTTTGTCCAGTTGCAAAGTGGCTAAGTCTCRTCTGTCATCTAACGGCTCGTTTTTATCCGAATTCCAGCGGCGCTTCCACTCGTATCGTACAAAGAACCGTTGAAACAGATTAAAAAACCAGAAACTCGCAATCTGCATACCTTAGCGGCATCCATGGCAACAATTTTCCAGTTGCAATTAGGTAGACTCAGGAGAGAGTAAGACTGTTTATCATGCTAGAGGAGATAAATAAAGACTAATAGCCACCTTTTTAATAATCCTTCCCCTTTAGGTCTTCCATTTTTGCTGGATTAATATTCATGACTTATACTTAGGAATATGTTATCTTGCAGATTGGCGTTTTTTGTTCAGATACTCATCTTTTACGTCTTTTGGCAGCTGGTCAGTGTTATTTCCGAAGCAGAATTTCATAAGATGTATACCCAAATCCACTTCGTCTACTTGAGTGATAAAGCACTAGCCTGTTKTCAAAAAGTATATGCTGCATGTGAAATATATGACGTGAAGCCAACAGCATATACCAATATTAATGGTCATTTCTCTTGATCATTTCAAAAAAGACTGTGTCTTACCTACTGAGCTGGACACACGTGATTGTCCCAATTCCTATACCTGTTATTCGAGCTAAAAACCCCAAAAAAGGTCCGAGTAACCTGMCAGTGAGGGTGGTCATGAAACCCATGCCCTCCTTCCCTGCTCCGTGCATTGGTGCCCCTGCGATTGCCGCGCCGTCACCCGCTCCCCCGGTACCCCCCTCCCGCTCTGACCCGGGTGCTGCGGAGCCTGGTCCCGCTCGGCCGAGAGGCTGCCCTGGCCAGCGCGGARCCGAGCTGTCGTCCCACGGAACGGAGCTGATGGGGCTTTTTCAAAGACATTTTCCTTTTTTGTCCTTTTTTTTGAGGGGGGGGAAGCAGAGGGGGCAGGGAGTTTCGATTCGCTGGGACCTCGGCAGCAGTTTTTTCCCCGTTCATTGTTCATCGCCACARAAATTCCTTTCTTTGCTAAGTGCATCTTAGGTCCAGGATTGTCTGTTTTTCGGGACCGGAGAGCTTTCTGCTCTCAGATCACCGGGAGTGTGCTGCCGATCTGCTCTCTCTGGGACAGGGATGCAGAGTCAGGGGCTGAGTCAGGGGCTCCCACGGGGTGACTCCAAAATTAAGAAATGKCAATAGGGCAGAAAAATCAAGAGACCCTCTGCTTTCATTAGCACCGTACACACTGCAGCCCACAGGACATAAGGRTTATATATTTTTAAATAGCGTATCCCACAGTTTAGAGCGCCTTGAACTTTCAAAAGATCACCGTTTTTGAAATAACTCCTTTGCTTATGCCAGGATGCTCATTTCGTTAAGTCTTCTTAACATAAATATTGCAGAAACCATCTGATATTTTATGGCAATGAACTGTTTATAACAGACAACTAACACTGCAGTCCTTGCAAACTGTGATGCTTGATTAAAAGGCTCAGTGTCATCAAAATGATGGAAGTGGATGTTCTCAGGGTTGTTAAGTCCTACAGAGAACAATCAAAAAGTGGAGTTATGATCTCTCAATTAGCTGCAGGGTTAACTTCTGATGAAAATGAGGCATCCAAAATGCCTCAAACTGTGTTTGACAAGGCTTTCTATAATGAATTGCTCAGTGCTTTTGTGCTCTACSAGCATTCTTGGTTTGCTGAGCTGCAGAGGTGGTACATGTATGCTGGATTTTTTAAATCGGAGAATATAAGTTCTGGTTTTTGCTTACGCTGTTGTATCAGAAAGAGTATTGAATATCGCTGTTGTATCAGGAAGAGTATCATTGTTAAATACCAAATACTCATTGCGGAGAATAACGATTATMATTTCTCCCACACCTCTAGACAGATGGCAGGCAGGGCTGGGCGTGCTCATTTGCGGGAGGTATATTCCAAGCAGATCTTGCTCCATTTGGATACCGGCCCCGAATATGCACAGCTGGRATCTCATCACTCAGAACCGAGGAGAAGATGCCGTACCGATCCCACCGAGCCGAGGAGGACAAGGGGTAAATATAGAAGCAAAACCAGCCCGAGCAGACCGAGGGCGGGCAGAGGYGAGAAGCCGCAGCTGCGGGCCGGGGAGCTGCTGAAGGACGCAGCAGCGCTTCTGCCAGTCCTCATTTCCCCCAGTGATGGGCCAAGGAACGGCTTCGGTGTTTGCATCCCGTTTACACCCATTTTAAGCCGTAGCATCACAGTTTAGGCTCAGCCGGTAACGCGGGCGTTATGCTTAGTACTAGGAAGAGTGTTATACTACCGAGCTGGCACTGCCAAAAGGCAAAGTGTGACAGCAGGAGACCCATGCAAGATAATTACGCTCTGTCTTAATGTATGTATGAGGAAACATTAATATCTAGCTTGGATGGCTACATCTAACACGGGAGTCCAAAGGTACTCTGAGAAAATGACTCTGAGATCAATCAGGATTGACCTCTCCCGGTGTACAACAACTTCACTGGCAGCAGCTCCAGCCKAGCCCACCGGAGATTTATGAATTGCTTGGAAAAAAAACAATTTAAGAAATCACTTGAAATAGAAAAAAGTGTTACAGCTGTKGAAATGTCTGGGAATTTTGCTGTTGATTTAAACGGCATGAGGGTGTTGCCCATGATACTCTACTAAGCACCTTAAAAATACCTCACACAGTTTGCTAAGTAGGACTGTATTTATTTTCAATTGCATGGCTGCTGCTCATGCACAATTCTTGCATTTTAAAAGAAGTTCCAAAAGGGTTCCCGTTAATAGCCCTAGGACTTGTCTAGTATGTACAGCAAGTTTCTGGGCTGTGGAGAACATAAAGGATCCAAATTAAGTCTCACTTTACAGGTGGATGATGCATATCCTAATGCCTCCATAATTCATTGCAGCAGTATCAAATGATTAGAGCAAACCCAATCTTATTCCTGAGAAAAACTATTCATAGGAGAGATCACTGTCAAAAGTTGTTTATTCCTTTGCTTCACATAGACAAAAACATAAGGTAACACAATAATAACCAGATTTTCTCACTTATTCCCTGTTCCTGTTGCTGTAAAAACCAGGAGGAAACAATGAAGATTTATTATTGAGGAACTTCATAATCAGGCTTGGCTACAGTCCTTGGCAAAAGAGACCTACATCTGTGGCTTTTAATTTTACCTATCATCTCAGTTATAAAGGCCCTAAAATTTAATTCTTCTTATAAAATTCCCTGTTAATCTTCATGGAATTTCTTCAGTAGAATCTAAACAAAAAGAAATTAAAAAGCCACAAGTACAACACCATCARTATATCCAATTGTATAATAAAACATAAAAAACATTTGTTAASTAACAGAAGAAAACCAAAAGCAGAAAATGAGAGAAGTGAAAAGACTCGTGGCAAAGTTTGATGTGCTGTCCACCTAAAATGCAGTTTCTTTAAAAGAAACGGGTAATCATTAGTAAAAGCAGAGCTTTGATTTTATCTAAGTATTGCTAAATTTTATGTTTCCAAATTAGCTAAAAAACCCTTTAACAATTCGAGTGAGTTACTTTGAGATGGGGATCATTCTCCCACCACTGCGGGCATCTCCTGCGCTTCTCGTGCTGTCCAATTTAATAACCTGGGCTGATACTAAAATGACGTCTTAAACATTGATGAAGGTGGAGGAAAGTGGCCCTTTTTAATTAGACATCAGAAGCAGACTGCATCAGACTTTTTGATATGAAAAGTAAGGACTTTTCTGGGAAAAATGCTGCCGATATTTTTTTCACACCTAGATAGCTCAGTGGCAATTACTTGCTGGGTTTCAGTCGTCGCAGAATTTAACTCATAAACAGAATTAGTGGTAGAAATGAGTCATTTTTAAGTGAGAATGGATTTTAAAGTTCTTCATAGACTTGTTCTCTAACAAATAAAATGTAACTGTTGTTACRAGTACATAAGGCAGAAAGTTGATTACATTTCAAAACTTCTTAGGTGCCTTCTGTGGCCTCTTAGGCTCCTGGTGCTTGAGGACTACATCTGCAGAGCTTTGGAGCTGGACTGAGAACTTGGAGTATGCCCCTCGGAGCAGACCATGGACCACCTGTAAAAACAACTGACAGCAAGGGGAAGATCCATTATGGCAGTGGTTAGGAGGGCCAGAGGGGAGATTCCCAAATCTTCACTCRGCTTGACTCGTGGAAGACGGAAACGCAGGAATTCCCCTGTCTCAGAGAACTTGGTGGCAGGGTGTCTCTCTTTCCTTCTTGGGATTGTTTTCTCTGATTTGACTTGTAAAGAGCAACTTGCAGCCTGAAGGTGACGGATGCTGGGAGAGCTGGGCTCAAATCTCTAATATTTCTTCCTGCGGACTTGGGTCCATGTTTCTCTGTTTCTGCCATCCTTGCTTGTTAGCGTAGCTCAGTGTACACCGGTGAGTAAGGACTTGGACGCAGGGTCCTGGCAGAAGAACTCAGCCCATCACCTTTCTTACGCAACATTTTTCATGAAGAGATTTATTTTCCCGTCCCCCCTTGCATATGTTTCCTTTTCATCTTCTTCCAAGCTGTCAGAAAGATCCTCTCTGTGATAGTCACGAAAAAAGGTAGAAGAACAGCATCCTGTCATCTCCCTTATTGCAATGTATGGGCTGGAGATTTTTTGCTCACATTGTTCTTAAACCTGCTGGCGATTCAGTCAGGACTGCTAATGGTTATAGGGACAAATGGAGAGGTAATCCGTTTGCTGATGAATATCCCCCAGAAAGTGGTTTATCTACAAATTACGAGCCTATGCTACAAAGTGAGAGCACTCTCAGTTAAATCTGGGCTTTATTTGAAGATTATCTAAAGAATTAAACAGATTTTCCATTGCCTGTGTTTAACAGTTCACATCTGGAGCAGCTGAGTTGTCTGAAGAGCGGTGCTGTGGTTCATAGCATTCATTACTGTGCATCRCTTATCAGTGAATTATGTCCTAATTTAAACCAGTAAGAGCAATTCACATCTTCAAGGACAATTGTGATGTTGGGGATGAGTTTCTTGTCACTTTTCTAGTTCTCATGTCAGAGTGGTCAGAAGAGGCAGGCAGTTAACCAGCAGAGCATCTGGTGCACCACGAGTTGTGGCTTCCTCTGCTCCTGCTGCTTAGTCAGCTGCAGTTGTCACCCACAGTCTAATCTGAATACACGTTTAGAGCCATYCTCCAAGTTCACGTCAGCCACGCTGTCAGCTTTATGAGCAAGGAAATTAATTAAAATAGTGTCAGGTGCCAGTTTTATTAGGTAGGACCTGCGCACCGTATAGGTACGCAGGTGTGTTGGGAACAAAGCCAAAGAACCGGGGCTCGCCGCATCCCTGTGTGGTACCCAGGGCCGGCGGGGCTGAGCACACGGCCGCTCTCCTCCAGCTGGTCCATCACCAGCACTTCCACCGGAGGGAATCTTTGGGGGATATAAAATATTGCATCTGGAGAGCCCRTTTATGGGAGAGCTTTAATGCTGCTTTTAATTGCAATGGCAAGAAAGTAAAAAACCACCAGTGATGTGACCTTTTTGTTTATCCCTGGTTCTTCCACACTGAGTTTAAATTCTTCACTGATTGGAAACTCTTGGAATGAGCTCCAGAAAGTGCAATTTGGCTGGAGTTTATACAGCTGAATTCAAGAGTGTGATCCAAGAAACTTGGCTGATGGTGCGTAGATGCCGTAAGCAAGTTTCCGAAAAACACATCTTTGGGCACCTCCAAGTCCTTCTATTGTACATACCCGGACTGGTCTGAGCATTTAGGCTCATACATCCCCTGATGGTGCTTGACATTCCCAAAACTAATGGCCCTGCACACCACGTCCCCTGCAGGACCCAGTTCACAAGGTGTGATTTGATCATGCCARCACTTACTGCCTGTATTGAATTCTGCTTCAAGTGATGGTGTTCGCAACAACCGTTTGTCCATCGCCAGCCTAAAAGACGTAAGGGTCAAAGCCAACAGTGCCCATTGCGGGGCCAGATCCTGGGCATGGAGCGGGCTACGTCTGACCACCCTGGCCCCAAAAAGCGTTGCCTGGAGAGYGGGTGGCAAAGCCGGTGCTCTTTGTTAGTCCTCAGGAGGGTGTTTCCCAAATGAAGGTCTTTGCTGGTGTCACTTTGTGTCTCCTTGGTCCTTTTCCCTCTCTACGGAAGTTTGTACGCACTCCCCTCGTCCCATATTTCCTCTGTGYGCGTCCTGGGGCGGCAGAAGGAATCATCGCCAGATGTGCAGCTTCTGCGGTGGCCGAGGACTCCGAGGATTTCAGCTCCTGCCAGATGTTGATGCCACCGCACGTGAGAGACAAACTGATGCGGCGCTGGCAGCTGCCTCCCCTTAGATCAGACGGGGACCAGGGTCTGGGGGCTGTGTCTGGCAGAAGAAGGGGTTTGGGGCTCTTTGTCTGCATCCCGACTTTGAAGGAGGACAAAGGGAAATAACATCCTGGGCAATATTCCCCCTCTGATTAGCGCCGGGAGATTAATTGCCAGCGAAGCGTTCATGGCCGAGCACACGCTGCGGTGCTGCGCTCACGAGTCAGGAGGGGGGGTCCGAAGGAGAAGGACGGGCTCAGGCAGCCCCCGCTCCTCCGAGCCGCCGACACGCTCCCCGAGCCCACCCGGGGCCGCGCGTGGGGCCGCGCCGGCRGAGCGCTGCCAGCCGGCTTCGTTAGAGCTCGTTAGCTGCCCTTTCCTTCCTCGGAGCACGCACGGGGAAAAGCACAGCACGGATATGTTTTTAAAGACGTAATTAATTCCTGACTGTTGCTCTCAGCATAGCTAGCCTGGTTTTTGCAGTCTTCTTCGAGGCGGGTGGTTTCTGCGCTCCCTCGTACGCCCCAAGGCGATCTCTCGGCAGCCCGGGCAGKCACGCTGCCTTCCCCGCGCTCCTCACACTCCCGGCCCCGCGGCTTTGTGCCGAAAAACCCGCCTGCGACGAGCGACAGCTTTCACAAGTATTGCCACCGCCTGTCTTTCCAAGTGTGCTAACTCGCCTTTTCCCCCATCCCAACGAAAACGCGGCTGAAGATCTTGTGCACGTAACAAAAATGCCTTTAAACCGCTTTRGCACCAGAATCACTGGACCCGGTAGGGCAGGAGAACCCCCCGCGGGGGCAGCGGGCTGGGGGCAGCGGCTGGGCTCTGCCCCGGCTGCGGGTCCCGGGCAGGGGGAGGTTGTGGGGCGTTTGGCTCGGAGCAAAGCTAGCTCAGCTAATGGAAATGGGAAGAAATGGGGCCGGGATGGCTACGCCGGGATTTCCTTCCCTGCGATTTCTTCCTGCCATCCGACAGCCCGTGCTCTGCGCACGTTTTCCGCAAGCGTGCTGCTGGGAGTTCTGTGTGTTACGAAGCAGCGGCAGAGGAACCCGTTGGTGACGGCAAAACTGTTTTCTGTGGGAATCTTCATTTCACTCGGAGTGAAAAAAAACCCCAACGTTGCTCTTCTGTAACGGGCATGGAGCTTAWCTCCTGCTGGGAGAGGAAGGAGTGTCATGCATAACGACATCCCACTCAGAAAGAGGAGAAATCCAAGCCTTTTGAACACACGGAGAAACTGCTCCTTGTGCCATGACTAACCTGCCTCGAAATGCAAATTGTTTGATAATGGCATTTTCTTTCRTCTATTCCCACAGCGTTTAATGCGCATCCTCAGCCACCTCCCGGAAGCCAGGGTGGGCCGCGCCTGCATTTCCAGGACGAAAAGAAATGGAGACATAAAAAAACCCACGAGGGGAAAAGTGTAATTCCCGCTGCGAGCGGAGCAGCTGGCCAGCTGGCCGTGCCACCTTTCCGGGGGTGCTGGCTCACTGCTTTCTAATCCACTGTCAGCCTCCCCGCTTTTCTCCTCCTGCCATTTCTCATTGCCTGCAGAAGGGCAGGATCCTGCTCCATCCGGTGTTTGGATCTGAAGAGCCGTACCAAAAATTAGAAACTTTAAAACCTGGCAGAACAAATATTTTAGGCCACTCTGTTGGCTGACTGATTCAATTAGTATTTGGCTGTGAAAATATCTTATTGTAGGCAGGCTATTTGTCTGGCATGAAATTATCTAAGTGCTTGCCCTGGTTTCACAATCATTTCTATTCAGAGCACCATTATCGTTATGTTTTATTATTTGTGGGACTAATGTGTTCCCGCGTGCCTTTATACAGCCTGGTTCTTGCTTACATTGCCAGCTGACTTAATGGTGAAAACAAATGCTTCAGTTAATTTTAGGCATGTGTTTGTACTTTTWAAAACTTTAAACTTTGTAATGAATGATTTAATATACAGTTACATGAATATACATTTATATGAGAGTACAACATATACACGGTATATGTAAACAGTATAATATGTGATATACAATACAGCTGCACTAATATGACAGTTTGGGTTAAGTTCTCCCTTCAGACGTGAAAATTTAAATGTCTTTGCAATCAATGGAGGTCTAATAACAGCCYGATCTATCTGACCCCCTGCCTGGATCGCGCTCTCGTGCAGCTCTTGTAAACCACGGGAAACCCCACGGGGAGAGGAGCTGATGGCAAACCCCCCCCTGCCCCCCGGCCCGGCACAGCACGGCACAGTGTTTGTCCCCGTCCCAGTGCCCAGCTCCCAGTGATGGAGGAGTTCCCAGTAGGCAAACTGGGAAGCGTGCCTGGGGAGCCGTGCCTGAAGCCGGCTGCGATGGGGACGTCAGCCGCGGGGTCTGTGTTGGGAGCCGTGCGGGAAGGAGGCGAATGTTTGGTTTGGTTTCAGCAGTCCGTGMAAACAAAGCGAGGAAAACGATTTGCTGAACAAGTTCTGCCAAAATTATGTAAGAATATCCATGATCCCGGAAAGTAGCTTTACGGTTTGGATCAGCTTACGACTACTTATTTTCCATCTGTCGTCTTTTTCACTGCTAGCTTTTAAYGAGCTATTTGGTTTGGGTTTCAGTTTGACTTCTTTCACACCCAACTGGAAAGCTTTGAACGTATTGACATCACCGCAGAAAAGCTATTATTTTCAATTAGCTATTAAAGACGTCGGGATTTGACACTGCCTTGTAGTTCTGCCTGCCCGTGTTTCTTGAGGACTGTATCTGTGGGCTTTGGGCTATCAAATACGAATTACCAGTCTTGATCAAAGCCCAAACCAGTTCTTAACGAATTATTGAGTTCTTGGGAAAGCTGTGTGCCATTTACAGGCACAGGGAACTTGAAATCTAAGAAAAAACTTAACAAAAGGGCATGAAATGACTTACAAGATTGGAATTCTGAATAGTCTGATTTCTCATTTTAATAGCAGAGAGCATAGCTTTGGATTATTGATTCAATTTCTTTCCTTTCTTGCAGCTCTCGTACTAAATTGAAAGAATAAAATCTGGAGAGCTGTCTTGGCGTCTGGCAGMGATCTGCACGCTCAAGAAACTGTTTGAATAATGTATTGCTGCTTTCCTGACTGATGTCCTTAATATCAACTTCCCTACTCTCAAGCACATTGGAGCGACTCTTTTTAAATATTATGTTGCACGACCAAGTATATTAGGGCACAATATCCTGGCTGGGAGTCAGCAGATCCTTTCAGCTGCCCCGTTGGGTCACTGCGGTACCTCGGCGCGGCCGCTTGAGCTCTCTGCTGCTTCCCCGTCTGTGCCACAGGGCRGTACTGGCGCCCAGTTACCCTGCCAAGCAACCTGGGACCCTGAGCTGAGAAGCGTTATGTGTCAATATTAACTTTTCAATACCCGGTGCTGTTGGTTTCAGTGGTTTTCTTGTATACAGGGCAGTATTTTTTGTAAGAATTGAACTTTTTTTGAAGCGTATGTCACAGCGTTGGCGGTTATTATTGGTGCCCACGAGCTAATTTAGGGAGACCTGCTTTTTGCAGCGTGCAGGACCAGGTAGGCAGAGGTCTGGACTTGCAGCCACACCGCCTGCAAGTATCCCACCGCAGCCAGAGCTCTCACTGATTGTCTTTTAACATTTCACAAGTTTCGCTGCACTTTACTAACGAGCCTTCCGTCTAAAGGTTGTTTTTTACTATCACGTGGGAACCATCTTTGCTTTGTCTGCACATTCTCCTGGTAATATGATATGTATTAATGGTCAGTGCTCTGCAACTCCGTCTATAGCCTTGTGTCTTTATGGTCTCTTGGTGACAGGCGGCTGTTACCGTTAAGTTATTCACACCTCCTTGTAAATGTCTTCACATATAAATATATCTAACAAGGTAATCAATAAAGATATGAAATAACCTAGGAGAAAATATTACAATATAAAATAATCCAGGCCCTAAACCCTCTATACCTGGATCTGAGCAGCGCGGAGCGGCGGACCCTGCGTGGCTGTTGGTGGGAAGGGATGCCCRTTTACACCGGCCAGGGATACCCTCTTGGGAAAGTAACTCTGGGTCAGAGGTTTTTCTACTTCTAGGACTTCCAGGTCTGGGATTGATTATATTAATGGTTGAGTCTRAATCACTTTGACATCTGCTCAGGGATGAGTTGACCCTTTTGTGTGCGAAGTTGATGCTGAGCCAAGGTTTAGCCAGGCTTGTTGGTGAGGTACTGTAGCAGAATAAAGAGAAAAATGGTTAATCACTGTAAGGGCCACATTATCTGAACAACTGGAAGTAAAATCATAATCTGCAGAAATTAAAATGTTAAAAAAGAAGACAAACCACAGCAGTTACTCCCTTTTCAGCTGCTATTGTTCTTGTCTTTTCTGARCCATTAACTTATTAGCAGCTAGAAAGATCTGCTCCAATTTAGTTTTCCAGATGCCACTTTAAAAATCCAGTGTCACTAAAAAGGAAGAAAATGTCATCAGGTTCTTGGGGAACATTTTCTCTTTGCACTGATTGTTAACCTGCGTGCTGGAGCCGAGTTAGCCCCTGGCTCCCGCCGGAGGTGAGATTACTGCGTGGATTACCTGGGGATCTCTGTGATTACCCTCATTTTGTGCGGACGAGTCTGCTCTGGCTCCTGCCCGAGCAGGGAGCTACAATCCCACTTTGCTCAACAAACTTAGTTTTCGCGTGGCTTTTCTCTCGGGCTTCCACCTTTGGCTCCTGCTCAGATCCGGCAGCCTGAGCCCCGCTCCTGAAGGCGAATTTCCGTACGGATTTTACAGCTGGGGTGRGGGGCACGGCTGCCCACCGCGGCTGCCGTCAGGACGAGTGCTGTGCCCCCGGCCGCAGCCAGACCTCCCCGGGAGCTCTGACCGTGGGTGCTCAGCTCTTCCCTGCTGGCCTCTACCGTCCTCAGCCCCTGAGCTCAGCTTTATGAACCCTTGCTTGGGTACTCTCACRTGAGCTGCAGATACCAGCTTTTGGTATAGGTGACGTATATAAACCCAAAGCTTCCGAAGAAGCAGGTGGGCAGGGTGCTATTAAGGAGTGATTTTAACAACCCTTCTGTTGTTTTCTGTCAAACTTACTATTTCAAGTAGGCTTGCCCTATACTTTAGATCCTAACTCTTCCAAAAATATCTAATATTTTTAATTCTCAGTGTGTCTCACCTCAATATCTTACAGCCAGCTTCCACAGAAGGAGACCAGTCTGTTCATTCTGCCATTCATTCTTCAAACCCTACTGACACACAAGAACTTGGAGATCATCAAGAGTTTAAATCCACCRTCTATTGTGAGAAATGATTTATAGAGCACTGTGGGTGTGCAGAACTTTCTAAAAACAGGTCATGCTTCGCCTTAGAAMGTGGGCAGCCTGGGGGTCTAACTTTATGAGTTCTTCACGCAYGTACGTAACTCCTCAGTAAGCAGTGCAGCCGAAGTCAGTGTGACCTGCGCTTAAATAACCAGATYGTGCCTCGTATAACGGGCCCTCGAAAGACAAACTGTGATTCTTCGTCCCCTCTGGCAAGCTTAACCCCCMAGACTAGTGGAGCAAGTACAGCCATGCACTTAGTGTCAATAATTTATTTGTTCATTAGTGCATCCAGATTTGGTCTGGGTCTCATTTGAAATGATGCTTAACGAAGTGTCAGCCGTTCTGCCGATGAGCAGGTGTTGCAAATGCTTCTGCCAGCGCATTGCAGCTTCAGTCACCAGTGCCTGCAGGGATTCCCACTCCTTTGGTATGTGGCCTTTCGTAAAGGATCAGATCATTTTGCCAAAACTAGGCAAAATCCCACTGATTTGGACTGAAATCCCGCTTCAGTGATGGCAGGACTGGGGGCTCCAGCCTGTGACGTTCCCCAAAGACTTGAGGGTGAGAGTTTTTTCTTCCCTTGACAGTCATGTCTGTCTTCAGCGGGTGACCAGCCTGGTACAGCAAGTCAGCTTTGTCTTTGATATACCTGTCTTTGAAGGGTCTGTTTACATTTTGCCTTTGTAGAAGCAAGAATACTGTAATCCTGACAGAGATTTACTCCATGTTGAGGGCATGAATACCATGCCATCCCCAACATCTGATACCACGTGTGCTCCAGTGAGCTCTGCATGGACGCATACCAGGGGGAATACGCCCAAAAAGAGAAGAAGTTAAGAGGAAAGCCACAAACCGAGCTGACCCATTGGATTTAGGGACATGCAGAGATTTAACAACCTTCAGCATGCACAGATTTTGATGTTTGGGTTGTCAAGCAAAAATAAACTTTCAAGAGGTGAAAGCCTTGCACGTATGATAGTCCCRTGGTCGCAGCCTGCCACCTTCTTGACTGCACGGACCATTTCCCATGGTCCTGGCCCAGCAATGACGTCCTCGTGGCAATTACAGCAAGGGGCTCCATGGGAAATCAGTGCCAAGGCCTCTCTCGGAGCACGCTGAGCCGTCCCTGAACGGGGTTTAGCATCTGGACGCTGGGAAGGGACGCGCCACGGGACCAGCCAGCTATTTCCAGACCATTGCCAGTTGCTCTGCAGATAAGTTTGGACGAGGGATTTAGGCCAGCAGCCAGGAGCAATGGAGACAAGTAGTCAGAAAGGAATAAAGAGAGAAAGGCTGCTCTTCTTAATGAGTGCAATAAAACAATAAAAGTGCAATTATGCAGTAAAACTATTGTCATCTTGGGTTTAGAAGATAATGTACTAGGCAATGGTACTCATTTTAGCCTGTGTTTTCAGGCATCTTTTAGCCTCTGACATTATAATTACGTACTACTATCTCATTCCTGCATCTCTTCATTTTTATGGGTGCTGAAGCATTGCATCAGAACAATGTCAGATCCCGAAATTCTGTACACTCACCCGGGTCCTTAACTTTGWTTTGCTTTGCCAGTTTGTGAACATGCCTTGAAACGCAGTCCCTTCATCCGTCACGTTTGTCAAGTAACATGATAGCACGGAGAGAAATAATTACAGCCAAAGTGCAAGATGTATTCCCAGTGCTGAATGCAGTGTACCTATTTCTCTTGCACATGAAATCTAGAAATTGTGCATGAAATAATTTTTATCAGCTTCTTCCATACCTCACATTAATAGCGTAATTTTACAGCAAATTATGGATTCTGTTTGATTTTGAAAAGTGTCCTAATTCCGTTGGTTAAATTTTGACTTAATAGGTAGAAATACTGACAAACTCAGAATAGCCTGCCTTCTTGGTGCTTTGTTTTTCTTTTYGGCAAATATTATTTGCCCTCCGTCCCCCTCTCTGGTTTCCATCAGCTATTTTGGGAATCAGTTTGATGGTGGACTATTAGAACAAAAGGATGAAAATATACCTGTGCTGTTTGTGTGCATTTATACCTAACTCATTTCAATATGATCCCCTGGCTTTAGGCAGTTATTTCTTGCGTACCGTTACGTCTTGTGAAGTTTTTAAGCTGTGTTAGACTAAGTTGAGTGAAGGGATTTCTGCTTTGGGGTGGCCTAACATCACCACCTGGGAGTTTGACAGAACTTCTTCCCTGTGTGTTAAAAAGAAACATTACTATTTAGATTGAAAATTTTAACTTGAAGTTATACCTGCATGACAATATAACACCAGAGGGAAGTCCTACTTKAACTGTAGCTTTAGGATTGTTGCARTGGTATAATAATAATAATCACCATCATCATCATCTTCTGTCCTTTAGTAAAACACCATCCTTCAACTTTTAATTGACTCGGGTCTTATTCTTAGTAGTGGTTYATCTTGAACACTGGGATGTAGTCACTGCTTTGCTAAAGGTTAATATAAATATGTAATGAATGGCACAGATTAAACACTGGTGACATTCTGTTTTCCCATCTTGTATAGATAAAATATTTACACTTTAACGGAGATCAATTTAGAAAGCAGGTGCAGCTTTGATGTTTACRTCTTTTAATCAGCAACCTTAATTAACAAGTTGTTTGCTAATGATTAATCGCTTGCACAAATACTGTGTGGATTTGTCAATTCTGAAGTTACAGGCATCTTGGATGTTGGGTTTTTTCACCTTAAGATGAAAAATGACATAAGATTATGATGGTTGTGTGCTTTCAAGTGCTCGAGCCTGGAAGGTACAGGAGCAAGACCAGCTGTTTTCCAAATACTAAGTAGGAAAGCCTGGTCTAAGTGGTGAAAGGGATCTTTTGCAGACACACGGGGGTTATTTATCAGGCTTTGGTGATTGCTATAATGCTTTTAATACCATCCTCCCAGAYGCAGCCTTGCAGGGAGGAGGTTGGGGCTGATCATTACCCACACCTGTTAGTAGCTCCTCTGCATATAAGTCAGGTTGGTTGGGTTGGTTATGATGGTTACTGGGCATGGAGAAGGCTGGTCTGGCTGTTGCTCCTGGAGCGGCTTTCAGAATCAGCACTGCTAAAGGCACAGGTTTGCTTTGCTTTTTGTCTTTGTGGGGGCTTGGAGRGCGATGCTGTCAAGATATGGAAAATTATCAGGTTAAGGCATGATCTGGATTAGAGGAAAAACAATTAGAAAAGCAGGATGGAAAGAAGGCATTAAGAGTTTAAGGGGGAATGTGTGCTAGCACTCAAACTTTTAGGATATGCCCTGTTCATTTTATCATCAGACACTGTTTCCCCAAATAATGCTGCCCTGTGGCTCACTCTCTTTGTTTCTGAGTTTTTAACTCTGTGTCCATCAAGGTATGATAGCTGTTGGAGTTTGGGTTGTCTAATAAGGATAAGAACTATAGTCTGAAGTATTATTTTTCTTTTGAGTAGGTCAATATGAATTAGGTGATGCTTTCTGGCTCTGGGGGTTTCTTTTGGCCTCAGTGTTGTTGTGTTTTTCTTATACAGAAGTAAGCCTTTTTTTTTGTATGGAATAAGACTGTGTTGGTGACTTGAAAGCTGCTAAAAGTAGCAAAATYGGAATATATTTGCCCCCAAAATAGGGGTTTATTACTCTTCTTGCAGCATTCCTCATGGGCAATGGGGTCCTCTATCTTTCACTTTCACAGAACAAAACCTGCAAATTTTTCTGTCAATGACAATTTTCTGGGGAAACTCATTAAAGATAAGCTCTCTGCTGCGCAGCTTGTAATGACTTTTTTTTTTGTTGCACAGTATCCTGCTTTCTGGTAACAAAGGCAGAAGTTGGAAATTGTCTCTGCTATAGTGGTGCCATTAAGTTTTAATTCACTGCTTCATGTTACGATGTATTTTGTGGCTTCATTTAGTCATATGAAGATTTTTGGCAGTGATAAAGGTGGAAAAGCCTGTGTCCTCCTAGATCGGCTTCATGGATGCTCCACATAAAACTCACATGCTGTTAACGACTGGATTATTTGCAGCAGTCTGTTAACTCATCCTATTACTAGATTGTGAATCTTACAGCTGACCTCTTGAGTGATGAGGGAGGTGTTGATGTGATTTGTATCTCTTCTGCTGTTTTATATTACTGTGCCTCCCGTGGAATGAATGATAATGCCGAATCATTGAGGATATAAGATTTAAGGGCGGTTTTGTGAGATGAGTGCGATATTTCAGAAAATGGAATTGGGAAACATTTAGAAGAACAAGACGCCTTAATAACTGTCTTCAGTGGAAGTGAGAGTATCTGAATCCCCTTGAAGGCGAGGAATCGATTGCTCTGCAGCACCGGTCTCCTATTGATCGGCAGCCCATCTCCGCGGAGACAAGAGCTCGGCATTTAACCTCGCGCGGCAGAGGCACGGAACCTGAGCCCGGGGCGCGAGGAGCTCTCCGTGCTCCGCTCCGGCTGCGGCTGTTCTCCGATGCCGGAATAAGAGCTCATGCTCCTTAAAACAGACTCTTATTTGCTTGTTTGACAGACTGATAGCAGCTGAACTTGTGAAGGGTTTAAGGATTACTGGGAATGTAGTATTTCAGAGTATAGCCTCCACTGGAGACAGAATGGGAGTTACTGTAGTTATTTTGGGAGTTACTGTAGTTATTTTTTTCATTTTTCTGTTACTGATATCTATCTTGGCTACCTACAGCTAATCCACTATTTCTGGACTCACGAAAAATAATTGCCTACTGTGTTCCTGCACTATGAGCTGGAGAATTAACAATGTTGTCTACCCAACACCTGGAACTATCAGGTGTTATTTCCAGCATGCAACCACAAACTTATGTTTAAGAAATGCAGTTTGCAGCCTGGTACTGGTTTCCTGCGCTAGGTGCAGGAGTCTGTGGGTTACAAGTGGTCTTTAACCCGACATTGTTGCAGATATTTTTTTCAGTGGGGATAAATGATCTCCACCGAGATAGGTGCTTGCCCAAATAATTCTGCTGGCCTAAAACTTTATTTAGGAGGTAAATTTCTGCAGTAAGCAAGGGATTTAGGCACTTGGCAGAGCCACGAGTGGAGACTGTTAGACAGCTGGGTCACACTGTTGTATCTGCAACTACTTGGTGTGTCCTCCTCCTAAACAGGTATGGGTAAAAACCATCATGTTTTCTCTTGTGCAAGCTCAGTTTGGTSAGAGGAGTGACTGCATACCCAAACCGTAGGCTGCTTTTTGCCTAGTAGTGTGGCTGATGCGAAGTAGTTTAAAAATTTTTTCAAGTTAGAGCAACCACAGAGGCTCTTAGTTATGGCGTAATGAGAAGATTAAAGATGGCTCTGAACAGATGGACACAAGCAGAGAAGACCTAAATGTGTGTCTGTGCCATCATCCTTTCTGCACCTCTGCTCCCAAACTGGCCCCTCCAAAGCAAAGCTCTGGTTTCCTGCTCCATCATGGAGGTGGTCACAACCTACAGTCCTTTATTCTAGGTAAAGAAAAGGGATGTGGCACGGTGACACAACCAACATCAGGATTTAAACTGGAAAATGTCTCGACGCCATATGTCTGTTAGTTGTAAGCCCCCATTGTAAAGGACAAACGGAGTGCCGGAAGGGGTGAGCAAAGCGCTAATCCTGCGATTGAAGGCTGCGTTTTACCCAGCCTGGCTCAACTGCGCAAGCGAAGATGCAGGGCCCTGATAGCTCAGATTGAGGGACTAAAGCGTGGGTTATCTGCAGGGGAAGGGATTGTTTCTGGAGCATTTTCTTAGTTGAATCTAAACAGTCCCTGACAGCTTTGTGGCTGAGACAGTCAGGTGCACAAAAGGGATAAAAGCCTTCATGCAGCCTACAATTTCCAGCGTTTAACAGCAGCCCTCAGCTATTGTGAGCAGTATTATTCCATACTGATGCTGTGATTTCTGTGCATGAGGATTTTAAGAAGTCAGGCGCGAATATTAATTGTCTTTACAGCAAAGACGCACATGGCATTTACAATGTGCTCCTTAGTTTCCACGTATTTCTTTCTACTTATTTGCAGYAATTTAAAGATTGATGCATAGCAATTAAGTGTAGCTTATAATGAGACAAGATTTTTTTTTTTTAAAAAATGCATATCAAAGTCTTCAGTGAAGGTACACTTCAAGAGGGATCTCTTGATACAGAGTTTCTCGTTATTTCTGCTATTTAACTGGTAATGAAATATCACTTTGTCTTTCTGTTGCTGRCTTTCTTCACAAACTGTTACACCTCTGTAATAGACTGAGTCTGTAAAACAAGATTTGATGTTCCAAAAGATAAAACTGGAGGCTAATTCAGTACACTTCTCCACAATGGGGTGTCCTCATGCAAGACAGTTCGGTATGGAGTATAAAATAATTTTTAGGAAATGCACAAAGTCRTCATGAAAAATAGAAACCTTATATTTGAGTGTGTTGCCAATTTAGAAATGTTATTTAAATAATAGCATGTCCAAGTAATAAGTTTTTAGCATGTTTTATTAGGTACCAAACAGGGAGGATGCATTTCTGGCTGGCAAAAATGATTTTTTTCCCATTCCGTAAGGCTTGTCAAAATTTTCATGTGTTTCTTTCATACTTGGAAGAGACTGAGGTCTGTCAGAGATTCCTATCCCAGAATAGTAAATTGAGAAATGCAGATGTAGCAAAAGCTTTGGTTCGTGGTGAGAGCACTTGCTTCAATCAGCAGCTCGAGCTTCCCGTCAGGCTAACCTCCCTCCTCCAGGGACTCGGGCAGTATTCTGCATTTCTCTAACCAAAGGCATGGACGTGGTTATCAGCTCTGGCCTGGTACGTTCTTCACTCAACAAGCTACAACACTCCAGTGCCCTTCTCGGGCATCAGGTACATGTAAATAAGATGTGTCATTTTGTTGTTTACTCATTACAACCAACTTTCTGGTCAAGCAGGAGTTTATAAAAATGTGTTTCCCTTTGGCTCTTTAATGGCAGCAAAACCTGGTTGACTGTAACACACAAGGGCTTTCAACTGGGAGACCCGAGGCTGCAGACGTGACAGTGCTGCACTGCTGCTCCTCTCCGTGCRGAGCAAAAGGCCTTCTGAGATTTCCTCGTGTTTGTCTTGAGTTCTGACAGGGCATAGATGCTACTTTGACATCACATGTGGGTCAGCTGCAGGTTGCTAACAGCCTGTGAAATCTGCTCCACGTGGGGACACGGTATCTGACTTTGCTCCATTTCAGTGGATGAGTTGTTCTTCCTGCCTCTAACAGTAATGCTTACAGGATTATACTCCGATTTCTATCCGGGGAGAAGGGCTTGGGCTTTATCTGAGCAATGCTTTTAAAAAAATGAATGTATCCAACATTTACATATTCCCTTTTTATGATGAGGAAAGACTAATCTTGATTCTATTAGATTCCCTGGACCTCCACACACCGCCAGCCTCTGGATTAAATAGTATTTGTATGATTGATCTTAAGCTCCTACTGCTCTTGGATACTTCCCATCACTATACTGCAAGTTCAGTGCCTGGGGCACAGAATTAATTTCTGTAGTAACCAGCTGTGATATCACAGGGAGTTGTGACTTCAAACGGAGAAGGAACAGATCAAGGCTTTAACTGGAACCTGGGTTTCATGCAAATGCCCTTTAGAATGAAGGACCTACTTGTACTGTTGTTTATGATATGGAAGAATCATTAGAGATCKCCAGGCTAGTTGATGGGAAATTTAAGATCTGCAGAAATGCATACATATTTGGTTTAATGYCTACAAATGGTAATAATTCAAGTGCTTCACAAACATTAAGCATTTTCAGCACCTTAATGAGGAAGAAAACATCAAAAGAATTGTAGCCACCTCCAGAGTTAACTGGTGTTTCTTATCCCAAGTGTATCTTGACCATTATTTCCTTATCAGCAGTATGTGGAAGAACATTGTCATCTATCTTTGGTAGTTTATTTCCCCTAAAAAATACAGACATTCCTGACTTTTACCATGAGAGAGAGCGGAGGCAAGTTAATGCAAAATGGCAGAATACCGTAAGAGGCTGTGGGTTGTACACGGTGAAACTGGAGGGATTTTTCAGTGATGGATCACATCGGCATAAGAGCTCGGGAAGGATTTGGCTTGCTTTTGCCTTCAGCAGCCCATCCCATTCTTGGGGGGTGTTCAAAAAGGAGATCTTCTTCCTGCAAATGGGTATTTGCTATTTGCAAGTAGTCYGTGGGGAATCAATAATATTGTGATGAAAATGCAGAAGCTGATTTGGAGGAGGGAAGTGTTGGGAGAGTTGCTGAGAAACATCCTCTTYGTTGCTGTTCCCAGGAGTTGTGCGTAGGTGTGCGGTGCTCCCGTGCTTCTCCRGACCCAACGCAGCCCGCGCAGGTGGACTGCCTCTCCGGGGACACAGGGCAGTGTAGAAACTTGAAGGAAAGCTGTAATATTTTTGTTTTGATCCAAATGTTTGATAAACTTCAGAAATGGAAAAAAAAAATTGAGATGATTAGTATATTTGCATGTCAAAGATATTCAATGAATATCTTTTCAGCCTGCATGGGGAAGGGAAAGGGGTAGAAGGCAAACTGCTTTTTAATGAAAGCAAAATATTGCAAAACCTCCTTACTACAAAGTTGTGCTGAAAATTTGACTAATAGGCAAGCAACTCATACATATGTATGACAAATAGGCAACTGGTTATTTTCTAGATACTATCTTGAGTAAAGTGAAGATGACACTTCATATGGGAGCTGAAACACACAGGAAAACAGCCTTGTGTAAGTTACTGTCTGGTTTTTCACGTGTTGCTCAGGGGACAGCATAGGCAGGTTATTGTTTCAATGGCATTTAGATAACTTTTTTCAGATTGGGACTGATGTGAATCCCATTAAACTTTGCTGGGAATCATTAGATTCRTTTCATGGCTTTTCTCACTCAGCCCTGTAAAAGGTCGGCACTCTTCATTGCTATTACTGTTTATTATTAATTGTTCAATATGCCCCTGGGTCTGCTATCCAAGTTATTCTAATGCCTGTGTTGCTGAGGAAAAGGGATTTGGCAAGTGGCAGAACCTTACTGCCAGCCAGAAACGTGGGAGGGCTGGAAGAGATGGAGGATGTATAGCTAGTATATGCAAGGGTGTTATCGTGACAGCTATGTGCACTTTTGCATGGATGTATTGATCAAATTATTTTTTTTTTTCGAGCAAAACCACATGGCCAGATCTTCATCTTGCGTAGTTTTACTGAAGGTGGTGAAGCAGTACTTCTTTACTCCAGCTGCGATATGGGTCACTGCATTTGCCACTAGCTGGGTCAGTGTAGGTGAAGGGCAGGAGTCTATACAAGCAAGYCTATACAGCGTGCTCTTGTCTCGCCTGCCCCTTGACACTGCTCTGGGCACAGCTGGCACCAGCGGGTATGGCACGTCCTGCCCCGCGTATCTTGCCGTGTGGATCAGGACCTTGACATGAATCCACCACAGGCTGACACTGAGGGAAGAAATACAGCTTCTAATTCTTGGTTTGTATGGGATCTTACTTTCTATGTCAAATGAGCAGAAACACCTCAGAACTTGCAGGTGTCTGAAATAAATGAAGAAGAGAATTTTACTTTGATATGTCATTCTTATCAGTGACTGGCAGTTTCTTAATGTGGCTTCTAAGCTCAGGGCAGGAGCAGAGATCTGTGTCCATTGTAGGTGGGTACCTGTTTCCAGCAATAACCACGTAACCAGTGAATTAAGAGTAAAATTTCATTCTTCATCCTTACAGCAATAAATTATCACACTAAAGCACAAGATGTAACTTTTTAATTAATTGCATTTTATCATGCATAAATATGTGCTTCATTATTGTCTGTAAAACCAGTTTGCCCCTTTTTAATATCCAACCGCKGTGCTTGACTCCAGCCTGCTGTGGCAAGCCACTCCACGTGTCACTTGGTTGTGCTAAATATCTCTGCTTTGAGTTTACARGGTGACACCAGACTTATTTTCCCTTTTACTGTGCATTAGGGGAGCTGTGGAGAACTAGCAAGTCAGCTGTGGCAAGCTAACTGCTCATCACTGGATACCTTCAYTGCTGGACATGTGACACTTGTATTAGCTTCCAATTTAAAAAAAGCCTGTGTTCACTTCAACTTGTGATGCTCCTTACTGTCCAGACACACAAGTGTCAAGTTAGCATGTACTGACAGAGCCGTTTAAAAATAAGCTCAAGAGGGGATGCTTGTGCTGGTCTCTGTGGAAATTAAATCCYGCAAGGATCTTAAAAGGCAGAGAGCACTTGAACTGTCTTCCCCCCTGAATAAATTTGTGATTTCAGGGCTGTGGATGATGAGCTGATGGACATAAAACTGCCTGATGTTCTCCTGTTGTCATGAGCCCTGCAGCGTGATGGCCGGTGGTGCTGGGGCTCTGTCTCCCTCCTGCTCTTCTCGGCTCACGGGTGACTCCTGCAGACAGCGTGCCATCCCTCTSGGGCTGAACGTCCCAGGAGTGACATGGTGGTGGAAATGGCAGCGGCTGGAAGTATGAAAAGGTTACACGGCAGTGCCAAGCAGCACAGCTGATCTTTACGGTGCTCTTTCCTAGGCTAGGAAGAAGAAAACTTTTCTTCTGGGTAGGCCATCGTGGGGGATGAATGGTTAACTGCTGTTCTCTTCTGCTCCCTCCAAATCACTAACTTCTATTTACTTTCTTGCTTCCCGTCCAAGGRAAGTTGGTACTGCTGCCATCTGAGCCACTTACACAGGTGTCATACCTGACACTAAGTTAAAATACTCCCCGGGGGTGTGTAACCTTGTGGTAAGATGGCTATGCCCAGTTTGATCTCGGGAAGACTGGGGCAGAGCGAGAGCGAGCTGTTTGATCAGAGTTGTGAATCAACTGGTGGTGGAAAATTTCCTGGTTTTATTTATTGAATTATGTTTTTTCCCGAGTTCCTGAAAACATATGCCAGCCCAGCTCCTGCAGCACAGAAGTCACTTCTCAATGTTATTTTCCATTATCTCCCTCAGAAAATGAACTCTCAGCATTTATCCTTGCTATGCCTATATCATAAAGCAACCATATTTCAAAAACAAGGAACAGAAGAAAAGAATGAATGGTGGGATCAGGTGGCAGGAGCTGTTAGGTGTGTGTTAAAGGGTCTGTGAGAGCGGTTTGTGCTCACAGGTAAGGGTAAAATGTGGCTTTGGCTGAAGGACAATGATGCAGTTTCACAGCGACTACCTAGGTTTTAAAATCTCCTTTCCTTCCATTTATGAAAATAAAACCTCCTAAGTACCTTTAAAAAAAAATATAAAAATTGTGTCAAATGTCATCCTTGCTCAAAGACTGGGTTTATCTTTAGAACAGGGCTGCTATGCTTGAGACATCGGGAATATTCTTATCAGAACCCATAGAGATCTGCAAATGTCCCGCTTGTGGCTAAAGCAGCATCAAAACTGGGTAATTCATGAGGGAAGCTGAGAGGATGCCAGAAGATGGATTGCCTGTTGTGTGTTCGTGTGTGTGCTGAGACTCAGGGCTGGCCAGGAACCTGCTGGAGGGTGACGGTGTGGGCAGAGGCACTGGTGGTGCTGGTGAGCTGTGGTACGCTTTGCAAGACCCCACCGCGAGCTCGGTAACTGCACGTTTCCTGCTGACCCCCTCGGTGGTTTATTGCTTATTCCTAGTTTCCACTGCTATGCTACCCGAGGTGTTTCAATAACCTTCAGAGAGGGTTTTGTAGTTCCTTTGGTGCTTTGCTGCCCGGTGGCTTTGACTCCTCCAAAGCTGCTCCTTCCGTGCCAGCAAAGATCGCCGCAACCGCCCCTGGGGAAGTGCTTTGGCTTAACGCGCAGGTTGCCTCACCAAAGGAGGCAGCACGGCGAAGCAGAGGGCACAAAAGACAAAATCCATCTGAAAAATGTCAGGCACATGACAAAAGGGGAGGGAAAGCTGGAGAGTGGTGTTATTTCTAAAACACAGCTATAAGTGACCTTTAAATGTTCAGAGCAGTCCTAAGAAAAGCAAGAGGAAGGCGTGAAAGATTTTGTTTAGCTAACTTTAGGTCACAAAGGACAGCAAAAATGATGGAATTGTGCAAAATAAGAGCCTCCTTACAGGCAAAAGTTAAAAAAAAAAAAATTGGTCACAGGGGTTTTGCACTGTAACATTTCATTTAGTCCAATATATTAGAGGTTGTTGCTTGGTTGCAAGCAGGAGGAACTAAGTACAGCACAGAAAACATCAGTTCCTGAGGATGAGTTTCTCTTCAGTAAAACCTGAGTAGTCAAATGCTGTATCATCTATATATTTCACCCTACTTGGGTTATCTCAAGTTACCATTTCTTTATCACTTTGGTATGTAGGCAATGAAGCCTCTGCCTTCACCTGCTTTGATTTCAAGCATTAGGTCTCGCCTGCTGTGAGCTAAATTGTTTTAAGGTATGAATGTAACATTTTCAGCTGGACTCAATTCACGTCTTCAGTGTACCTCATACCCTTAATTATACCCTAAGTGAATTGACAGTGATTTTTGAGGGCTGTCTTGCCTGGAGTCTTTTTGTACTACTTCTGGCTGAGTTGGGCCAAAATAAAGGGTTTAGGGATTCCTTGCTTCCAGGTCCAGTGCAAAGGCTTTGCTTTGAGCCTTTTGAGTGCCAGGGTTGGTGTGAACACTTCTCCTCTGGTTAGCCAGGAAAACTAGGACTCAAAGAGTCTGCTATTAGAGTACCAGAAAGGTAAGATAAGGCTCTGACACACTGCAGGGTTACCCAACCCCTGCCCAGAAAAACCCAGGGTAGTAATTAATACTGGTTACTGTATGAAGATGGTTATTTAGGCAGTAATAACAACTATTGAAAGACCCTGGTGCTCCCTGCACAGCTTTCCATTGCGCAAGCAGAAGGGGATGGTGACTAGTTTGAGCATCAGGTGTGTCAATAAAAAGGCATTAGAAATTGCTTGTCTTGTTCAACAACTCTTTTGTTGTTGCACTGTCAACTTACTGCGTCCTGGAAGAGCCAGAAATGGAAGAAACTTGAGTGAATATCATAGCACCAGCAATTAGTCAGTAAAATTGTCTTTTATTACTCGCAATACTGTTGTCTCCAGAGAAATGTGTACAAATGTTTATGACAACATGGCCCTTGACAATGAAATATGCGGAGAGAAAAATCTGTCCTCTTTCAGGGATTCAGTTAAACGACTGCRAAGCGGTGACAGTTCATCTGCTGCTCTGTCAAAGCATCGTGCCAGGGCTGAGGCTSCCTTCTTCTGCATCGCACTTGTGGTGCCGACTGTCGTGGGGGGCACCTGCATTAGCGTGATGAGCAGGAGTGGACTTGTCTAATAATGTCATCCCAGAGACAAGGTGCCTCTACAGCCTCTATTTTTAGCAACATGAAGTGTGATAAGCGGGTGTAATCTTGTTTACAGTACTATTGTTAAATAAAATGTGCTTCTGAATCTTTGAGACTAATATTTGCTTGGGGGGGGGGGAGGTGGAAATCATTAGGTTTCTCTTGTAAAGATGAATGTGTAGTTTTGAGGAACCCTATCTGTGTCCCAGAGTAGTTAGCAGCTGCTGTAATAATTCTTCTGAAGTTATAAGGAAAGTGACAGGCTTTCTGGGGTTTGTTTTGGTAGGCATCCAAAAAAGAAGAAAATTGGGCTTCAGGCATCAGATTCATCACTGGGGCTGGATATGAAGGAAAGTCAGTGCAGCCCTGGAGCTTTGCTCTATATAACAGCAGGAGAAAGTCCTGCAACTGCTGGTCCTGCTTYCACCAAAAAGGGAAAATGAACCCATGGCTGCAGTTGGTCGTGGGTCAGAGAAACATCCTGGGCTGGTCACATCTTTTAAAGATACTGTTTTGGAATAGCTACGGGCTGAATAGCTGGAATAGCTATGCTCCTCTGTTAGTTCACGTAAGTCTCATTCTTCCATGCTCTTTTCCTGAAATCATAAAGCCAGAAGATCCCTGTTCTTAGRGTGAAACAGGGAGTGAGAATGGTTGTGGCCTCCTTAAAGCTTGTTCTGCCTATAGGTTGATGTCCCTTGTGCTAGATTAGTGTTCCTATTCTTCAGATTTCATAGGTGTCCATCACTGTAGAACAATACATAAATACCTCCCATACCAGAACAAAATAAATTACTTTTTTCACCTAGAAATAGCCTAACTGGAAGAAATGGAGCATAAAATATTGCACAGCAGGTGGCAATGGTGAAATGATAAAAAAGAAACAGAAAATAACTGCATAGTTGCTCTTTTTTTTTCCTTCCCCAGAAGGGAAAATGATTCACAAAGTAATTTGAGATGGATGCTTTGAGCCTTAGCAGTGTCAATTTTCCATGACTGAGGGGACATAGTGCTTAATCTACCTACTTGGTCTATGTGGGTAACAAGCATCTTTTATTTTTATATTTTAATGAGCATTGTGAGTCATACCAGGTTTCCAGGCAAGCCTAAATCATAAGAATACTCCCAGAAGCTTTGTTTCCTCCTCTAAACTCTCCRCTCAAAACTAGCGAGGAAAAGCAGTAAAGCTGGCAAACTATCGATGGACATGTCTGTGCAGGGCGTCTGAATTCATGCTCTGCACTTGGGACTGCCCACACCCCAGCTGGCAGAAAATGGGGTAGGAGAGAACCTGTGGGTGCCTTATATCTCTATAATCAAGTAAATTTTGTAATTAGTCATCTCTGTAGTGGTTAGTCTCCTCCGCCTAATTTTTCTGCTGTCTGCTGTGCAGCGGTGCAGCTCTTGGATGTGTCCTCTTGGGGACTGGGCACCGTGGTGTCCCTTTGAGGATCATGGGGAACCATGTAATGAACATCTGGATATAGGTGAGGAAGATGAGGTTACTCTTCTGCCAACAAAAGCTTCTAGGATGGAGTACAAATGTTGGGAAGTGAATTGATCCTTGCATAAAGGACACACAGGCTCTACCTAGTGCAGTTTGGCTTTGACTCTGAATTTTGTRGACCAACAGCTTTAGCCAAAGTCTGCCGAGTTCTCAAATTTGGGTAACTTTGCATGTGACTTCTTCAGGATTCCCCTGAAGTCCTGGGTATTAACAGCTGTAAGGAAGGTGTTACTAGATGAGAGGAACTGCTGCTTTTTACYCTTGTGCTCTTTTGTAATAACCAAAGTTTTCTGTAATATCAAAAGTTGGGAATTAATTGGTCTTGAACCATCCTTCGCTGTGTCTGCTGGTGCTTTTGTACCTGGAAAGGCCCAGGGATAAATGGACCATGGAAACAAACTGTCTGAATGCAGCTTTCTCCATTACAATCTTGGAGGAAAGCTGCATTTTTTTAATTCCCTCTGCACATTTCTGTTCCAGGACTAGGCAGCACTCTTGTGTCTTCTCAGGAATCCATTTGGCACTTCTTGTGAGCAATAAAATCAAATCTGAATCAAAGGAAAGAGTAAATGAGGACAAGAACAGCCTGTTATTTTGATGTCAGACCAGAGCCAGTCATTAAGAATTCTGGCTGAAACAGGTTTTTATTAGAACTTGGTCAGTGGACATAAAAACATGCTGCAGGAGTGTCTCAGTTCTGAAGTCCCTGTTGAAAGCAGCAAGGTTTGGGTGGGAGCGAGCCTGGCCACGGGGCACCTGGGGCGTTACGGGCTTGGCTTGCGTAGGCTGGCAGAGAAGACCTCTCTAGAAAATTCCAGAAATAAGATCACTTACGTAAATCTGCTTTGGCACCATATATGTGTGCATTATGACAATTACAGGATGATATATGGCGTGCTTTGTGCACTTTGAAAAGGACTTTCTTAGTCATATGTCTACATATGCATTTGTTTGAATCTTTTCACAGTTTTATATTTGATCACCTCTAGTGACAGCAAGTTTCACAAGTTAATTTGAATCCTAAGCAGTTTCCTAAGCCTAAATATTTAAGATAAGCCCTCTGGTACCCAGCAGAGCTCAGTATGGGGGTGTGTGTGCTGGGTGGCAGCTGAAACCTCGCGATGCCCCAGGGATCTGTGCTGTTTTACAAGTTAGATTTTGGGCAGATGGTCCTGCAAGGATGGAGCTCCTCTGCCCCGAGGATGTGCTGCTTTTGACACGCAGAGCTGCGGGGATCGGCTGGGTGATCCCGTGTCCCAGCTGGGATGGCTGTTTGCAGGGATGGGGACATGAAGAGGACCATCTGTATGGTGTATGTTGTGCTGGACCCCCAAAGTACCTTGTTTACCTACATAGTAAATAGCATAAGGTGAAATTCTCATCACAAAGATTGTTTACTGTCCACTGTTGTCACCAAAAATTAARTGGAATTTTTTTTAGCAGGTTAGGGTCTAAGTGATCCAAGCCTGGGATCCAAGATAGGGGAAGAGGTGGGGGAAAAGTAAACCACTGATCCTCAGGTAGTTCTTCTGTAAGACAGAAGAGTATCTGTCTTTCCAGTTTGCATCTTTCCAACATCCTCAATGGAACAATTTCTCCTAACTATATATGGGAAACCTCAAATGTGTTTTTTAAATTTTGCTGTAACTGAACTTTCTCAGCATAATGATCAAGCTTATTTGCTCTCCATTGGGAGTAATGATGAACTCCATCATGTGATTCTGCAAAAAACATGTATTGCTCTTTAAGAAACTCATGCAATATGCTAACATACACAAGGAGTGTGTCAGGCAGCACATCACTGAACTGTGCTAATCACTCTTTATGTTATCTCCGATCATCACCTCTGAATTTGTTGTCTTGCTTCTAGGTCACTGCATGGGCATAGTTTCTATGGGGGGCYTATCTGTTGGCAAGTGGAATTGGTATAATCAGCTCTGAGTCGATATTGAACAAAGGATACAGGAGGAATAACAATTTTTTTTCAAAGATTAATAAGATCCAAAAGTTATAAGCATCAGAATTTGAGCACTTCTCAAAATGCAYAAGAGGAATATGTTGTAATCTGTTGTGCATTTCCTATAAGCCCTTTCAATTTAATTTTCCTTTTCTGCTTTAATAGGTCACTTGCTCTTATGTGGTACTTTGGTTCTTGATGCATAACTTCTTTCTTTCCTTCAGACCTGCTCCAGTTTCAATATTTTATTGCTTTCCAGATCTTCCACTCCTTGGTTTCTTTTGATTGTGATTTGATTTTACTCAAGTAACTTTCTGGCACTCTGAAAAATATAGTTCAGCTATAACTGAGCACGAGATCCCGAGGGCAGCAGCACGTGTGACATTTAACACCAGAGGAGCCAGAGCCTGTTTGCAGGGAAGCCCGACAGGGACTTGGGAGCCCAACCTGTCCTACCCATCTCCCCCACCTCCGGTAACTCGCCTGTTTTAAAGGGGATTTTTGTCTGTTAACGTTCTGCATAAATCAGCAACTTAGGCTGGTGACACCCAATTAGTAGGATCTATTCCCTCATGAAGAGCARTGGTTTTCACTCGTCTCACTTCAGAGCAAGGAACCGAGTTTCCACGGGTGGCTTTGGAGCTGGTTTTGAGAAGCAGAGSTGTGCCCGTGGCTGGGGGGACTTCAGTTTCTAAGGAAAAAAGTCTGGGCTTAGCAAGTACAAGATGGCAAATTGCAGAACCCCCATCTACATTGGGTGCAAAGTGACATCTCGGCATCYGTCATCTGGCACAAACCAACAGCGAGTCACTGGGGCAAAGCCATCCCTCAGCCATGTAATTGCACTGTCTTTGGAGGAATTGCGCGCCGGTATAATAAACAAGAAACCCAATCGCTACCTTGTGGTGTCAAATGATGAGCTGAATAATTACTGTGTGAAGGTGGCTTTTTGTTTGGGGCTGTGGGGGCTCATCATGCTGCCCAGAGGTAGCTTGTGCAGCCAGCATCGGTGGAAAAGGAGGGATATTTTTGTGGGGTCATTGCATTTATGTGCATTGACAGATATGGAGCAAAATCACACACTTTAAAATGCTTACTCTGATCTAAAGCTCTCCTGTGCTTATCCTCCAGAAACTGGACCTCTTATTCCCCTTCAAAATATGGCTCAGAAATGGAAGGGGTGATGCACTCCACTGTTCTCMTTTCAATCCTTGTTAAACAGCTCCTGACAAAGGCTCAGCTGCCCTGACTTGCAGTTGTGGGAGAGGTCTGGGCAAATTGCTTTAGGGACTGCTCCCAGGTAATTAAAACATGCTTTGCCTCTCGCCCCTCCAGGTTGATTTGAATTTGTACTGAGAGTACAGGGGGGAGTTAATGGGATTTTCTTACAGGAACTTATTCTCTGGGGRATGAGCAATGTTAAAATCTGTTAAGAAGTGGACAGAACCAGTAAACCTATGCTGTTGGGGTCAGGTCACAGGGAACCTCTGTCCTGAACCACTTGGCTTACAGGAGCTTGCAGACACTTGGGCGATTAGCTGGGAACCAGCCCAAAAAATTAAAAAAAAAAAGTGTACAAGTGCTTGGCACATGGGCTTTTAGCTAATGAGCATCCCAGGGAGTGGACGCAGCTCTTGGCAGTGCTGCCAGAAAGGAGAGGGAGAATCGCAGCCTCTGAGCAGCAGTGGTAAATGGAAAGCGCAATTAAGGCATGTATGTCGGCTTCCTCTCTATTTGTAGCCCACAGATTCAATTAGAGATGTGTGCATGCAAGTCGGGCGGGTGTGCGTCTGAGCTGGACACCCATCTGCTCAAGGTGCCCAAAAAAGAGACCTTCAGCTTGAGCTGTCCTTACTTGCAACACTTGAAGCACATCTGTAGGAATCTCTCTGATTTCTGAGGATTTTTCTGTCTTTATWTGGGAAGGTGGTATTCCTTTCCTTAAAACCGGGTGTGTGCTAACCGCTTGGTGAGACTGTATGCATGGAAGCGTAGCCCTGCCCCGAGGGAGCTGGTCCTCACCCGTGGGGCAGAGAGATGGGATGAGGGCTGGCGGGGTCCCAGCACCTGCGGGCTGCACCCGTCAGTGCTCACCCAGTGCTGATGCTCTAACTGTTGGGTCTRTTTGCAAGAAACTCCTCTTCCGCTGTGAAATACGTAATAGTCCTTATAAATCAGCAGTAGGCTAACTTTGTGTGTCATTTAATTACTGGAAAATCCCTGAGATCAGGAGATGGCATCATAAGGTTTATAGCTCAGCTTTAGTTTGGATTCAGACACCTTACTTGGTCAAAATTTGCTCTGAAATTCAAAAGAATTTGTCTAAATAAGGCACACAGGATGCAGTTTATCATCAGCGTGTGCTGTGGGTAATTGTACTTACTCAGCTCTCTCAGCTGCATACAGCCTGATAAAAGACTCAGACACATTACAGACTAAACCAAATAGATAAATCCTTATTTTCAAAATTAACTAGGCAGTAAAGCGTGTTGTTTTTCACTAAACGTCTATAAGTTGTAGCTGAATAAGGTATTTGTTCTCTCTGACTGGAGCAAGGGCTATAAATAATGTATGGCACAGTCTGGACTTACTCTCTCTGACGTCTCGTAATGATAGTAGCGTTACAGGGATTTAAGGGAGAAGATGCTCCCTATAGCTGGGTAATAATAAAGCCGTGTACTGGTGTGACGTCTGCGGTTATGGATGTGGCGATGGCTATTTCTGTGGGATGTGGGCAGAGCTGYGCATGATGTGCGGCTGGGAACCTGCCGGCAGGACCAGGCTGTAAATAACAGTTAAATACAGTGATGTAATCCCCCCCAAAATGTATAGACCTGCTATGGCTTTAGTCGTAATCGAGAATGTGTTAAACCTCTGCTATCCATTAAGCTAACTGGTATGAAGGTCTGGTTGAGGCCTGGGAGGGGACATGTACTCAGGCTGAGATGAGGCTTTGAATGGGAGAAAATGGTCTGAGAAATTTGTTTTTATGTACAATGAACAGCACAGAGCTCTAAAAGGAGCACCAGCCTTTGATAAGCTGCTTGAAAGGCATGTGGGGCTCTACCTAGCTCTAATTTGAGAGAAGCATAATTGTAATAAAAATTGGAAAATGTTCAGCTACTTAATGTGAGAGAAACTCCCAATGTTGGTCTTCTGTGAGCACCAAGAAAGACCAATCCAGCGTTACTCATCCATGCTGAAGCAAGACTGCTGTCTCCAGCGTGGTGCTGAAGGTAGGGTTTGGATAAAAATAAGTGGTTAGTGCGGATGCCTCTAACTCGGGGCCAAGGCTGTGCTGCACGTGGGTGCCGAGGAGGTGCTCGCAGCCGTGCCCGTCCGACCATCGCTGCCGCGGGGCGGCAGGATGGTGGCTTCGGTTTTATTTTTAAGGCTTCTGTGTATATTATAGTGAGCCGATATTTTGCTGCTGGGTCTCTGTTTTCCAATTTTATCTAACTTATGTTTTCATACGGATGTTGAAGCACCTACTGTGCTGTTTCTAAACAAGCCAGAAGAGCTCGGGCGATGCCAAGTGGTGCGTCCCGTGTTGAGCTGGCTGCCCGCATTGCCAGCGCTCAGGTGTGCGCAGCTGTACTCATCACCAAAAGGCACCACAACAAAACCTTCACAAATTATCTTTGTGCATGGGAAAAGTGGACTTAAGTACACTTTATTGCTATCTGTGATCCATGTTTTTTTGTTTTTTTTTTTTGGAAAAAGAACAAATACTGACAGGTTGCTGATTTAATAGAAGCAACTGGACTAGGAGCAATAGAGGGGTTTGGCAAGACGYGCAGCTGTACGGGACAGCTTTGTTTGCCTCTTTTATAATGATAAAAACATGGGCTGAGAAATTTATTCCTCTACACTTGAAATTTGTTGGGAAACATGGGATCGGCTCCACTGCGGAGGGAATAAAAATGTTTAATTGGGTTGTTGCCTTGGTGGAYAAGACAAAGATCAGCAAAGATGAGTCCTCAGTGAAATTTTATATGCAATGGTAGAGTGGCTTTTTTCTTTGTTTATGTAAATACTGCGAGCCCATCAGTCCTCTGTAAACTGGTGGGAAACTATAGACAACAGGGCTTCAACCTTTAGCATAAAGGTTTCCTTGGATAAGGACAACAGATGCCAATAAAATAAAATTTCCTTCAGGCTTTTTCCTTTTGCACATGACTCTCAGTCTCCATAAACCATGATGGAGTCTGTTGCCATGGCTCTGCTGAAGCTGGGGGAGAAGTTTTTGCCGGTTGTGGCAAGGGCAGGTTTTTGTGGTGTATAACCAGGTAGCTAAGCTCTCTGTTTCGATCCAAAATGCAAAGTTTCCTTGTTATGTTTCAGGAGATAAATAGCCGCTTTGAACGATTCTAATGACATGATGGCAATTGCTCATTTCAAGGCAATGTTCTGCTGTTGCAGGTTTATTTTTGTACTGAGAAATAAAAGCAGAATGGTCTTATCAAAGCTTAGGGGATACAATTCGCCAAACTACAGAATTCTCATTTTCTCCCAGCGCTTGATAAATCTTGTTAGGAAGCATTTCAGATTCCCTAGTAGTTGTTTCTAGAAAGTTTTTATTTTGGGCTATTAAGATGATGTTCACAACATTAAGC
Organism: Oceanodroma leucorhoa; assembly: GCA_030449065.1. Classification (NCBI taxonomy): domain Eukaryota; kingdom Metazoa; phylum Chordata; class Aves; order Procellariiformes; genus Oceanodroma; species Oceanodroma leucorhoa. The sequence goes on along the minus strand of JASVER010000185.1, from coordinate 603,272 downwards.
CATTTTATTAGTGTTTTGTTTTTTAAATTTCCACATCCTTTCAGGCTCCAGATTAAACAATTCTGCTGGTCTAATTGAATTAGAGCAGTAAAGCACGAGGGGCAGGAAGGCCGGGTGTGATTCGGCAGGCTGGGCACGTAGGGTCTCCTTGACCTTCCTTTTGGCAGGACCAGGACTCCTTCACTTCTGTAACTACTTTTCTCTATCGCCCTTGGGCTGGTTTAGTTGATCTCAGTCTACCTTGCCCTTATTTCTCTATGCCCTTATTGGAGAAACCAACCTGTTGTCAATATGACCTTTTCCCAAGYGCTTCTTTTATATCCTATGTCTTTTGCAAAACTTTCTTACAGCAATTGTCTTGTTTTTGCAGGTGAGATTGAGCCTAAAAAAACTTAAAACCTTTTGGGCTGACAGAACTCTAAAAAACTCTTTAGCTTTGGGACATCTGTGCTCCAGACCTGGATACTGAGCTTTGGGATCACATCTGTGTATCCCCACGACAGCTTATCCATTGCCTGTATTCCGTCGTTTTTGTCTGTAGCTGATTATAATTAAAGGTCTGGGTATAGAGTTACTTTCAGAGGTAAAATAATGAAATACAGCTTTCATTGCAATGAACTTTTACAGTGTCAGAATTTGGCATTTTATTTGTTGTTTTTATTCTGATAAGGCTCTCTTGAAAGATGTGACATTTTGTACAGTTACCAAAATGGAAAATTTCCCCTGCAAATGAGCCTTACAGAACTGATTAGAAATGAGCATTTTGAGTGATCTCCCACTGCTGCTGCTCATCTCTCTGATGAGACCTGAGATACTGTGAGCTCGCTTCGTACCASCCTCGCAGAGGCAATGACTTTTCAATTTTGTGAATTCTTTAATAATGTCTTCAACTTAATTGACAATCTCAGGCACACATGAAACTGTTTGTTGCTTACCAAATGAAATGTCCTGTCCGTAAAGCTAATCCCCATCACTCTTCCTAGCAGTTCTTTTCAGACTTGATAGAAATGAAGAACAAGGCAATCTSTATGCAGAAATGGAAAACTTTCAAGATGGTGACTCTCGCATAGAYCTGCTCTTGTATTTTCTTGAGCCAGTGTAGAGATTGTCACCAGCTTCAAAGGGGTTTTGTGTCTAAGCGTCCTAATCGAACCGCTGGGACCTAACTAAATTCACACTGAAAACTTCCAGATTGATAAAGAAGAGGGAAGTATAGCTGCCTTTCACTTAAGCCTTAAAAGTTTAGCATTTGATATTCCTGGCTATCTGAATGTTTCAGGGATGTGTGTGTGCATATATATTTTAATTTTTTTTCTTTACGTCCCCACGTTGGTGACAAGCACCAGCCCTGGAGTTCCACACTTAAAAACCAGACTATTGTATCAATAACTCACCTATACCYATCTCTAACTGGGGAGACACGCTTCTCTATCCAGGTAAGACTTTTTGACTTAAGCCTTATTTTTGCTTTTTAAACTGAGATAAGTTGCTTGAAGATTTTTATGGCCTTTGTCTTTCAGTTCATAGTTGGTCAGTATTTCTTAAGGGTTGTCAGATGATTCTCTGGCAAATGAAACTCTAGTGGGTCTTTTTTTATCTGATCCCACCCAGTCTTTCCTCAGTCTGGGATAAGAAAAGTTATGATCAGTGTATTTGACTCTGATGTAAAAAGTTTTTGTTCCTTTCTGTCACATACAGATTACCCAGGGATGTGTCGCTGCATGTTCAGTTTAGTTGYTTATTTTGACATTGCCTAGATCTCAACTAATTTTTAGAGAACAAAATCAAAATAAGCAATGATGGGAAGGAATGAGGAAACATTTTTATGCTATGCCTTGATTAAAAAGAACTGTTCTTCCAGGCAATCTAGAAAAATATTTGCTTTCCTGAGAAGACATTTTTACAGACCATCGAATGAGCTGGTTGCCAGTTGACAAGACTGAGAAACAAACAGATACAGGTCAGGATCTCTTGGTTGCTGTGTGACTCACGACATTGTTGCAGCTGAAAACATTTTTTGATGGACAACTTGTCAAATAAGAATTTTCTTATAAGAGRACTTTGAATAAATATATTTTCGAGACATAAATTGCACTGTGGCCTCTGAAAYGAAAATACGGGAAATGATAATTTCTAGGCGCTCTAAATAAAACAGCGGGGTATACTGGTAGGTTTATGGATCTTCAYTTCTACAACTAAAATGTCCATTTGACTGAAATAAGAACGGTAATTTATCCAACTAATATCCTGGAATGTGTGATCATAAAATAACACAAGAGGTTGTGTTACGCAGGTCTTGCTGTCCTTGAAACTCAAGAGCAAYGCGGGTAGGACAAAACACATAGTAAGGTGGGAGGGAAAATACTGGTATTGAATTCACTGAGGAGAAGTAATGTGATCTCAAGACGTTCCTATACGTGCTGCTGTGGGAAGTTGGCTTTTCCTGCTGGGAAGGGCGAGCACCGCTCCTCGAGCGCCCGTCCCTTCGGTGGCACGCGGTCCCTCTGCGCACCCATGGCCATGTCCAACCCGCCTGCCAGCCCCAGCCGTGAGCCCTCCCCTCCTTCCCCTCCTGTGAGCGTCATGTGGATGCTCGTACTATTTATTTGGGCACGGTAACAAACACAGACTAGGCTCGTTTGCTTTAACGGCATCTGTGTAACCTTTGTGTGTGATTCTCCATTGATGGTGACCATTTGCATCCTTTGACACAAGGTTAAYGTTTATATTCAGAAATGTGTTATTTTCATGTCTGCAATTAAATATTCAGTTCAYCTCTAGCACACGTCAGCCTGCTTCTCAGAAGCTCGGCACAGACAGCGTTTGCTGATCCAAAGCCTATCCCTTTCCTCTCCAAGCCACTGATTTTAATACTTTTTTGCAAGCTTTTTGTGACAGCGGATTCCCCTTGTCTTTCCCCTTCCATACTGGTGGATTATATTGATTTTTGTGTCATCTGCATGTCATGTTTCTTGTTGTTTCTCTCAAGCCATGCTTGCAGGAGGGGAGGTGGGCAAGGGGTGCAAGCCCCGAGCCTTGAGCGTGCCCTGGAGCTGGCCCTGCAGAGCTCTGTCGGTTACTCTGCAGCATGGCAGAGGAGAAAGGAGGAAGGATTTCCTTTTTTTTTTTTTTTAATAGAGATTTTGTTTTGCCCGGTGCATTTCAAAAGTGTGGGCAACTTGTTATGTTTATGTTCATTAGATATGTCTTTCAGTGGAGTTGTTACACAGGTCAGCTATGAAATAACATRATTTTTTTCATGTCCCTCTAAGTGCTAACCAAAGGGCAGACCCACATCTCGGATCCCTCTTGCATGTCTCACCGGTGGAGTGGGTGTCCCAGCAGTCCCTGTCTGTTGGGCACCCGAAAGGTCCCTGTCCTGGGGCACGCCGTGACCCCCACATCYCTCGCAACAGAAACCTGCGGGAGGGGCAGTCCCTTCAGGGCCCAAAATGTGGGCGATGAACCCAAAATGTGGGTTCCTGGCAGTGGGAAGGTTTTCTTCGTGATTCATGGCTTCATGATGAAGGCTATTAAATGCTGCCYGGGTTCGTTGGCTCTGTGCTTCGCTTTAGGGCTGTGCTGTTTGGAGTTGTAATGTACCAACCATTAATGAAATTCCCCCTTGCAAAGGACCCCGAAGTCATTAACCAGCCTCATCGATTGTGTACGAATGTCAATCAATGGCTTCTGCTGGCGAGCGTGGAGGCAGTCGGATCGTGCCCCTGCACAGYRGACGCCCATCCTCTCGACTTTCTCRTYTATCTGYGCTAAACCCTGTGCTCCTCTGCAGCTCCATCGCGGGCACAGAGGACCAAAAGGTTCAATAAGGACCAGCAGACAGGYGCTTTTAAAATAGGCAATATATTTAAGACTTCTCCTTGCTGTTTTCCTTGTGTGCCTTCATTGGTTTTGTTTTTTTGCCCTCCTTCAATGTTGAATTATAACCAATTGTAGCATCACCGGCACTCACAAATTACTTACACTGGCATTTCTGTGGATGGCAACGCATGCAGTTGTGGGTTCAGCAGATGCGTTTGCAGAATGTCGGGAGAAAAAAAGAAGTATATAAAAAAAAAAAGCAGGGGGCTATTGCTGCTGTGATGAAGCCCTTGCCTCCTCGCATCTGAATAATGAATAAATCGGCCACTTGATGAAGATGTAGAACTTGGATCAGGTTTTGTGTAGCTCTTCTTTTATAGACAAGGTTTGCTTATACAGCAATTTGAAATGTTAGTCCCTTGATTTGGGGTTAGTTCTTTTTGTTTTGGCTTGGTGCTTGGTGTAYCCTGTGTGGTGCCTCAGCCAGACTTCTCTGAGCCTCTCAGTTGGGATGAACAGCAAAACCCACCTCAGCAACTCAGGACTTCACTCCAAAYTCATCTACTAATCCTCACAGCTGTAAATCATTGCAATCTTCGCTTGGGCTGGATACTGCCAACCCCCTACTTTAATCTAGAGAGTCTTGTTCTGCCTCTGCTCCTTTTAGAACATGATTTGGATGTGCCAATGCTCCTCTGGTGYGAGATGAGTGTCACTGTCCTCAGCTCTGCCCGTGCTGGGGTAGGAGCGGGGCAGGGGCGAGGACAAGAGTGGGGTCGGGCTTACTCAGATCCTTCCTGATGGCTAATTGGGCATTAATGATCAGAAACTCTCAGACAGAATATTTTTACTCTGATTTTTCTGGTCCTAATGCTGGGATTTTATTCCCAGGTGTCTGGGAATATTAAGGGACAGAAGGGAGGGAGTGAGGAAAGAGRAGACTCTCTCAAGGCATCAGGAATTTCTCTGAAATTCTTTAATGGTTCAAATTACCCAAGAATCTCAAGAAACAGTGAGGGATGAAGAAATAGTAGCGTTGACTGACTTATCATTGCAAAGGAGGGAGCAGAGCCTGTCCTGGTATGYCTTTCTAGCAGGGTTTTCTGTTCTGTTAATATTAACTTCAAATATTCTCTTAAAKAGTGCCTTTCCAAAACAACAAGCTTTCCTATGTCTAAGTGTCCTTGTAGGAAAGGACCTCAAGGCACGGACTTATGCATTATTTCCTTCTTYTCTCCTTAGAGATAAATGTTAATAGGCTGGAATAATACAAGATAAACAGATTTTTTTTTTTTTAATAATTTCTGATAATAGCAGAAGTTTCCCCAAGGCCTCCGCTGTATGGAGAAGCGGTATCTCAAGCCACAAACAAAATTACCAAACATGACTGAGATCTTCAGACGAAAATGAGACCAAACTGAACCCACCGCGCTCCTGCTCCTCCTTTCGGGTGGCTGCAATTGCCGTGGGGCTGGGTGGGGTGTACAGGGCCGCAGCCCCCGCGCTGGGACGGTGGCACTTTGGGGATGCTCTGCACGGCAGTGTCCGGTGCACCCACCAGCCCCGTGTCGATAAACGGCTTCAGGGGTGATGACCAGTTGACCCGGTGCCATCGGGAGAAGGCACGTTGACGACCGGTCGCGGTTGACTTTCYTGTCAAATATATGTGAGGGTGGGGAAGGCGCAGCCGGTTGGGTGAGGGAGGACCTCGGAAGCGACTCGGTGGGAAGTGGGTCCCGCTGTGAGCGGGGTGCCCGTGCCGCAGAGGGCTGGCTGGGGTCCCGCGGGGCCGTCGGCAGTTCTTGGTAAGATGCGATGACTGAGGCAGTACAAAAGACCACTGGTATGTTATGCTGAATTTAAAGTGCTCTGTGAAACTAAAAATAGCCAAATGAGCACAGCCTCGTCTGAGCACGCTGATTTGCATTTTTATGCTCACCCCATCCAGGTCTTTACGCTTGTGTCTGAAGACTCTGCAGTGCCCCAGTGAAGAAAGAGGGGCTGCTTCCAGCCAAGGGGCGAGGAAGCTCCGGGGCTCTCTGCTGACCACAGAGATGAAATGCCCTCCTCCTGCCTTTTTGCAGGTTCTTCACACCACGCTTCTGTGKGGGGCCCCTGTCCCACTGTGTGTGATGAAAAATGACTTGCGTTGTAAAAACAAGTCAGGATTGATCACCCCTTTCCTTAGCGCTACGGTTGCAGTCAGTAGGAAGCTTCACAGCAGTGGCTTCCAGAAAATCCCATGGCAGATCGGTATGCCAACCGCTGTTTGCTGTAGGAGTTAAAAGTTTTCAGTAATTAAAGGAGTTATTTCCAGGTTACCTGTTGTGTGTGCTGGTCTACGCCAAATTACTAGGCTCCGGGCTTGTCTTAGCAATGATGGAAGCTGGGTGTGCTACCCAGCTGCGGGGATTATTCCTGGTTTTAGGCTGTGTCATCGGCAAACATGACTCCTGCCCATGCTTACACTGTGTGAACTGGGGCTCCTTTTCTCCCCGGGGGTCCTGCTGGGCCTGCCCCCCCCCTCCCTTGCCCCCTGCGCCTGCCCTGCTGATGGTGGCAATTCCCGGAGCATCTCTTTCCAATGTGTGCCTTGTACATGTGCTCCTGGGTATTTCCTTGTGCTTGGAAAAGCTAGGCTGTGCATATTGCCAAATCACTTTCCCCTCCCGTTTAGACTTTCTAGAAAGCCTGTAAAAACCCCAAAGTTGCTAAATAGGCAGTATCTTGTGACCCCAGAAAGTTAACCTCACAGTTGCTTTGTACTTCTACCTAAAAACCAGTGTTGTTTACCCCAAGAATTTTTTTTTATTTTTAATTATATCTTCCTCATGGTAAATTTGTTTTGATGTATTTGTACAGCACCTAGGACAGTGGAGCACACCTTTCAGRTTTGAGCCCTTAGGCACTGACACAACATAATTAGTAATTTTCTACTAYTGCAGCTTCTTTTATATGGCACCTAGCATCTTGCTGTTGTATTGGCTTTTTACAAAGCTCTTGGCTTTCATTAAAATGGAGGGCAATTTTGTAACTATTYGAAATACTTCTGGTACTATAAAAATAGATTGTAAAAAGTGCCATTATCAAAATGACTGGAAGCCCTTTTTTTCTACATAATCTTGGCAATGAAGATCTGTCCCTATCAGATGAAAATCATTCCATTTTTTTAAATAACTTTCATCATCTTTATGTTCTGTAGGTCAGATTTTTGCAAGGGCTCCCATTTTACAAACATACCCTTCCATTCATCGAGCTACAGCACAGGAATATACTAGCTGGCAACCCTTCAGACTGAAATCTGGAACTGCTGTAACTATTGCTCATTTGCAAGGTAAGACCGAAGAGCTTAATTACATGCACTAAATGACTTGAGCTCTGAACAATTGTATTCTCCTTTTAATTAAGCTGTGAAAATGAGTCAATAGCTATCGGCTCCTTTCTTTTTCCCCTCCATCCTGTATCTTCTACTAAAATTTAAGTCAGCTCGGGCGTCCCCTCTGGTCCCCGCGGCGGTGCCACCCCTGCCAGACCTGCCTGGTGCCGCAGGAGGCTGGAGCAGCTGCTAAAAACTGCACCGTATTCATAAAGCAGTCTCTGCTCTTTAAYCGCTGCTCTCCAGGATGCTCTTCACCGAAAGGGTAGTCAGGCATTGGAACAGGCTGCCCAGGGAAGTGGTGGAGTCACCAGCCCTGGAGGTGTTCAAAAAATGTGTGGATGTGGCGCTTCAGGACATGGTTTAGTGGGCATGGGTACTGGGTTGATGGTTGGACACGATGATCTTAGAGGTCTTTTCCAACCTTAATGATTCTRTGATTCTATTCTATGATTCTTCCCGGCAGCGACATCTCCCAGGTGCCGAGCCGTGTCCCCCTCTGCCAGCTTTCCTCTCCAGCCRGGGACATCAAGGGCTCCTTTCCATAGGGGCTGAAGCGGAGCTGGACACAGTTCACTGCTTTTGCCATCTTCTTGTATACTCAGGTAGTCACTACGACCCTGACACCCTGTTGACTGGTCRTGTGTGATATGATACAGCATTGATGGGTGGTGGCTTAGTTCACACAGCCACGTTTGCTGAGCTTGGGCAAGGTTTCACCACGCTTTCTTGCGCTGGGCAGTATTTTCACTTTATGAACAGCATCCTTGATTTCAGAGATAAAAGGCTATTTAAAGAATGTATTGCTCAACATAAATAAAAGTATAAGTTTTGCAGAGTGTCCTAATGAGTCCCAATGAGCTACAAGGAGGGTTTTCTTTCCTCCGCATCTTTTCTGGGGGTTTCGGTTCTCCTGCAAGTGTTGCCACTGTGCTGACGGGTGAGCAACCGAGCGATGTGCACGGGTGTGCTTGGAGAGCGCATGGCAGGCTTGCCTGCGGAGAGAGCAACTCCCGTTTGCTAATTTGATGTTGGATACTTAACAAGTGTTAATTAAGTAAATTGTTTCAAGAAGTAGCTTTGAAAACTGCTGTGCCCTTTCAGGGTCTCCTTGCAGTCAGAAGGTGTGTTTGGACCATCTTAGAGATGCTCAAGTGCTGTAATGAGCCAGATTTTTGACGAAGGAACGGGTTTAATGCGTTATAAGTTATTTCACATCAGTAGGAAAAAATGTCCATGCACTCTTGCACCTTGCCTAGTTTTGATTTGCTGTAAAATAGCTGATTTAAGTCTCTGCCCCAAGCAAGCTATGTGCACACCTAATTACTTGCGGGTGACATGGGGTGGGGATGGGAGGCTGTGGGGTGTGGGAGAGGGGCTGGGATGCCTGGTATGGGGCTTAAGGGGCTGTTTGTTCCTTTAACCTCATCACACAAGGTCAGCAATGATCCTTTAACCTGGCGATGAAATAGATGTTAAGAATGAGGTGCTGTAAAAGTGTCACTTTAGGAAAAGGAGCCCATTTTAGAGGAATATATCTGTTTTTTCTTTCCCTCCCTTCGTTTTGGGTAACACAAATAGAGTCCCTTTGTCGTTACCTGGCTGACAGTGGCTGTTACTGTCTGTGATTAATAGTTCATTTGTGTTGCCAAACAGATGCTTTAATTCTGTTTTAATACGAGCGCTGGTGCTGAGAAAAATGCTACATGTACACAGTGAAAGTAGCTTTTCGGATGAAAAATGATAATCTCTGAACTGCAGAGTAAATTCCTGCCTTTTATAAATAAGGACCCTTGGACATGAGCACAAAGGCAGCCTTTTATCTCTTGGAAACACTAAATATTTGCATTTGGATGAAGGCAGTGACTGTTGGGGACTGCTTGAGCCTTCCCCGCTGCCCGAGAGGGGTGTGAAGGGGGATTTTTGGGAGGGCCGTGGGGCCCCCCACGCTCACCCCACACCTCCTCGCGGTTGCGGTGCCGGGGCCGGGCAGCGCGTTGCCGGCAGGATGGGTTTTATCCACCAGCGTTTGGGACCGCGCATCAGCTCTACATCCCTGTGGCATGCCAGAAGATACAGGGCACGTCTTCCAAAGGTTAAAGATGAAAGGTACAATGTGAAGTAGACAGTTGAAAAGCTTAAAATGAAAAGAAGACAGTTAATAGCTGTATGCATGACAGAGCTGACAGACCGGGATCTTGTGCAGAAAATGCTCTTGACAGTAGCGATCCAGGTTTTAAAAATCTGATTTACCCAGCTAAAAGTTATGTACAAAAAAGAGGGCTCTCCCCTRTCATATTATTTTATGCTGTAATAAAACCATCTTCTGAACTCTACTTTTAGTGTTGGTCTCTAAGCATCCAACCAAGAAGTTACAGGTAAGTTGATTGTCTCTTGTTGTCTTTTGGCTTTTTTTTTGTTTTATTTGATAAAAAAAAAATCATATTCTAGAGCAGAAGACATCCCTTTCGAGACTGCCTGGGGAATCCTCGCCTCCRCTCAGCGTGACCCTTTGCAATGACAGCAACTGAAATAAATGCTGGGAAACTGATGTGGCAGAGGATAGACGAAACAYGTCAGAAGATGCAGTAGTGTACAGTGTTGGTCCAAACGAAGCATGCTTTGGTAGGCTTGCATCTCTACTTCTAATGGGTTGGCAATTTGTAATGTAAAATAGGCTATAAATATTCCGTTAACGCTTCCCATCGCTGCCAGCCCTGTGGGACTTCTCAAGGTCTCCAGTGCACGAGCTGTCAGCTCTCCCTAACCCTCCTAAAACCCCAGCTCCCTGGATGGCTCAGCATCCCCGAATAGTGATGTACGGCTCTGCAGTGGAGCAGATGCTGCCAAACCCAGSCTGTCCCTCCCCACCTGCTCTCCTGCATAAGAACCGGTATTTTTAACCCCTCAGACAGCGCCAATCGCCAGATGCTGCATCTACAGGCATGACAGCTATTTYCTCCTCCAACAGCTGGGCTGAGTACAAAAACCTCAACTGGCATGCCCCTGTCTGAAGGAAACGTGAATATGGAGAAGTCAGGTCACGTCAGTAAGAGTAAATGAAACGAACCCTTCTAATGAATGTCTTCAGAGTGCTAAATTAAGCTCCTAAGCGCAGGCTGGGTTAGATGGTTCGTGCTAGGTCGYATTTGTGAGATGTTCAGCATTAACACGTGTGAGATGTCCAGCGTTAACGCGTTGCAGAAGAACTGGGTGTTGCTGGATGGGCTGCATGCAGACAGCTCTTCCCGGGTGCTTCCRGCAGCCGGGCATCTTGCACTTGCTGCCTATTTTAGGTGTGTAGCGACAGTATATTAATCTTCTTACATTAATTAGCAATRTAATGAAATTATTTATTTCAGGATGTGGTTACTGCTGTTTGTGCATGTAACTCTTAAACAAAACCAAACCCCTGAGCCATTCCGGAAGCAAAACCGTATGGTGAAGTCCCAACCATGCAAGGCTGATTTGGTGAATACACCAATAATTACATAGTCGGTAATGTTTTGTGTTAAAGCGTACCTCAGTCTGTCTTAATCTGTGCATACCTCTCATTTTGGATTCCTTGAAAATTTATTTCACCATTTTGTGACCAAAAATCTAATACAGGTGCAAAATTTGAGAGTTCTAGTCTACTTAAAAATGTGGTTTTTGAGTTAACCTGTTGCCTTGACTCTCAAATTCTGTGAAAGGGCGTAGATTTCTAGCTATCATGATCTGTTTTTCCTGTCTTTTGAACTCTCCCTAAACGTATTAAACTTATGATGTGTCTGTTTCTTAGGACTGAAAACGTTATGTATCCAGGAAAAGRTATTTTCTCTAATTTAAACACAAGTGGCTCATAACAAAGTTTTTGAACAAGGTGTTCATCATTCCTAGGCTAAAGCCCTCTGGACCTAGCAGTAGAAAAATATGAATTGATTTGCTTAATAAGCCAAAACGTATTAATTTTGCGGGCATTAAAGTGRCCTTTGAGCAAGTGAACTGGAATTCCTGGGAGAGTGGACAGATGAGTGACGCTGCTTTAGATGTAAAACTGGAAAATGTTTRTGACTCCTTATTGATCAGAAACAGCTGATGGAACTGAGAAAGGTGGTCACGCTGTTTGGTGCTCGCTGTCTGCTTGTAACGACCTTGTCTCAAAGCCCTTCGTAACGGCCCCGTTGCATGAAGTGGAGTCTTGTTCCTAGTCCCTGGATGCTCTTAACTTCTTCTGGAGCCAGGTAACGGGGAAAATGTACAAAATGTACAAAACCTGAGTGAAATGAGGAACCAGCACCCAAATGTCTCTCAGTTGGCTTCCTCCCAGTCCTGATCTAGGCTGACAAAACTGCCTGGGGAGGGGGGGGGCCTGGGACCCCCTTGTCCCTATTGCACCCACCCACTGTAAACATTTCTTCTGGACTGCCACAGCTGCCCGGAGAGTCTGTTAACACCTCTTTGGGCAAATATACTTCATTGTGCTCTTACTGTCAAATAACTATTGTTAGGAAGCTAGCTGAGGTCATGCCAAGCGATTTTGAAGGGCTGAGAGGGTTTTGACTGGAAGCAAATATCCCTGCAAGGGACTTGGGATGGAGACTTCTTGCTTTGAAGGTGCCTCAGAAGAGTCAAACCAGTCTTGTGTTTAGGTTTAAATATATTGGCTGATGTTTGACCTCCCATAATTTCTAAAAACCCTGAAAAAGTAATGTTCAGCAGAGGTGCAAGGAGGAGTCTGTAGTAACAGTACACTACTTGATCTGGTATTTACTGTTGATTTGCTAAATTTGAAGAGCGCAGACCAAAGATAAGCTTGCCATTTAAACAGGATAGCGGGAACATTGCCATGCTACGTTCCTGCAGCCAGTCATGAGAGTAATGTTTGCGAATGCTATTAAAAGGAAAAGCACTGTAGGAGGGGAATAGCTCTTAGGTGTACCTACTGATTTGAAAGATTTCATTTTTTTTTCAACAAAGAAAGTCAAATGATAATACAGAAAATAAAACATGGTTCTCTGGTTTTATTCACCTCTAAAAGTAATAAAGTAGTCAGAACAAAATGCTGTTTTATTACGATGTCTTCTATTTGCTTTTTTTGCCCCCAAGATGTAATTTATATAGTGACAGAAACAAATTTCCATTTTCAAATTGCTCTCAGTGGTGCAATACCAACACGTATTGCAGCTCTGATAATGTGCTTGATTTTTTTTTCTTGCTCAGTTAGTTTCGCAGTGCAATACGAAGTTGTATTTACACATATTTCTGAGCAATGTACACGATAAAGCTGCAATATAAATCAAATTCTGTGAGTGCAAATAAAGCCTACTACTCTGCTGATTTTGTTGTTCCCATTTCAGTCTCTTATGCCAGAGTTTGTGGAAAAAGATTMTTTTCAAATCCAATCTAGTTTCTGCTAGCTCCGCTTCAGCCTGATTATATAGAGTTGGAAAGGAAAAGTGTGTTCGTCCTAAATCGGTAGCTCCTCGCAGGTCGGGCGAGCGGCTGAAGGCAGCGCGCAGTGCTCTGCAGGTCTATTCCAAAACGCTTGGGGCTTGGCCGGGGGTTTTGCTTGGCTAGAATTGGGGTCGGAGCAGCAGCTGGGTCCCCCGAGGTGGGAAACGAGGGAGGTGTGCTCTGCCCCGATACCTCCGTGCTCACAAGGACACCTGAAAAAGAGACTCGAGGCTGGGCTCGTTCRGTTAAAAGGTCCGTTAGGAGACGTGCTGGGGTCAGAGACTGCGAGGCTGAAGGCTGGTGTCTGTTTCTGGCATAAATCTCTCTGGGCGTCTTTCACGAAGCCGTGCGTGCTTTATTAGCAGTGTGCGCAAAGTCATTAATCTTGAGTTAGAGCTTTGATTTATGAAGTTTGCTTTTGAATCTGCTCCTAAATGTGAAATTATGGGAATAAACATGACATGCATTATTTTCTGTGGCGGCAAATGTGGCTGAGGATATTTTTGGCAAATCAGTCCTATCCCCTCATCCCAGTTTGATCCCTTTGCATCCCACAGTTTTTGTAACCGCGGGCACGGTGGTGCACAATGTAGGGGAGCACCTTGTCCGGTGGCTGGAACCAGTCTCTCCCTTATTCTTTATTTTTATGGTTATTCTTGATCAGGATCACTTTAGCAACCTGGTTTACAGCATGGCCATGTCAGTAAAAGCATAGGTATTTAAAAAAAAAAAAAAGCAAAGAAAAATGTTGTAGTGAGCAGCATAAGGGGAATGGGAAAAACGGCAAAAGCTTTTAGTTGTTGCTGTTTGGGAGATGGGATGTGCATCTCCATGCTGAGAGGTGATTCCTTCTTTCTCTGAAAGAAATATACTTCCAATTCTTTCACCCTTAATTACATAAACTCACGACGCAGGGCATCCAACCCATCCCATAGAGGTGATGGTGAGATAGAAAAATACTTCTGCACTGTGGTGAAAATGGAAATGCCTTGTGTTTGAGGCATCAGGTGAGCAGTGTTTTCACATATGCTTTATTTTTGCATTAAGTTTAATTAAAATTTAACATGACATTGAGTTCGACTTGAAAATAAGTAACCTACGCTGGAAGTTGTAGTGCAGCGTTTTTGAAAAACAGTGAACCCAGCCCAGTTCTTATGTATTTTTGTCTTGCTAATTAATGACTTTTAAGATTAATTTTCAGTAGGATAATATTGTCTCAGCTCTTCATTCTCTACTTTGGACACACAGTCTGATCTTAGACCCATTTGAAAGACGTGTGTATTTCTCAAAGATAATTGTTTCCATTAAATATCATGAAAACTGGCTATTGCCAGGGGAAGAAAGCCTAAATTAGGGGTTTGGCCGAATCACGCGCTACTCCGTGTGCCGGAGTTACCTGTGCTAACCTTCCATCACTTACTGCCCTAAACCTTCATACTATTAGTTGTGTGTTTTGGCCCTCGTGGTGTGATTTTCCTCCGGGGAAGCTCTGTGTGCCTGCTGGCATCTGTCCCTGCACCATGCTCCGCGTACGTACGCCCTGGCAGTTCCAAATTTAGGGAGGTGTCTGGGAATGGTCCAGCTCCGTCTGTTACTCCATGGAGGGCTTGTGCTCAGAGCCCTGTCAAACAATCCCCTGACGGATAYGGATCAGCAAGACTGATGCTTCTTTTGCTATTGCTCTTAATTAAGGCTGGGCTAATTGCCCTACTGTTTGCAGAATACCCTGCGTGGTCATGCYGGAGCTGCTCCCTGTCCCCAGGACTTGGCCCCCAGCACCTGGCTTTGCTTGTCCATCATGTCCCAAGCCATGCTGATCACTCCTTCCCATCTCACTCCAACAGCTGCTACGAAATAATACTTACAAAGCACCTATCCACTGGAGGCTGAGGGATTTTTTTTTTTTTTACTTCTTTGGTCTGATCTCCTGCAAAAGGAAAGCCATTGTAACCCACGTATGAACTTTTAAGCCTTAACAATTTAATTTGGCTGTTCCTGCTGATCTGCATGGTGGCATCAAAACACTGAAAGTCTGCTCAAGGACGTTCAAAGTTGCATGTTTCAAAACTGGTTAAGGCTAATTCTGAAAAAAGYCCTACTGCAGACGGTGCTGCAAGCCTGTTGCCCTTGAGGTGTCATTTAATAGAGATCAATTCAGTAAAGCTATTTTTTCTAGTTAACATCTCAGCCATCTTCCTATCTACCCCTCTCTGCCCTCTGAGACTTGACTGGCAATTTTTGATGAATTTATTTTTATACCAGRGAATGTCACCAGATTTGAGCAGTTTCTTTTGTAGGCAGATGCTTTGTGCTGTCCATGTGTTYGTGCAATCTCATGCTGGTTATGGCAGGTTCCTAATTTTTCTCTGGATAATATATTTGAAGAAAAAGGCACAGGAAAGAAAAGACTTG
Organism: Oceanodroma leucorhoa; assembly: GCA_030449065.1. Lineage (NCBI taxonomy): Eukaryota > Metazoa > Chordata > Aves > Procellariiformes > Oceanodroma > Oceanodroma leucorhoa. The sequence continues at coordinate 588,226 of JASVER010000185.1, read as the reverse complement.
AAATACATTTTAAAACACAACCCAATCCTTGCTCCATATAGACTTAGAATAACATATGGCTGGTGTCATGGTTCCTCTTTCAGTCTTGGTTTACTGCGCTTTCTCCTCATAAGGCTGGGATGGACTTTATCTCTTAAATCTTGTTTGTACAGTGCCTTGGGATGTGAGACAGCAAAAGTACTTTACAGAGTTTATCGTATTTTATTATTGTATTGTAAGCTACCCAAGGCTACGGAGTTGGATTAACCCATCTCCAATAAGGCAATGAATAATGGGCAGGTGTAGGAGCTGCATACATGGCTTTCCGTCTTGCCCCTGTGAAGCCCCGTTATTGGGTTATAATGAAGAAGGATGGGGGGGGAGAGGTGGGATTGACCATCTTTGGGTGCCATCTGCACCCCGACCCTCTTGGGGCTCCACCATTCCAGGCCCCCTGAAACTGGGTGCAGTTTGGGGGCTCTTATGTCATATTGCATCACTTCAGTTTGGCATTGACCAGGGAAATGAAATTAAAGGCTAATCCCCAAAGAAAGCCTGCAGGCTGCCGGGAGCTGCAAGTAGAGGGGGAAGATGGGGTTTTGGCAAATTTCTCTGCTGTAAGGAAATGATAGTTGGGAGCGTGGGCAGTGTTTGTCTGCAAAGAGTGGAGAGAGGCTCTTCTTTCTGGCCCCTGGTCCTTGATTTTCCTGCGCCACACACCTACAGAAAGAAAGAASAACCCGTTTTTTGCACGCTGGATGTGCAGCTGGGTGGGAATGCCCCAGCGCTGCCGTAGCAAGTCGGGAACAAAAGGGCTGTTGCAGGGTGTGCTTGCAAAGTGGGGTGCAGCGTGCCGGGCGGGCTGGGCCAGCGGCCGGTGGGACGGTCTCGTGGTGGGGTGCGGGTGCAGGTCTGGCTGCGATTGCAGAGGCTGCTTAGCTCCGCTTTGCGTGGTTTTGAGAGCTTTGCGATGTTCAAAACCACTGGTAGYTGTTCCTACAGGGGTGAAGGTCACCCTTTGTGCGGTAATCGTCTTTTTACCAAAATGTGTTGGCCAAAAATCATAGAATYRTTATTAATCATAGAATCATTAAGGTTGGAAAAGACCTCTAAGATCATCAAGTCCAACTGTCGACTTGCAATAATGCACTTTGAAGAGCTTTAGCAACTATGCTTTGTGCTTTGATATTGGGCAAGCGTTAACTTCCTTGTGTAGAAATGCATTAAATTTCCTCATGGAAATTTGGCTTCCATTGACCAGATAATTTTGGTTTAGTCATGGGATTAAATATAAATTAATCAAAAATAGAACTGAAGCTATTCCATTTATTTCAACAAATACTGGATCGATTTAAAGAATAATAAAAAAAAAATTCAAAAGGCTCATCATACTGAAAAATTTTGGCCAGATAAACAGTAGCAATTAGTTCTTAAGGATAGAGTATGATCAATTTAAGTCTAAACTCAAATGTTTATTTTCCAAGTAAAATATATTCAGATCAAATAAAACAGATAAAATTAATCTGTGCAGGACAAAACCAGTTTTTTACTGTGGTCTGCTTCCTCTTCCTCCTAAACCRAAATGTAAATTAGTCACTGAGTCCAAGAGTACCATGCATACTTTTGTRCTTAATTAATTTAAATAATATTTTTACCTCTAATCTCTGTGTTTTTATTGTTCTCATTTTGCAGAGGTGGTTGCTGTTATTCCTTGCGCTGTTGTACAAGTGGAAACTGAGGCAGGGACCCCACTGGTAATAAAGTAAGTTTGTTTTTTTTTTTTCTGGCTGCCTTCAGCAGTTGTTATTGGGGAGGCGGCGTACGGTGTGGCGCGGGGGTCTGCTCTTGGTTTMGCTGTGGTTTAGCGCGTCAGCGCCGAGTTGGATGTCCGATTCCCTCCCGTTCAGCTAATTGTTATGACTATTTAAATTAAGTCTTCAAAATAAATGCAGCTGGCTTGCAATTAGACTAGAATGGAAATTAATAGAGTCATCCGGCTATTTCTTAAAACCTTCATGAAGTATGATAAGAATTTGGCCTTATTATAAGACTAAATTGTGCCTTAACTGCAGCACAGAGAGTTGATCTTAAAATAGCACAATTTGTTTCCTCCCGCTTGTTCCTTTTACAAGCTGCTAAACTGCTGTTTAGTGGCCCAAATCATTTCCATTAAAGAAATACTCATTTAACTTTATCTTACTTTAAATATGAATATTTTCCTTAAGGAAAAACTCAGGTAAAATGAGAAGATACTGGTATAAAGAAAAGGGCTTTGAGTGTGCAGAAAGCAACTCTGGAAATGATGGGAAGTGGAAAATGAAAATTGTGGTCTTGGGTCTTGCCGGGGYGGATGCTGGGTGGGTTACGGCAGTGTCAGTTAGCAAGGAGCCTCATAACATTATTGCAGTGATTTCTCCAGACCTTAAAATGAATTAAATCATTTTAAGAAGAAATGAGCTTATCTGAACATAGCACTAAAAATGTAATTTGTTGTCTTCAACTCCACAAACAATAGCTGCTGCCAAATACAAGTCACAAAAGGACATTACTTTTARCCAATTAAAACAATTGCAGAAAGGGATGTTAAACTTCATTTCGGCTTCTGAGCCTAGTGATGGGTTTTTCAGTTTTATTATTACACTCAATTATCTTACAAACAAAAACCCAAACCAAATAAAAAACAASCAAACAAAAAACACCAAACAACCCCAAACCCCCATATCCAACAGCTCAGAAACTTACTGGGTATACACRAATAAATCTCTACCAAATTCTATAGAAACAATTGAAGTCAAGGTTAAAGCCTCATATTTATTGATTCCGAGATCTGCTGAAGCTGAAAGCAACCACTTTTGAAGTTTTTTCAGTAATGACTGTATTATTGTATTATGGAAAAGCAAAGACTTTCTAAAAATACATTTTATTTTTAAGGTACTGGGGTTCTTTAATGTCATATAAGCAGGTTGTTTTTGTTTGCTCTACTTTCAATATTCTTCCAAGCACCTATGTCTGGAGATTAGCACTTGATGGACCCATGGTATCTCCACAGATAATAACATTTAACTAACRGGACATCAGTTAGCACTGGGTGTAAAATACTCACCCTGCTAGTTAGTGCCATGGGTAGCGTTGGCATCAGCGGGCCGGCGGTTGGTCCCGGTGTGTCTATACTCTGCTTTCAGAGGTTTTAAATTATTTTTATGCCTGCGTGGTCAGTTTTGCGGAGGTTCATCTATATTCGTGCAGTTGTCTGTAAAATTGAGTTTCACTCTGGAGTCCTCTAGCCCCTTCGTTTGCAATAGGAGCTCCAGCTCCACCACTGAGGAGGGCTCTTAGTCACCTTGAGTAACGAGCATAGCTGCCTCACGCTACCTCCTGGGCAAAAGAGGGGCTGGGATCTCTCCTTCCAAATTTATTTCTGCCTTTGCTCTGGGTATAACTCCAGGGATGAATTTGGCACTTTTCCCATATTTTCACCTGGAGGAAAAAAAAACCCCCAAACCCAAAACACTGCCCTGTTCCAGCAACCATTTCTAATTTTAGTTTGCTAGAGGATAAGCRTGATAAACAATTCTGTTTTCACACAAGGGGTTTTCTGCATAACTGCTGAATATTTTTTCCCCACAGCAAACACTGAGCAGGACATTTTTTAATATTCTTTGTTGAAATTCTCCRTAGGAAAATGTAATGATGACTTGTCACAGCCTGATCTCTCTAGTCTCTTACATTCAACAAACTCTAGAAGCAGCTATACTTTTCTTGATTTATATTGTTAAATTAATCAGTATTTAGATCCAATTTACCAAAGGAGGGTGTGCTTCACTAGGGTATTACAGAAAGTAAATGATAATTTTATGAGTTGAAGGTAAGGAGAGCTGCAGTATCTTCACATCTTTGCAGCAGGAATTTGAACACATGGAAAAGAGCAAAAGCTAAATGGGGGGAGGTGGGTGGATGACCTCAGGACCTTGGCACTAAATTTTTTCAAACAAAAGTAACATTTTTATGGTTTATGATTTAAAGCACTTCTGGGGCACTTCTCAAGCAAAGCCAAACTGAGGAATTCAGGCTCCAGGTGTTGCCCTGTTTATCCCAATGTGGAGGAATATCCCATTTTGTTAATAGCCTCAAATGAGAGTGGAATGAACCTGTTGCATGTAGATTTTGGATACACAAATTTTCATGGGAAAGAACTATTGTATGAAAGATAAAAACAATTTTATCTTATGGCTTCTCCAGACCATTCTTAAACAGCACTTTGGGGTTCTGGACGTGCAACTGCAGCAGCAAAGGTCTGTTTTGTGTTCTCCTTGAACCTCACACCTGCTCAAATGTGGATTTCTCAGAAAATTTGACCCTGGTTCACACAACTATGAGGATGAGATCAAGCACTGCAGTGCTGCTCTTCATTCTTTTTTTTATTTTTTTAAGATGTCATTAAATAAATTACATTCTTAGAAACTCACTAAAACTCTTACCTTTCATATTATTGGATTTCTGTTCTATTACRCCAATGCCACTAACTGCTCCTCTTTTAGGCAAAGCAGGAGGCACCAGGGCGTTCCCCGGGCTCAGCTGTGGTGTGAGCACTGCTCTGGAAAAACAAGCAAAGTGTGAAGCTCTACTGGGGCAAACCAGCCAGGTAGAAATTTTTGTAATTTTTTTTTTCTCACTTAGACRTAGGCTAACTTTGTTAAAAAGGTTGGTGATCACTTTGATCTATCCCAGCAATCTCTAGATCCACTCGTAGCAGGTGCTCAAGCGTTGCATGTGTCTAACCAAGAGCTGCAATCAAAAACATGTGCTTGCTTTTCCATTTTTTTCTCCCCAATCTCTGGCTGTTGCATCCCCTCCTGCGAGGCTCCTCGCTCTCCCCTTCCCTCCAGCCTCCCCCCGGCTCTGGCTGCACGCTCCCATTTCGTTTTAGCAGAGGCGCCTGTTCGCCGTCTGCCACTGTAYAAACCAGATTTGTGCAAAATCTTAACTTCGTGCTTTGGGTGTAAATGCTGTAGCTGACCCTGTCSTGGCCCCCTCCGGGTCGGGGGCTCCCGGCGGGTTTTGCAGTAGGTGGGGATGCGATTCATCATCACAGGCTGGAGCCCTCCRGCCTCCCAGCCCTGCCTGTTCCAGCATCCCACCTCACCCAAGCGCCGGCACGGGGCTGCTTTGAATCTTCAGGCAGGTTATTTTAAAAAGTGTTACATAGATTGATTTTTTTTTTTTTTTTTAATTTTTAATTGTGTATGAAGAGTGTTCAGCCTCATTTTAGAGCTGGGACAAAACCACTGAAGGCTTGCTAAGTCTCCCCAGCACCTGCAATCCGGGCAGCAGCAGGCAAGCGCAGCTCTGAAGCCTGATACCCATTGCCCGCGACAGGTTATAATTAATCTGAAGTTTACCTTCATTTTTATCCTTGCAAACTTCTCTTGCAAGAAGCAAAGGAAACCAGGRCTCCACGGTAACAGAGTGTTTTCCATCACCAGAAATCAGCCTGTACGGTGTATCGAGCCTCCTCCGCGAAGGACGGGGCAGGTTAACGTGCAATCTGCCCGTCGGCCGCCGCTGCCCACGGGATGGAGACGCTCGGTGCGTGCCTGGGCTGTTTSCTGTTGTGTTACGCTCCGCTTGCTGTTTTGTTCCAAATCCCACGGGCGAGTGGTAAACCTGTCGTRTCTGCAGGATTTCAAGTTAATTTTGCAGCTCTAATGAGGCTAATATGATGCTCCCATGCTCAACAGAAGACTGTTATCTGGATATTTTGTGTGTCACCTTCTGATGGAAAATTAATTTCAATATTTGGCAGCTGCCAGAGGTCTCACTGTTTCTCCCTGGGATAACGCCTGTATCCTCGCTGGCAGAATAAGCCCCTTTTTTTGGGTGTATTTAGATAATTTACATAAATATCTTTTCATTTCCCATGACGCTTTTTTCATGCTATCCTTGAATCGAGGCAGAAGTCAATGTGACTAGTCATCATTTTGAGGTTTCTGCTCTCTGGATATCTTTTAAGACCCRTTTATGCGATAAGTGCTCATGCTTCTCATTTTGTGGCTGGGAAGAAAGGTCAGATTTTTCAAAACTAGCAAAGAATCAGTCTTTTCTGCAGGCAAACACTAGGCCAAATGGATTTTGAACCTCACCCCCAAAATATGGGAAACTGCGTTTGCCAGGTTATCCGTGTATCTTGATCTAAGCCAAAATAAAATAGATTTTAGTAAGTTCTTAAAATTTATAAGGCAAGGGGATAGAAATGATGAAAAAAAATCACATCTGTTTTGTTTGTTTTTTCAAATTAGGTTCATTAAATCTGCATCACAACATACATAGCTGTGAGCCTTTTTAATGTATTTTATGCAGATATTGTGTATTGAAAGCAAGATTATGAACAGAAGTTTTGCAGTCAGATTAAGCCTTGTTAGCAAACCATCTGTCTTGCGGGCGTAAGTTGTGGGTCTCTCGGAGAAGCCTGGTTGCTMGTGGCTTATGTCTCTGCTAATGGCCAAACCTGTTGCGTTGGTGAAGGTTGTCCTCTGCGTCCCTTCCTCTGGCCAGGACGCAGCACCTCGCTCAGCAGTCCTGGTGTATGTGTGAAAATAAATCAATATGAATTTAAACTTGTACCAAGACTCCTGTCACTGGTTGCTGCTGTTCTTGCACAACGTAGGGCCCTGACATTTAACTAAAAGCAGAGAGAGTTGTCAAAGGTGGATACTGCAATGAGAGGGAACAACAGACCTTAATATTAAAAGTGCAGGTTGTAAGCTTGCTGTGGTTAGATTTTTTTTTTTCTTTATTTTCTATCAGGAGCAAGCAAAGACCCTGGGCAATGGGAGGCTGCCGGTGGCATTATGCATCCCTGTTAAAACAAACCTCTGGCAGTGACAATGAAATCTTTCTTGGGAATTGACTGCTTTTTTTCTGGAACATGAAAATTACTGAATTTGGAGTCTTTTTTTATCAAGCTGTGGTCCTTTCTATATGCTGTGTTTGCCATTGATTTTATTTGCTGCTTTTTGTTGAAGAGTTGGACTTTCAAATTTTAAACCTGTCAAAACATGAATTCATCATGGAAAAAGCAGTCTGGGAGCATCAGGTGAGTGAACCCCACTGGTAACACAAGGGGCAATAATTGAAAAAGTCAAAAAAAAAAAAAAAAAGCCAGGTTGTGGATGACTCTGTTGTGCTTTTCACTGCAAAGCTGACGGCCTTTTTTAATGAAGTCTGTATGTCTGAAATGCTACTAAAGTATCTTTAGCAGCAACAGAGCCAGGGTGTTTGGTTTTTTTTTTTTTTTTTTTTTAAAACTCCCAGGTATCCTCGTGTGGCCTCTGACCACTAGCCATCAACTTGCTCCTGTGTGCGTCTTAAAAATGCTTCATCGGTTGGTTCAGGAGATGCATCTCGGGCCAGGAACGCGTTGCTTTCCTGCAGCTGCCCCGTTTGGGGGTATGAGAAGGACCCAAACSCTCCCCCCGGCAGACGGCGTCGCAGCCCTGAAAGCTGAGGATGGCCAAGAGGTAGGTCCTTGCTCCAGAAGGACTGTTTCCCACCCAAGTGAAGGTGGTTTTCACATCCTTRGTTGTCTTTTACAGGAGATTGGGCAGTGCTTGGAGACACACTGGCTGATGTGTGGATGTACCTAAGTTTTTAACTCAAATGAGGATGTACCTAAGCTTTAACATGGTCATCTTCAGGCTTTCCCATCGGGGTGCTGGAGTGGCTGTGAAATCCTTACTGAGCTTCAGTATTTTGTTCAAATAATAATTAAGGAAGGAGAAAGTCAGGGGTAGAGAGCTGGACATGAGAATTGCAAGGTAGTGGCAGCCTGCTTCCAAAATTAAGCTGGACCCAGGCAAGACTGTATCTGGGACCCAAACATCCTGCAATCAAAAGGTGAAGAACTTGCTTTTCCTCTTGCTGATACCTACCATGTTCATGTCTGTGGGGTTGAAATGTGAGTGGGAAGGGAATCTGGTGCAGAGCAGAGACCATACAGTAACTGAGTGAAGGAAGTTATTGGATGGAGCAACCTGAAATGAGACCTCACATGGGAATGATAAAGTCAATTTGAATTAATCTGACTACTTAAAAAAAAAATTACATAAAAGAACCAAGGGCTTATCAATCTTATTTAGAGTAATTTGCTTGCCACATCCAAATTTGGGGGCTGGGGGGTCAGCTCAGGAAAGGGCTAACGATTCAAGTCCTGACGGAGTTTGGAAGCTGCGGGTCTCTGGAGGCATTTTTGCCTGCAGCCTCGGTGGTCCGGGCRGGTTTGGTGAACAGGCGGGGGGGGGTCGGGGTTTAGTAGCTTGGCTTTTTAAAACACAGATCAGCAACTGTGCARAATGTCCAAGTGAAGCAAAGATGTTTCACAGTGACAGGGCATCACCAAAGAGGGCTCTGGAAAAAATAGTTGCCCTGCAGCAATATTGAAACCTAATGGATTTTTCTGTGCAACTCCAAGGCAGGCAAGAGAGAAAAATCAGCTTATTTCACTGGGCACAAAGTCGTGTCGTATTTCTCCCATGGGGATCTGTTGTAGTGACTGCATGGTTATATAAAATGCCTCCATAATAGAGTGAGTTTTTCATTTCTTTTATGCTAAATTCGGTATGTAAAAGACCAGAGAACAAATCTGGGATATTTGAATAGTGTAGGAAAGGCCATCGTATCCTACTGTTACATAAATTCACGTTCTCTCCCCTCTCTAAAATCAATTGTCCTGGGAAGCAGCATTACATGCTGACACATRGAAGCACTTTGTCACAAGCAATTATACCATGCTACAGTAAATTGCCATACAATCTGTTACGTTATGGGGCACTCGATCTGGGCAACATTCTTCCTCAAATCAGCCTGTTTGGTTACAYGTTAGCAGGAATGGGTTTTGCAAGATTTTCCTAAGACTTTTCCAAACGGGATTTTCAAAAGGAAATAAAACTCAAAACGCTAAATAGGAAAATTTAATATCTGTTGAAAAGACTGTTCTGTCCTGAAATAGGAGAACTGGATATTTCAATAATACCCTCTCACTGGAGAGCACCTTCTGACACAAGCCACCAACCTGAATTAATCTGGTATACCCATATATTAGGAAATATTCCCGTGTGGCTTGTGCAGAACACTGGCCAGCCCTATCACYGACTGGAGGACAAACCCGAAATATTCCCTTATCCAGTATGGGGGAATTTGAAAAATAGGATTATAATAAGATGCTTTAAAATGGCATTTTGGTGTTTTGCGGTAGCCGGAGTCCTGCTCCGAGCTGGGCTGTCCCGGCGGCCGCCTCGATGGCAAGCGTGGCCGAAACCCCCTCCTCCCCTCSGGGCACCCCACCTCTCCTCGGCACAGCGCAGCTGGGAGCGGGGCAGCAGGGAGATGGCTCCTTTTATCGCGGCTTCCCTCGGTTTGCCGTGACTAGCACGCCGGAGACCTTCCACTGCAGCGCAGGAGGGCCGAGAACAGGGGCGGGTTCTGCTGAAATCCCTATGAGCGATGTAACTTTGCGTCGTTTRGATCGTGATCGCTTGCACCCAGGCGTGGTTTAAAAAGTTCATAAATACCATTTCTAAATGAGGACGTGCTGCTGACTGCTATTTTAGAGAGGAGGAAGAGCACAAAAACCGAAGCTGGGGCGAGGGGACAGATGTAATAGGTTTTGTCTTTTCATAATATGTTTTGGAAAATGTAGTTGACAGGGTAAGTATTGATTGATGGGATGTAGCAGGAGTGCTGTCGGGTACCAGAGATGCAGTCAAGGAGTGCTGTTGTCCGAGAGCTCGGAGCTCCCACGAGCCGCGTCCCTGCGCAGGGTCCTCCTGCCCGCGGTGCCAACTGCTCYTCTCCGCCTTGTGCCTTGCTCCTGTGGGTCCCAGCTCCGTTTATTGACTGCCTGGGCCGTGTTTCATRAATAATACCATTAAATTGGTATTCCAGCCCTGTGTAATAACATTTAATGATGCTATCCAAAACCAAATAACTCTGTATTAAAGGCTTATTAATAGAACTACTTGGAAATCCTTCAGCTGAATCCCCTGATCTATCTGTGTACATAAATGTGAAGTTTTTGGTAACTGTTTTGTACTTTGGCTGGCAGGCCTCCCACAGATTTTATGTACGCTGTAATGACTATGCAAAGGTTATAATTGTTAAGCAATATATTTGTGTTCCTTTCATTACAGCTGGACATTTTCAGTTGCAAAAAGCAAGCTGAGATAATAGTTGCCTTTGCACAATGGAGAGTTTTACTATTAGTTTTGTCACTCTCAAGGGAAAGCATTTTATGGAACTTTAACTTCTTGGTCACGTGCAATGTTTACCCCATTTTTTCCCAACTGTAAGACTTTTCTGTAGGCCAGCATCGCCAAAACYAGTTGCGTTTTGAGGACTCCCGTGGTGGGAGCGTGCGAGCAGCTGTGGCCAGCGTAGACGCAGGAGCGGGGCTGTGCTCCAGATGTGCCCCCGGCAGCCCGTTGCTGCGGTTCCCAGCTAACGAGGAGGTTATCCTTTGGCATRTGGGCTGGGAACCCGCTGACTCTTCCCAGTAACACCGACTATTTACTCCAAGAAGCTGGGCATCGCAACGGCATCTGTTCTCTGTGCTTGTTTGCAAACACTTTGGCTGAGAGAAATGAAGAATGATGGGGAGGTTTCACCATTTTCCCCTCTGCAGTTTTATAAATTACTTTTCCTGAATAAAGTTTATCTGTTAAGTGCTGCACTTCTAGCTAGTTTTGTCATTGCTTCTTGTAAACCATCCTTTCCCTCTTGCCCATTGCTTTCTTATTACATTTTTGCATGTCAATAACTTTTTTTTTGGCATAATCCATAACCTGCAGTTCCTTTGCTCATTATTGCCCATTCTGACCATCTTAACAAGGACCTTAGCCTCTGGAAAGGCTTGCTCATTTTTGCAGCCTTACTTGAGTTTTTATTTGATTTGGAGGTCTCATTTTAATTCAGTTTCACCTTAGGAACACACATAATTTTGTAGTGACTTAATTTCTTTGTTCCCTCTGGGAAGCAGAGAAATGCAATTGCACTTGGGTTCCTCCAGCAGCTCCCAGCCAGCACTCGGCAGAAAAGTGGCTTTTGTGGCTCCTCTCCAGGCTGCCGAGTGCGGGGGGAGCAGGGTCTATGTTAATGAACAGCACATCTTCCCCYTTGGTGCTCTCCCTCCCTGGCAGTCCCWTTGCCGTAAGGACCCTCAAGTTGCGCCAGGGGAGGTTTAGATTGGATATTAGGAAAAATTTCTTCACTGAAAGGGTAGTCAGGCATTGGAACAGGCTGCCCAGGGAAGTGGTGGAGTCACCATCCCTGGAGGTGTTCAAAAAACGTGTGGATGTGGCGCTTCGGGACATGGTTTAGTGGGCATGGGTACTGGGTTGATGGTTGGACTCGATGATCTTRGAGGTCTTTTCCAACCTTAATGATTCTATGATTCTATGACCTGGGGCCGTGTTGGCACATGCACAGGCTCCCSGTAGCTCGGTTCACGGTGCGGGGAACCACCAAATGCCCGTCATCCCCGAGCTAAACTTCACGGCAGCAAAGCAAGCACCAGCAGAGCCGGAGCGGGGACGTGGGGCTCCTGCTGCCCCTGCCCTGCAGCCAGCAAAACGCGGGAGCCGTTCCCAACGTGGCTGCGGGCTGGGCAGGAGAYGAGGTGAGGGGGTTCGGGTGAGGTCGTGGCACCGGTGTCCTCAGTTTTGGCTCAAAATACAGACTGCTCTCCGACGCAAAACAAGGAGGAACCCAGCTTAGATGTTGTTATTGAGCATTCTTATTTGGGGAAATAATTGACTTCGRGGCTCTTGTTTCAACCCTGCTGCATATATACATGGGTTTGAGAAACATGACAGCTTTACCTCGCTCCTAGGGAGAGGTCCCCGAGGCAGTAACCATGTTTAATTTAGCAGTTAAATTAGATTGGTTCCAGCAGCTGCATTTGTGATCTTTGGAAACGTGACCTCTGGAGATGATCTCCTCTCCCACAGATCTCGTCTGCGTCGCCGTGGCTTCTGCAGCATGCGGCTTCTCAAATGCTGCAAGAAGGCCCGTCAAAAACTTGCTGRCCCTTTTCGCTTCCTTGGGAGGGGTGTCGGAATAGCATTAACCTTTTATTCCAACCTGGGCTCGCTTGCCTGTCACTAATTGCAAAGCCATACACATGTATAACTGCAATCGTTGTGGCTGAGGAGTAAAGGGGGTGCGAAAAAATARTGTGGGGAGCGAACAATGTATGCTGCCGTCCAAGCCAGCTCCGTGCTGTAATGAGCTTTGCTGTTCTGCTCAGTAATGTCTGGAGATGGCATCTGAATTATGGGATAACATATCRCGGGCATTCACAAACCCTGAAACAGTATCTTTGCTTGCAGTGTRTAAACAGCCCAATCCTGGACCGGGGAAGTGTCTGAGATGCCAGCAGACGGGATTCCTGAGAGGCCTCCTGGTGCCGAGCTCCCTTTGTCTCTCCGGGGGGGTATATAATGAGATTTTACATGCAGATTTTTTTCTCTTCTCCAACAGAATGACTTCATCCTTTTTTCCCTGTTTTCCCGATTACAGCACACACACCACTGAGCGTTTGGCATCTCCCAGGTATTTTTCCACTGACCCCTTCTGGGAGTTACGTGGTGGATCCTGCTGGAACCATCAGGTAGATGCGATCCTTCCCAAAGGTATGACCACAGCACTTATACAAAGAAGTAGTTTTCCCCCCCCATTTTCCTAGAATACAAAAAGCCAGGTAAATCCACTGTCTTGTCACAACTGACCCAAGCGTATGCAARCACATTAACCCTACAAGAGGGTTACTCGAGCTCTCCCCCGTGCCCAAGGACGGCTCACAGAGGCTTCCCCCGGGGGAGGTTGCTGCTGGGGTGGGGATGCTGCACAGCCGCTGCCTGCTCCCTGTTTCTGGTGGTTCATTCTGCAGTGTAGAGTAGAACTGTACAAAAACATTAAAAAAAAATAAAATATATATATGCAAATAGATGGTCTTGACAAAAGGTAAATATTGCCTGAGCAGTTGGTGCTTGTGTAACAGAAATGTGATATTTTTAAACTAGAGGAAAAATGATTTAAAAAAAAAAAAGTTAATAAGAGCTGATTGGTCCCTAACTTAATTAGAGATGGGAACAGGGAAGCCTGAGTGACATCTGTTACTTCTGCCTTCCGTAATGCTTTATTTTTCTCCATGGACATCACTCAAGGAGAAGCATATTTCTTATGCATTTGTTTCCAGAGAAATGGCATTTCAATTGCTTAGCAATTAATAATAGAAATAGCTATTATGTGAAATGAAGCAAACATTGAAATATTTTATACTGTACTGTTTTTATGTTCAGTCCATCTACTAAGCAATTTTATTTCCAACTGAGTGTTACAGTGTGTGAAATATAAACCCCTGAGTTTGATTTAATATTAATAGCTGCACGCTGATTCTCCCGCACTTGTATAAAATTTCTAAACCAGGTTGGTTGAACAACATACGCTCACATTTGTTCCGGCATGCTTCCCCGTTGTCCGGAGACAACAGCCTAATCCACAGCAGTGACTCCGAGGAATACCCCGAGATGTTTTTTCCCCTTCTGGGCAAAGACACGTTACATGGCAAGACGGGTTTAAATCGGAGAGGGAAAACCTGGCCGGGCCAGGGAGGAGACAAATGCTTGGCCACCTCAGCTTTCGCAAGCTTGTGAGATGCTGACCCTAAGGTTAAATTTGATTTTGCCTATGTATCCTGGAAGAGCACAGCCTGAAGAGGAGGCGGGTGCCCCCCTCCTGGGGGGGCTGCTGCAGGGGGCATTTCCCGGGARCCAGCCGGCAGAAATCCCCCGGGATCCCCGCCGGGCCGGGCCAGCCGCTGCGGGAGGCGGCTGGGGGGGGCCGGGAGGGATCCCAATGAGCCAAAGGGAATGAGAAGGCAAATCTCGGAGTGAGAGCTGGCTGGAGGGAGCGGGAAGGCCAGGTTACCTCCCCTTGCTTTCTGGAGCTCTGGGCAGCATCAGGCAGCAAGCGCTGGCCCCCAACCTGCCCTGCAAAGGAAAACAAGACAAAACCCTGAAAATATTGCTTATACAGAAAGACGATAACGCGCAGGAGATGTATATGAGGTCAGTAAATACTGTTCTGTAGCTAAATTAACTGCTTAAAGAATATTCATGTAAAACAAACGTAGCGTATTCCAGAAACTGCTTTGACACTATCTTTGCACTCCACATTGTTGCCCACTTTATTCCAGAAATCCTCCTTCTGTCACTCCTTCATCCTGTGTCTTATTTCATTTTCAATACGCGCTCTCGCAGATGACACTTATTTACCATAAATCAGCCGCAGCCGACAGCTGGGACCCAGGACGTACTCCAGAAACCGGAGCGTCATTGATCCGCGTTATCACCCGGAGGCACCAAACCTCCGTCTCCTCCTGTCTGGCCGCGGTCTGCAGGCTCAGCGTGCCCATCCTCTAATCACTTCTGCAGCCTTAAAACATCCCATTTATTATGTTGGGTCAGAAAGAAAGACTGTTTATAACTCCCCAGTACCGTGTCTGGGATACTGGGCGGGACTGGGTGCTCGTAAGGATCAGGGCAAGCTTATTTTTGCTGTTTCGCCCTCTCCGCTTCTGGTTCCCCACGATGGGGAGCCCCTGGTCCGGGGAATCTCTGCATCTCGTGCTTGGAGCCGGCTCGTGCTGCCCCATCGTGTTTTTCTCTGCGGAATCCCAGTGCAGCTTTTGTAGCTGGCAGGGGAAACCTGAATGTTGCCATAGGAGGTGGGAGATGCTTTTAATTTCGTTGCATGGTTTCGAATGGACGGGCGAGGACGGGCAGCAGTCACCTTGCCGTGGCCAGGTCGATGCGGCCGCGGTGGCAGGCAGGGCTCGCCGGCGAGGTGGCCTGACGCAGGGTCAACAGCAAAGTGCCAGAAATCCAGCGCTGACTTTATAATTCACCATTTAACGAGGGGCACGAGCAGGAGGACGGCGCATCCTGGCAGGAGGCACACGCAGCAGCAGCCCCTCGGTCATCCCTTCCCTGCTAGCTCCAAGTAGCACACAGAAAAGGTGTCTGAAAGCCACTATCTGCCTAAAACCAAGCCTTACCCCTAGGCTAGGCTCAGCACCCGGTCCGTGCCGCGGGGGCAGGGTGGCAGCGGGGTCTCCCCTGCCTGGCTGGGCTGAGGGAAGGGAAGGTGCGGGCAGCCGGGGGGGAGCCGGAGGATGCACCGGCTGCCACGATGACTTTGGGGTTAGCCTACCCCTACGGGGCTGGCTTTTTAAAAAGCTGGATGGTACTGCAACGTCCCAGGGTTGTTCTTCTGAAACACTGGTAAATTATGATATCATCTGCAAATTTATAAATCACATTTAACTGCAGAGCCCAGAGAGCGCAGCGCACATTAAACTTGAATATGCAGTGGAAAGCACAAAAAACATTAGCCGTTGTAATATATAGCAAGTTCCATTCCCAGTGACAGATATTTAGACTTCTGCCTTTAAACATACAGGGGGAATATAAAACAATAAAACATCACAGGAAAGCTGTTACATTTCAGATCAAAGTACAAATATTTAAAAGTCGGGGTGGCTTGCGTTTCGTTGTTCGGTGTCAAAAAAAGGTTGAGGAAACCCAGCCAGGTTGGCAGGGGTTCACCCCAGTGGAGCTGCGCTAGCTTTCAAACACAAACACGTCCTCTCCGAGCGGCAGGAGCCGTGGCGAAACGGGCTCTGGTTTTGGTTTAGCAGCACCAGTGTTCCCCCGCCGCGAGCTGGCCTGAGTTTCAGCCGGCTGGATCCATTTCCAGGCTGTTCTCTAGCAAAAAGTGAAAATGCGCTGCTGAGGTTCCGTTGGAAATCTAAATTTTGACATCTGTAAGATGTTTTTTTTTTTTTTGCAAGCTACTTCTAGTGAAATAATTCATCTGGGATTAGCATGGAAGTAAATGCTGCCAAGTTATTAACCTATAAAAGCCAGACCAATCTGCCTGCTCAGCCGTGCCCCCGGCTCGGTTTGCCCGAGGACCCAGCACCCATCTTGCCGCACGCCACTTCGTTTTACATTACACAAAATTTTTGCAGTTGAGTCGAATATTAAACTCCTTGTTTATGTTGAACACAATTTTTCTGTGCAATTAGTTTGACTTATCTTCTTGAGCTTCTGAGACCAAAAAAAATTGTACTGTATATAAACRTATAAAAATAAGACTACCATTTCAGTCTCTTAACCCACTTTCTGCTGGAATTAATTCCTTCTCTACAGAGTGGGACATGTGCATGACAGAGTTTAGGACCTAAGAAATAAGCAATAAATATCCTTGTTGAGGGGACTTGTGTATTTGGGCTCCCCAGTGGGGCTAGCGTGCGTTAAAACTCCGCTGGAGAAGCGAGCAGCTGGCATCAGTTAGAGGTAAATGGTTTGAAACAATATTTTTCCATTTCTCACTTCGCACTATTTGTTTTGATCATGATATAAACACATAGCTTCACAAAGGACTGAAGTAGAGCTTCTCAAATTAATGCCCAGCTGGCAAAATATGTGATCTGAAGCAAAAATTTGTCACATTTTGAATGCATATATTAAAATCARGGCTTGCTGGTATGTTTGCATGATGATTAATATTTACAATGCTGTATTTACAATTCAATGCAAAATKAATATCCATTTACTATTTTAACATACTTAATTTTATGAAATGCTTCCAGTTAAAAAAACAGAATTTATAGCAGCGTGTAACTTCTGTACAGCTGGAACTCTTCTGCGTACCGATAAATTCAAGCGGTGTTTCCCCAAATCCCTGTTTCCTTCTAGCATCTTGCAGCAAAGCCCAGCCTCCACCATATGTGTTGGAGAGAAATCACTGTGTTTTAGTAAACCGTCGCTCGGGGACATAGTTTACTTTAATAAACCCATTATTTAAAATTAAGCCTTTGTCATCTGCCTGGCAGGCGACACGCCAGCCGCAGCCTCCTCTGACCGGCCCCGCGGCGGGGGGAGCTTTTTAGTGCTTTATTTTGACGGCAAGAGGAGCTCCACGGTTAAAGTCAACCTCCACCTATTCGATGGGATGGCTGAAAAACATGCCTTTAGTAACAGCTAGTTTTACTAAAGGTTTTGAGATCCCATGTTAGTTTTTGGACTTTTCCTCCCCTTCCCGGCGTGCAAGGTCGCCTGGCGTTCCGGCTAGCGGGGGCACAAAGCCAGCGCTAGCAGGGCTGTGGTGGCTGCGTTTGTCCTGCCCACACCATGGGATGGGGTTTTTTTTTAACGATTTGTGTCAAAAGGAGCAGGTCACAGCAAGGGGTGGTTTGAAACATAATTTTCATTGTACTAGGCAAGTTCAAGACGGGTAATTTATGCGATCCTAGCTAACCGTGGCACGAAAGAGAAAGGCCTGGGTTTCAACGTGGGGATGAACCGTTCCTGAATAGCTGCTCCAGTCCTCTCATCGACGTCTGTTCTTCTTCCGYCACTTCGCTTTGTATTTCTGGTTTCTGCAGTAGAATTACTAGAAAAGCRGAGCTTGGCCCGAGCCCAGACTTCCATTAGGTGGAAACCCCTGGGGAGCCGGGGGCAGAGCGGCTCTCCCCTCCCCGAGAGCCACCGGGGCGGCTGCATTAGCCTGCCAACACCCAGCGCAGAATAACATCTTCTGAAGAGGGCAGATGCCAGTTTTTAAATGGATCTGTTGCAGTCGCCGGAGCTGGGCTCTTAAGTGCCTCTGAGGAGCTGAGCCAAGGGGTTTAGGGATGTACAGCCCTTGCAGAAGTCAGCCCTGGCCCACCAYGCTTGCACACCGGCCTGGGCTAGCAATGCTGCTATTTTTCTCACTCAGCATCACGCAGAAATGCCCTTTCAACGCCTGCGGCTCTAATTTGCAGCAGGACAGACCTCAGGTGTCCAAATGCCTTCTTAAAGAAAGGATTATGCTTGAMAGTAACAGGGGTGCTTCTGGAAACACCTCCTTATTTGTCTGATTCCTGGTGCTTCAGCTCTGCTGGGCAGATGGCTCAAAGTAACCCCCAAAAAGGGTGGACATTAGGCCCTTAGCACCCCCTTTTTCACCCTCAGACGTGCCGAGGGAGGGTGGAAGCCGCGGGCACCGGGCAGTATTTCTCATGTGCCATGGGTTACCTGGTGCAGAGCTCGGGCTGGGGTCGCTCCCGCGGCGTTAACCCTGTCTTGTGGGAAGAAAGGATTCACCTTCCTCACCTCATGATGCTCAGTAGCTTCGCTGTCTGCCCTGGAAATCACTCTTGGGCTCCCGGGTCTGACAAATTTTAATGTTCAAGCCAGGAGAACAAAGGAGTTCTTTAGAAGTTTAAAAAAGAGGAAAAAGAGGCTTGTTATAACAGTACCGTTGGGCACTAACCACGAGTGTTGGTGTCAGAGCTGCCTCTTCCACCACGCTGCACCATCAAAAGCGTTATACGCCGGGGATAAATCAAGGGGCTTTACCTGGATCTCACCAGAAGTGAGGTCAGACCTTCTGTATGTGAGCAGCGGGATGGATCCAGTGCCGGTACCCTGGCTCTCTCTGGCTAACCTGGCAGGTGCCCCGCCAAGGCTCTGCCTTCCGAACCGCTCCAAAACGGCACGTCTCACTATGTCACCCACTCCGGTAGCATAAATTAAATAATCGGTTATTCCCCTGGGAAGCTCAGCTTAACCCAGGTGGGGGAAAACGTGGGGAGTGATTTGTCCTCTCACCCCGCTGTCCCAGAGGTGTTGGCCATCACAGGCATCCTGGGTTTTCCATCAACATCTTCAGCGCAACACAAAACCACTCGCAGAGGGGAAGGTGCTGACTCCTCGGGTGATAATTTCCAGTAATTAATGCCTCGGGGGAACTCAACCCCTAATAGCGTAATAGCCCAGAAAGTGTGCCCGGGAAGTGCTTTTTTTCTCCATATAATGTATTTCATTTCGGGTGGTCGTCTTCCTGATAGAAAACTGAAATACTGTCTTGGAACAGGGCAGGACTCAGAACAATGCTCCTTGCTCCCTCTTCCCTTTCTGTTTATGCCTAGAAATACCAATGACTGCTAAAATAAAAAGGCGCACCTCATTTTTTAGGTAACTGATCATTTTAGTGCTCTTTGGCTTAATATACATAGTTTTTATAGATCAAATCCTGAAACTTGCAGTCATTTATAACTAAGGCTTGCAAGTAAATGGGAGGKTTTTTTCCTAATTTGTTTATAAATCTAAAGGGAAGCTTTGCTCGTGGGCCTATCTGTGACCGTGAGTTGCTCTAAAGCCCGTCCTAAGTTTTCAAATGAGAGAGAAGTGAATAAGGGTAGTGGGCAGGTGGGTAACTGGTAATATCCACTGCGTTTAGAGCCATTAACAACATGTGTTCCAAAAGCAGCAAGAGCCTAATATCCCCACAAACCAAAMTGACAGCTAATAGGAATTTATTTWTTTTTTTTTTAAGAAATTCAGTAAAACAGGAGTTTTAAAAATTGAAGTGCTGTAATACCAGGAATCCACTCCAAAATGCTTTCTAGAGAAACTAATAAATTTAAACTATCTTGACAACCATAGCGATCTCTTCATACTTTAATAAGAGGAAGAGTCAGTCTTCTCCATTCATTGTGAAGATTAAATAAAATTTGCTTTCTTTTATGCTCACTGTAGCTAAGCATTTCCTTTCTTTTGTCTGCTTGTTCACTTTCTTTTCCAGCTCATCTTAAGTTTATTTTTCACTGGGAAATAGTATTTTTGACAAATCTCACTGCTCTTTCAAAAGTGCAGACCAYGGGGTGGGTGTATGCTGGTCACCTCGTCCCCAGAGGCAGGAAAACCGGCTCCGAGGGGTGACAACAGGCAGGGTCCTGCGTCGCCCGCACAGCCTGCCCAGCGCCGGTGGGTTTTGCAGTTCTGAGAGAGCATTTCACAGGGCAACATCGATGCAAGTTAAAAGAGCATTTCCTCCCTCTTTTTATAGTCTTTTTGCAATTTTTTTTTTTTCAGCATGCGAGTTTCCCATCCTCACTCTTTTCGCTAATGTTGATTTTGGGGGATATAAGAGGATGAAACTAGGGTGTGCATTTAACCTCGGGCGCAGCGTTAGGCACCCAGAGCTCTGGCTTTGCAGGGTGCCCCGGCTTTGTGGGAAACCACCCCAGTTCCCAGACCTGGAGGCATTGAGGAGTTGCAGTGAATATTGCACCTGGGGAAGAAAAGGGAGCTACGGCTGCCGGTTGCCTTCCTTCCCTCTGCCAGAAGGGCTTCTTCGGGGGGGGGACCTATGAAGTGAAGCCAGAGATCGCAGCTGGAGGTACGTGAGTTATGACCGACCATGCACGATGGTGGGTTTCTTCTTCCCACTGCTCCTCGGCAGGGTTAGGCTGCTCAGGGCTGTATTGTCCACCGCTGCCAGGAGCATCACCACCGACAGTGAACAGATGAGTGAGCGATGGCARCGACGGAAGGAGAAGAGCCCCTCACTACAAGAAGGACATTGAGGTGCTGGAGCGTGTCCAGAGAAGGGCGACGAGGCTGGTGAAGGGTCTGGAGCACAGGTCTGATGAGGAGCGGCTGAGGGAGCTGGGGGKGTTTAGCCTGGAGAAGAGGAGGCTGAGGGGAGACCTTATCGCTCTCTACAACTACCTGAAAGGAGGCTGTAGAGAGGCGGGTGTTAGTCTCTTCTCCCAAGTAACAAGTGATAGGACAAGAGGAAATGGCCTCAAGTTGCGCCAGGGGAGGTTTAGATTGGATATTAGGAAAAATTTCTTCACTGAAAGGGTAGTCAGGCATTGGAACAGGCTTCCCAGGGAAGTGGTGGAGTCACCATCMCTGGAGGTGTTCAAAAAACGTGTGGATGTGGCGCTTCGGGACATGGTTTAGTGGGCATGGGTRCTGGGTTGATGGTTGGACACGGTGATCTTGGAGGTCTTTTCCAACCTTAATGATTCTGTGATTCTATAATTTTATGATTCTGGAAGGAGCTGTAAGCTCCCTGGTGAACCGGGTGGTGCCTGGATTCGGGGGAGCTTGTGCCGGGGGGGGTGCAGCCTTGGTAGGGCTGGGGGCTGGCGCGCTCAGCCTCTGCTCTGGCAAGGGATGTCACTTTGGGGTCCCCCCCGGGCAGGGGGCTGACCCCATCCTRCAGCATGGCAGCCGTGGTCCCTGCGCGGCTCAGCAGCCACCACGGGAGGTGGCCCTCACCATAGCCCAGCACTGAGCAAGCAGAGAAATTCTGGGAAGAAAATGCGGGCTCTGCTGCGTTGTACTGCTGAGCCTTGGTCTCGGCATAATTTCTGTCGAAATGCTTGCTCGTAATTACACATTGAAGTACCTCGATTCTGAGCAGCTAATTAATGCAGAGCAGTATCGTACAGTCTCAGAAAAGTACAAAAAGCTGCATTTTGCTTGGCCCCAGGGGAATTTTCCATTACAGCAGTGGAGACCTCGCTTAGGCAGAGCCAGCTCACGGTTGGCAGGGCCGTCTGCGGTAGCGGGGCCGGCAGCCTCTGGCCAAGGGTGCTGCTGGTGCCCCCCTGCACCCCGCAATTTCTGAAATTGAAAAGGAGAAAAAACCACTCCTGGTTTACTGAATCCGTGAATTCTCTTGTATGCAGTGAGCAATCCATTTCATCTACAGAGGCAGCATGGAAATCATACCTGACCCAAACTTCTCTATATGAATACTTTCTTGCATAAAATGACAAAATGAAACACGCAGTAATTCATATCTATGGGGACTACAAAATGCATTTTATTTAATCTTATAAGCATGAGAAAGAAAATTAAATTAATTCCTGAATTCCAGAGATTAAAAAGTTTTGCTTTAYGTATAGTAACTCGCCAGCTGTTGCTGTAGAAGATCTCTTAAATTTCATCTCCACTTTATAAAGTTTGAAGGTTCAGCAAAATTCTCAGTAGAGCTGAGGAACTGGATACCTGATGACCAGACCATATATTCCTCCAAGCAGGTTACAGGGGACTCCGTCTCCAACACAAAATGCTGGAAGTATCCTGCTTTGCAAAGCAAACCAAACTAGCTCCCGCTTCTCACCACGTGCGTTATTTTGGCCAACTGGACAGTGAGTAGTAATGTGGATTTGTTAAAATTGAGGAAGCATAGGCAGCTTTGAAATTATAAAGACTAAGGGGCTGTGGCATCTACCCTGCCCCTCTCATTTAAAATGAATTTCAGTTTTTTTGTGTGTGTCTGGCAGTGCCCCAGCTGGGAGTGAACCACCTCACAGGGACATCCTGCGAGCAAAGTTATTTTCTCTATATATTGAAAAGCCAAGCAGAGGCTTCTGCTGCACTTTGGTTTGCACACCTTTCTGCCAGGAGATTTAAATTTCCAATGTGGATTGAGTAAGCGGCATCCCTCCTCTGAACGGGAGGCTGCTGGAAGATAAATACTCTGAATAGCGATATTCTTCCTTAAGACTCAGGATTTCCATGCCTGTTAACATWAAAAAATAAAAAAAAARGTAAATGCTAAAGCCTGTGGAAATGCCAGTTGCTGCAGCCTGTGACTCCCCGAGCTSCTGACGGGGAGGAAGGAGGGATGCGCCCCGGCAAGATGTTAATCCCGAGCAAATGGCAGCCCCCGCCGTGCATGCCGGTACCGGTGCCGGTACTGGTGCCGGTGGGGGGAGCGGGGGCAGCACAGCTAACGCTCACCTTTCACAGACACCCACRGCGGGTGGCCGGGAGCGATGTGCTGAGCCGCGTCCCTGCCGCAGGATGCTCGAGGGAAAACCGGAAAGTTGGTGCTGGAGGCTGCTCGTGCCCCGGCAGGAGGGAGACCTCCTTCCTCGGCTGGGGTTTTGGTGGTGAAACAGCCCGAAGCCCGAGAGCTGTGGGGTTTGTTTGCAAGCAGGCTCCCCTTGTTTGTGCACAGCGGTACAAGTAACGTGAGTGGAACATCCCGGGGTGGGATGCCGGAGGTGAAATGGTACCTTTTCAGGCGTCGTGTTTACCAGCTTCAGGAAAACGGTTCAGATCTGGGTCGAGAAGGTTTCCTCCCCCGTGGGAGCCTTGGGGCCAAAGCGCAGCACCGCAGCTCGGCGTGGGTGAGGGCTGCAGCRGTAACGAACCGTGGGGTCAGAGGTGGCACCAGCTCGACGCTCTGGGCCGTCCCCACCGCTCCCCAGGTGAGGAGCCTGGTGACCACCCAGGAGAAGGGCTGCGTCTTGCTGCCGGCTCTCCCTTGCCCCTTGTTGCTGTCAGATATTAACCTCTTTCCGTTTTCTAATTATGCTCTTTAGCATAGCTCCGCTATTTAACCTGACAATTATTTCATCTGAAGAGAGTATACCAGTGTGTGAACTTTTTTAAAGCTCATGCTTTTGTTTATGAACTTGGTAGGCCAWCTCTTGCTACCTCTGAGGATAACCTAAATTAAAGGAACATCTTGGATATGTAACAAAGAAGAATTCATCTTTTTTTCACATTAAATGTAGCTCAGATGCTGAGTGGTCTAGTTCTATACATGCAAACCCAGTGACAATGAATTCTCTTCTTCTGATTTCCTGGACTAATGTTGAAGAAGACTTTTCGTGCACGGCATCTCAAGCACAGTGACCCCGCGGCTGTGCAGACCCCTCAGCATCTCAGGGGCCTCCCCCCACCTGCCCACATCTGAAACGAACGCAAGTCACAGCAAAATTGAACAAGCGACTTAAAAATCCTAGCTTAGCTGGTTGTCTCTACATATAACTTCTAGACAAAATTATGCTAAATACCGTCTATAAAATATAATTAAAAATAGAGAAAAATGATATCCCAAGAGATTGGCCAATCTTGGGCATTAGAGTGCTACTTGCCTCCTCCGCAGTGTTTGCTCGGCTGAGAGCAGTACCCGGTGCACTAGCAGGAGGTATAAATTATGCCGTAACGAGTGAGCAAGATGCGAGATCTTTACCTGCCCTTCATCTCTCATCTTCTCCCCTTCAGGCAGAGCTGTTAATGGCCTACAACTGCCTGGGACCAGGATGCTCGTGGTGAGTGTCCATGGATGTTCTCGGCAGCTCCCTCATGCACGGCTGCTTACTGGGTTTATTTTGTTTTCATGTTAATTTGCAAATGACAAATGACTCTTCCTGCTGTGCATGCCTTTCAGAATTGATATTAATCAATCCAAGGCACAAACAAAACAATTAAAAATCAATAGCTATGCAGCTATTAGAGAGCAAAATTTCATTAAGGTTAATAATTGCAGGAATTAGGGAACTAATCAGCCATAGTGATCTCCAGGAGAAGCCACCCCAGGCTCTGTGCTTCATCCAGCCTGCCCACAGACCGCAGTGACTGTGCCAAACATTTAGAATAAATTACTTGCTATTATTTTGTAACTAATAGTCATGATAAGGATTGAAAATCAGACTTGTAGCTAATATCTTACTTGTGTACTTGCCAATAATCTCTCTGTAGGATAAATAGGAGCAGCGTGTGGTATAGGGCTGTGCTGGGAAGGCAGAGCCGCTTGACCTGGGTCTGTTTCTCTGTGCCTGAAGAGATAATTTTTTCTATAAAACCAGCTCTCAGGCACTTATATCTTTGTAAATTCACTTTAGTAGCTTTTGTCTTTGGGTTGAAAGAAAACCAGGAGCTGAGTGCCCTAAGGCACCACTTCAGGATACCTACAAGGCGAGCACTGCCGTCCTCCCATAAAGCCAGCCTACTCCGCGGGTTCATTTCCTTTTCCCTGCAGGTTAAATAGGACCTTGGCGGCTGCTAAAAGTCGTAGCAAAGCATCCTAATCGCCCTGAAATTAAGAGGAGTTTTCTGGGTGTGCTGCCACTAATCAGTCTGTCTGCTGCAGGCGCGAATTATTTTATTCCTTAATTCAATCTAGCAGCCGTAAAACCGCTCGCTGCCCTATCCCGCCTTGCCGTTGTGCCTTCCATGGTGCAAGCGGAAGGCGACGCCGGGGCGGCTCCGCGCCGCGCTCCTGGCTGTGCCGAGCTCCTTCCACAGCCCTTCCATCGACGCCCCGCAGCCGGCTTGGCCGGTGCCCCGAGGCTGCGGGCGATGCCGAGGTGTGGCGGGGGCCTGGGCAGCACCGCCAGGCCGGGAGCGGGAGCCAGAGACTCATGGGACAAAAAAAAAAAAAAAAAAATACAAGTAATAAGATCAAGTGAGGAAAAGGAAATTAAGGTCTGAGTACGAAGGACAGTTTTTTGGTCAAAACTGGGCTCTCAGACCGATGAGAAGGTCAGTGGGATGACTTAACAATATAAAGTCTGTTATGGTTCTGTGTTAATTTATATACGAATATTCAATTTATTTCTTTTTATGGATCCTGACAAGCTTTCAGGGAGCCCCTGAGATTCAGGCACGCTCCCCAGCGTTGTAGTAAATTCCAGGGAGCACGATGGGGTACGGCTACTGGCAGAAAACACACATTTATTTACAACATCCAATGTGAATGATATAAGCAGAAATATTGATGAAACGCACAGATTAAGGGGAAAAAAAAAAGGAAAAATAGCATGTTAATATAGGCTAACTCCTACAGTACTTGATGAAGTTTGCTCCTGGCACCCTACCTGCCCCTGRTGGGGATTATTGGGTAAATATATTGGACTTGTGTGATTTTTTCAGCCTTCACACGCTAAGATGGTACCTTCCTAATAAGCGTATGTACTTCTGTACCAGGAGCTCAGAGGTAAGCCCTAGCAAAGTCGCCAGCGAGCCGATGGCCACCACGCAGCCGTCGCCCCGATCCCCGTCCGCAGGCTTCCCGCGGGAGTGCCAGACACGGCGAAAGCACCTGACCCCTCGGAGATATTTGCAGTCGGGATGTGGCGAGAGCAAACGGCGACAGCGGGTCCGTCYCCTCCCCACGCTCGCCCGCGGGGGACGGGGAGCAGCCCCAGTTCCCTGCGCGCCGGGGGCACGCGGGCTTGGATGAATCCCGCGTCAGTCGTTTTCAGGGCACGCAGTGAAAGGTTATTAATTCTATCCAATGACATAGTTGTCAAGCAAATCGAGACTGTGTTTTGTTTTTTTTTTTCTTTAATTAAAGTTAGCTAGAGAGCTCATTTTAAATCATCACGTAGGATGGCTGAAATTTAATACGCCTTCAGAAAAATAGCAATAATAATAGACTTTGGTTTTACTTTTAAACTGATAGAGGCTTGAAGCAAACCAAACCTCATCCATCTTCCCTATGTTCGCAGAAAAACGCAAACATTTGTCATGTCGATGAGCTCACGCTGCTCCCCGCTGAGCTCCCTCCTCCCCGGGGCTGAGGAATGGAAGCGAGGGCTCCCTGCTGCCAGCGGCGTTTGGGGGGCTTTCCCTTCCCTAAGGTCACTTGTGGGACGAGGGGAGGGCCAGGTTTGACACGGCGGTGTGGGACCTATTCTAACCCAAAAGGAGGAGGACACCAGGGCCCTGGTAGCGGGACCCCCAACCCTGCCCGCGCCTCCTGCAAGGGCCCTATGCGCAGTGTTCATCCACGCTGCCTCCCCCATCGTGAAGTCTGCCCTCCCCTTTGATGTAAGAATAAAATGTGAGGTCCTTGTTTAATTTTATGGRTTAATCTTTATGCATCACCTACTTTTTCCCATTGATTCATAACAARGGAATGTAAAAGTAATTCACAAGGGCAACCATTTCCAGGTAGCTGTTGTTATTTAAAAGACAAAACATGGGCCATTTATAAGAAATAATTATCCTTAATAAATCCCAATCAAATGTYTGTGCATGCCAACGTACATTTGCACTTGGGCAATGATCTGCTCTGAACCTTCCCTCCAGGAATACGGAATCCCCCAGCGCTGGGGCCAGACCAGGTTTCATTGCCTTCAGATGCAATGATCAGTCTGTTCTTCTTTGCCACGAGTAACTCTGATTATGAGCAACTGAAGCAACACATTAGAGCCTGTGACACCAGGCTGTGATTTTAGTATTTAAAAAAAAAAAAAAAAAAAAGGCAAGCAAACAAACCCCCCTCCCCTTCCAGCAACAGCCTAACAAAATGGTCCATGTGTCCCAGACGAGCTCTGTATGTTCTTCTTTCTCTGGAAATGTTCGTCTATTTGTGGGGGTGGCCGCGGTCAGGGAAGTTCAGCTTTCAAACAGAAACCTCCTTAGTTTCTCCCAGGTCGGGGCTATGCAATTCTTCCCAGTTCTGCCCTTGGCTGTTCCGTCTTCTGAATCAATGAAGGCATGAAAATCCGTGCAGAGCTGTAAGCAAGGGAATAACCCATCMAAGCCATTGGGTTGCCGAAATGCTCACGGGGATGTATATGCCTGCATTGTTTCTCTGGATATGGCCCTCTGATTTCAAATTAATAAGGTGATCTGATTTCAGTTGTACTCATCTTTATAGATCAGTAGATAGGCTTAAATATTTGCTTATATTAGGCAGAAAGAAGGAAACGAAAGTCTTTTGCATAGTTACAATTGCCAAGGAAACCACTTTGCTGGTATCTACGGTTGGCATTTCAGTTTTTCCTTTGTGYGGCTGTTGGAAAACTGTCTGATTATACAACAGAAATGCTTCCAGTCTTAATGTATTGCTAGTCAATGTCTTCATAATTTTCTACCAGTTTATCCTAGAACTTCTGCCATCTTTCTGAAGTTTGTTGGAGTCGCTCGTTTCCATTTCTAAAAATGCATGCAGTTAAATTTAAAAATATGACACTTGATGGAAAACCATGAATTAAAGAATTGTCTGTATTCAGAATGTTTTCCACTCATMTCAGATCTTTTCTAAAATAACCTTTTAACTAAATGATTTATTTTAATCTTTATTTTAAAGTAGGTCACTCTGAAGAATTGTGGGTGCTTGAAACATTTTACCAACTCAAAGTGTTCTAGCAAATACTAATTGGACTCTATTGAAAAATAAGTGTTATTTCTGGAAAAGCAGTTTTCTGAAACTGAGCAGCATGTTTAAATGAGTTGTGGTACAAAACTATGAACAGCTTTCCAATTGCCCAGGTAAGCTTCAGGTTGCTTGACAGTTTTAGTGGAATATGTTCTTTCTRTTCATGCTTAATTTTCCAAAATATATTTCTCACTGAAATTTTCCAGACCYAAAGTCTTAGGAAAACCGATGGAATAATAATGCAACTACTCTTTAAAGCAAAGGAACTGGGACTGTGAGTTTGGCTGATGGTCTTTTTACCACCAAAGTGAGTTTTCTGGCCCTTTTGGGTGAAGACCAGCCCGAATGTGACGGTTGTGATAATTCCAAAATGTTTTATACGCATGGTTTAACAGTAGGTAGGGTGGAGGCAGGCTGTTGACCTGGCAGAGCAACCTGCTGCTAGAAAAACCTGGCCTATGTTTTTTTGCTTTCCACATGAGCATGGCCTTTCTCATCTATATTTACAAGTCTGGGTATAAAAACTTCCCAGGTTATCATATGCCTGTGCTTTTAATTGCCTCGTTTTCTGCTAGTGCATGGAGAAGTCCTCTCTAGGTTTTAGGACATCATCGGGGTTACRCTTTTCTCCTCTGTTTGTCAAGGAATAGGACCTAGGCTTCAGTCCAAAGCTAATTGAAGCCTTGGGGTGCAKTTTTGCTGATCCCAGCAGCCTGAGGTCTGTGTCCCTGGTTTGGCAAGCCTTTCACAGGTGGGGCTTGCACTGGAGCTGGGGTGCATGGGGAGGTCCTTGTCCTGCGTGAGACTGCAACTGGGAGACGGTGATGGGGACACCAACGGATCGGATCAGGAAAAGACTTGCTCCTCTGTCATGCCACGTCTGCTGCAACGCAGGAAAGAGAAAAGAGACTAGAAAAGAGGAGTCAAGGAATACAATATCTGAGCTACTGTTCATTGCAGCATCTTTTCCAACCTTGCTTGTGCTGCACCTTCCCTCAGAGCTCTCGCCCCGTCCTCTTCGGTTCAGCCTCCTGCTCGACTGTCCCCATCTCGCCGAGGATGAGCAGTGCCACAGCTCAAGCCAGGGCCTGAAATCTCTCCTTTGGAGGGGAACAGAAAGCCGCAGGCAATGGGTTTTGCTTTTGCGCTAAGAGGAAATCCTGGTCTTGGTCACCATGAGACAGATTTTAAGAGTAAGGCTAAATTAGGCTCCATTATTTCTTTGRTGATTTGCAGGATGCTTTATATGAAGACTAAAATCGGTGTCCAGCATTTCCAAAAGAGACCTTGGAGACAGTGATGCGGCTGGGAGGGAGGAAGAGGAGGAGGAGGAGGAGGAGAAGGAGTAAGAGGAGGAGGAGAAAGAGGAAGAGGAGGAAGAGGAGGAGGAGGAGGAAAGCATGGCGGGCCACTGCACCGTCCCACAGCCTGGGGAGGTGAACCACAGCTGGGTCTGGGGCTTCAGGAGGAACAGGGGAACTTCACCTTTTCCGGGAAATTGTCACTGGTGAGCAGATACGGTGAGGAGACTGGGTGACCTAAAGTTCAGCTAGAGCTAACCTGAGCTTAAAGTTAACCCCTGGTGCAGGCAMATCCTCTCCGCCCTGAATAACCGGGTTTGGTTTTTCTAACTCGGAAGTCTCCTGGGGATTTCAGGTGCATTTCACATAAGAGACTGCAAAATTAAGCCCTAATCCAAGAGGCAACTTCATTCCCTGTGCTGGTTTAGGGACCAGCTCGTCCCTTCTCAGACGAAGCTGAGCCTGAGCTCAGGGAGCATACTGGCAGATGTAACTTTGATTTCAACGCTTTTCAAAAATAACTCCTTTTTCATTCCTGTGTCTGTACATGTGCTAATGAGTTGTGGTTTGAATCAGCTTCTGATTTGTGATTTTTAATTCAGCTTATAATAGGCTATCTGTGGGGCTTTGTGTTTGAGAATATAATTCAGTATAATTATTACAGGAAAGTTTTCAGAAAGCTGTGCTAGCAGCCAAGATAGCATCTCCATTCTTCTTTCACTGCTAATCAGTTTATATGAGCCTTTCTTATGCACGRCTGTCTGATCATACTAAAATTTTCTGAAACAAACACTTCATCTACAGTTATCAGACAGCAACATGCCTGARAAATTACATTATATTCAGCAAAAAGCTTCAGAAAGCACAGAGAACTCCCTCAGAGTTCCGGACAATAGCGGATTTTTGTTATTGTTCATTTTTCTTCTGTCATAAGATCTTCCATCTTTATTTTTCTYTTCTATATCCTGGACATTTTCTAATCCTTTTCTGAAGACATACAATAGTAGGTTATTTTTCAGTTTAAAATGAGATATGACTAAAGCATCCAGCCTGCCCCAAACCTCCTTGTTTTCCTTTATATTTTCTATTTTAGCTCAATTCACATAGCTGCCACAAAAAACTAATTTACATGTTCAGAAGCTGGAGAAAAGTACTGGCAGGTCCTTGCCTGGCACTGGCTCCTATTGACACTCAGGCTTCATCTCCCGAGAACGGTACCTCTCTTATTCCAAAACTAAAAAAATGTGAACGTGAAAATCATTTGAAAAGAGACTGAAAGAAGCCCCCCACCAAGGCGGGGTGCGCTTTTCCCTGGTGTGAGGATAACGTGTGTGGATGGCAGCAAGTGGAAAATACATTCCCAGTGATCATCCTTGGCAGTGGATGGAGAATTGTGGTTTCTGAGTTGTATTTGTCATTACCCCAGTTCTTACAGAGTGTTCATCTAGCGAGCAAGCTATTTCCAAAATGGAAATATTGGCATTTGTGCTCAAACGCAGCRGGGAGCTTACTGAAATAGGAGAATRTTTTCTAWTATGAGTTATTATTATTGTCCTGCACCAAGCTTTGAAAGCACCATGCCTTCGCTGTCCTGTTCGGAAGCAGAGGTGGGATCCAGAGACGCTTATGTCACCTTACAAAGATGTGCTGATGCAAGCGTTTGGTGTCATGGGTGCAACATGCTTGCTTCTAGATCCTGGCTTTCTCATAAGCAATTAAAAATCAACATGACAAGTTGGACATGCTTGGACAAAGAGTTCAGCTCTTAAGCTTTGCTATGGATGTGGTCCAYGGCGATTCCAACCTCTCCAAGCATGAAGGGGCGGAAACCCAACTRCGACAGCACCGAAGGAGCCCCCTTCCTTCCGTAAGACCAGGGCTGTCCTACTGATACAGCTGGAGGACACTGTGAGACCCTTTACAGCTGAAGGAGAGGGTCGTGTAGTTGTCAAAAACAGACAATTTATTTGCTCCTACCAAAACTGCTAGAGACCAACTAAATAATGATATATCACAGATGGGGACAGAATATATCTTCTTGCTCCCCAGGGTTCCCTCGTAGCGGTAGCAGCTGCGTTAGTAACTGCCACATTCATGAAGAATGAAAGCCTTGCCGGAGATGGTATGATGGTATTTTCAAAAGCGTCAAGGAGGTTAATGACAAATTTCCGCAGCACTCCGGCTTCTAAGTGCCTTAAGCTTCTTCTCCAGTGTTTGCCCAAATGCAAACGATCTTTAAATACGCGCAGCAGARTCGGCAGTAGGAAGGAGCTGAAAACTCTGTATACTACCCAGGTGCAATGTATCCTTTACAGACCAAACTAAAGATCTCTGCCTCACAAACAAACGGTTTCCATATGTTCCTTCGAATTAATGATTTCTACTTAGGCAAAATACATTTTTTTCCCTTTCATGCAAATTCAGTGTTGATTTTAAAAATGCAAAATGAACTGTAGGAAGGTATATTTTCATGAACCTTATGAAAATCTCAGGCAGTTGCAAAAGATGATGCCTCCCTGTTGCCAAACAGTCGAGGTACAGTACACCAGAGATGCAACAAAGAGGCCRGTGAACTCGCTCATTTTGTGATAGTCCTCTGAGTTGCCTTACCGTTGCAAAATGAGGTCATGAGCTGAGGAATGAAGTGCATCGTGAAGGATAAAACACAGGAGTAATTTAAGAAGGGAAATGATATTGATGGTCAATTGACTCCTGATATTCTCAATCTAGTAGTTCTGCGAGCAGAAAGGGTCAAGGTGTGAATGGAGAAAAATGGCCACTGAGAAGGTGTCTGCTTCCACGCGGCTGTAGCTTTTGAGCTACACCGCTCGGCCCAGGCTGGGGGGCTTCACGGCCGTGAGAAGCTACTGCAGCTACGTTTGTCTGTTCTGCTGAAAACTGCTGTTTCCATATTATTTAGCCTGTTTAAAACAACTGAAAAAAGTGCCCAGGGATAATGCCCTGTGCACACTCGCCTCCGGCAGGAAGCCTCCGAGTCCATTTGCTATTATTAATAACGGYAATCGTCACAATTTACATACGCGGCTGGCAGCCTTGGAAGGGCTCCTATAARCATCCCCCTTCTATAAATACAGGAGTTTCAAACCAGCCGCAGCTTCTCGGTCTTGCTTCACCAGGACCTTTCGGTTGCAGGTGCCGCTGGATTTTGGGGGGCTGCTGGGGAGCGGTGCCTGCGGCTCCGGGCAGGGCCAGGCGCCGGGGATGCGGTGGGGGGATGCGGTGGGGAAAGGCGACGTTATTTATTGCGTGGGACTCGGGGAAGGGATGTGAGACTGCGGCCCGCCAGCCAACCGACATGGCAGCTGCCCGGGGAGGGGACGGGGTGGTGCAGGGACGGTCCTTGCTGCAGCGGCACTCGGTGCAACGGGTGCTTTATGCTTTCTTCTCTTTTTTCCTTCTTTTTTTTTAATTCACTCAGTTATCCCATCTCCTGACGTAAAATCTAAAAGACGTTGCAAAGTGATGCATCTAACTGCACTTTTTTTTTAACTAGCTACCAGCGGTTAGGAGATACTTTCTGCTTCCATTTTCTATTYTTTTAAGCAACTGAAGATGTACAGGCCAGGGACTGCTGATCATGGGTCAGGCAGTAAAACCTAATCCCTTCCAAATTGCTCGTTATTACGGGTGACAAATAGTTTATAGGAGCATTAGCTGTTCCTCTGGACCGTAACCGAGCGAGCCCGTTTTGCTGCTGGCTGCAACCAGCTCCCCTGGAATTGTTACGTACGGCTGATGTGTGATACCAAAATTGCCCATCATCACAGTCACCAGAGTACCACCAGGCTCCAGTTTTCTTTCTCAGCATGCACATGGAATTTTTTTACTTATCTAGGATAAATATCCATTATTTATCATTTATTAGATATTTGAAGCACAGAAAATACAATAAGTAATGTAGGCATTTTCAATGCAAGATCCCCATACGTTGTCTTGTTAGCCCCAGAATTGCTCTTTGGGTCAAGTGAAAGGAAGAAACACTGCAGGAACACTACTGAAGTAGTTTCTGAGCCCAAATAATTGAGATATCATTTACTGGCAACTAGTGTTTAACTTGAAATAGGCCCCTTTTCATTACGTCATTACATAGAATTCAGTAGAACTTCTCAGAATGCTTAAACATTTCTGGTTAGAAAAGGAGGAGGTTGCAGGTGACGGGACGTATGCGGAACCGCTGCGTGGCCACCCCCGTGGCGCAGGCATCTGCCCAATCAGCATGTGTTTCTGCACAAGYTGAAATGGAGCTTTGTTGATTTACGGCGGGTGAGGGCCAAAGCATTAAGAAACACARGAATATTTAAGCAAAATTCAAACCCCATACCCTTCTCTTTGCCCACCCAGGTTATGAAGATGCATTTTCATGCGCATGGCTGCACGTGCACACACACACACACTTAATTTGCAGCCGGTGGAAATGTTTTTTGTAACAAGTTCTGCAGGTCAAGAAGCATAGAATCATAGAATTATTAAGGTTGGAAAAGACCTTTAAGATCATCAAGTCCAACCATYGACCCAACACCACCRTGCCCACTAAACCATGTCCTGAAGTAACACATCTACACGTTTTTTGAATGCCTCCAGTGATGGTGACTCCACCACTTCCCTGGGCAGCCTGTTCCAATGCCTGACTACCCTTTCAGTGAAGAAATTTTTCCTAATGTCCAATCTAAACCTCCCCTGGCGCAACTTGAGGCCATTTCCTCTCATCCTATCTCTAGTTACTTGGGAGGAGAGACTGACCCCCAGCTCGGTACAGCCTTATTCCATGCCGTCGCTGGTGGCAGCGTGGAAGGGCCACTTGCCAGGCAYGTCCCGCTCCAGCAAGACCGGCCAGCTGTGCCTCTGCTGAGTGCAGGGACACCCTGCAAATGAAGATGCTGCTGGCATGGAGGCAAGTCCCAGCCACTTGCCACCTGGACCACGGGCCACCGCGGCCTGGGTGTGACGATGACGGTACTGGCTGGACTGGAAGAGAGGATTTGTAGGTGGGAAGCTGCTACCAAGGCGCTGAGACGTTTATCTTGGCCCTACATGCAACAGCCTGTTTTAAATACAGGTTTAATATAGCCAATATTGGTATGGCTACGGAGGGAATACAGAATTTAACTTCCAGTGTCAGCTCTGGTGACAGGTCCATCTGTAACATTAAGAATTAGTTGCAGCAGCTTTACCTGTGAAGATGTTGCATACGCTGATTGTCTGCCTCTTCTAAATACTTAAGCCAACTCTTGTTCTCTAAATGAATGTGTTGTTTTGTTCTTATTATGTCACGAAGCTACACAACTCAATTTCATTTAATTATACCTTTAACTGTCTGGATTGCATCTTGTCCTCCTGTCCCAGTAACAACCCCTCCAGAAAGGACCAGCGCCGGGCTCCGAGCGGGAGCTTTGCTCGCTCCCCCGTTCTCTCACCACCTACTGTGGATTAGTGAATTAGAAGGAAAGGCCAGATGAAAAAGAAATGCAGAGATTTATCATTTGGCAGTGGAAGCACAAAGATCCGAACAAAATTAATTCTCCCGATTAATCTGCCTTGGGATTTGGAGGCAGAATTGCAAAAACTCACGCTGGAAACATAAATGCTGGTTGAACCGTTTTCGTAGCGCAGTATCCATCTTTAAACAGCAAGGTGTTACAGCCTTGCTGTGCTATCATCCGGCACATTCCTTTTGTCGTCTACGGGAGATGGTCAGCAGCTGATTTAAGGCGTTTTGCTCTCCTTGCGATCCAGCCCCAGGGGAAGGGGCTTTGGAGACTGACTGAGGGAGATAACGCCCCGTCACTTCTTCCTTCCATAAAACCCCTCAACCTTGCCAAGAGCCAGGCAGGAGCCGAGGGTGTTCGCCACTTCTTGGTAAGTCCTTGGAGATGCTCAGAACTTCATCTGAGAGATAAAAGGATATTTCACTTACTTCTTTTCCCTCACCCCCATTCCYGGGTTATACCCCGCTATTGCACCTTCTCTGATCTTCACCCTGAAAGAGAATGGTCCCTCATCACCCCGAACTGATGCTGGTTGGTTGCCAGAGGAYTTTCTGCTCATGCTGTGCGATGGATGAAGCGGMCCCGTGCCCCGCGGGCTTCCAGGGGAGGAATTTCCCAGGGGACTCGATGATCTTAAGGGTCTTTYCCAACCTAAATGATTCTGTGACTCCCACCAGTCCTCGCCCTGGGGGGCAGAAGAAGCGGCTGACTGGGAGGCAGTGGGCAGCACTGGAGGGATGCTGGACCAACTGTGATGCTTAAACTGCTTTTATCTTTGTTTCTGTCTAATTTTTGTTTGCTGCTGTTGGCAGAGGACAATTTCCAAATGACAGAGCACAGGACGGGTTCCCCRTTATTCCTTCCCGGACCAAGCTGGGTTGCATCAGGGCACCTCCCCACTGGCTCCAGTCTCTGCCCATGGCAGTGTAGCTTTTTCTTTTTTAAATGTGTACATATCTGCTTTATTTTTTCTTATTTATACCTGCCAAATAGCAAAAGTACCAATGAACATATTTTTCCACTGAGCAGGTCTGGTCATTTCAGCTGATTTAAATTTCAGTATATTGGTCAGTGTGGATCTATCCTGCGTAGGCAGAAGAAAGTGAAAAGTGCTTCTCTGGTAATCCCAGAAGCTTGGTTAGGATGAGCAATATAAAGCTAATAAACAAGAGCCAAAATAAAGCTTTTTAAGCACTGCTAGCTATGGGYGCTCCATGTCATGTTACCAGCAAAGGCAGTGCAAAAATTTGCAGATACTTTAATTAGTGAGATCTTAATTAGTACTAAAAACGCCAAAGGGAGAGCAGAAATGGCAGCAGCTTTCAGTAGCCTTGCAGGGCCTCCGCACTTGGGAGCATCGCTCAGGACTGCCACGAGCACCAGCGAGATTGCTCCCTGGGGGACTGAACCACAAAACACTTTTTTTTTAAGTTGCTCCTGCTAAAAATTTTGGTCCTTTTAACAACCGCACAAAATCATGGAGGAAAGCGAGTAGGAATGCTTGAGCAGGGAGACGAATTCCTGCCAGGCGGCAGGCATGACCCCGTGCAAACCCGGGGAGCAATGGGGTGCATGCACAGCAACCCCCAGCGCTGCCGCCTGCTCCTCCAGGAATGCGATGCGGGAAATAAATCATTATTTTAGGCAGGATATATCTAGACTTTACCATATCTACCATAATTTGTCTATTTACACTTGCTATTAAGACAAGTGGTTTCATCCAGGACTTTAACATATTGAATCCACAGGGTACAACAGCCCGTACCGCTTTGGTGGGATCAGCGTTGGGGTGTTACTGCACCCCAAAGCTCTCGGGGTGGCTTTCCAGGGCGGGGGGTCAGACAGTATGACTGGGGGGAAATGTGCGTCTTTGGAGCRTTTGTAGGAAAAAGCAGAAGATGCTGCCGTGGCCCGGAGCCCCCACTTCAGAGATGAGAGGTGGCATCTTGTCTCTGATGCCCGCCGTCCTGATTTCCAGCTTCCATTTAGCAGGACCTCTCCYGGGTGACATCTTTTCGTGGATGCACAGGAAATTAAGGGCTAAAAGCAGGAGCCTCTTAGAGAGGCCAGAGGCACCATCAGCTATAAAAGGCAAAGTTCCCCAGCCCTCCTGAGCTTGCACATCCACCACCATGTTTTTCTCCATTTAAGGACTGCCACTTTCAGCTCTCAGAGCACTAACGGAGACTCATTCAGACCCCTTCACATCTCCTCTTGCCCTGCGAGATGACTCATTGCAAGGACCCAGGGCTATGCCATAGACGTCCTTCTCTCCGGAAGGAATTTTTCCAGGATTGGAAGAGTGCCCAGTACATAAGTGTGACTATCCATCACCTTTAGATCAGTCTACCATTTCTCTTTCAACRGTGAATTTCCCCCTTCTGTGAGCTGTTTTACTACTTGGCTTTAACATTTTTCCGTTTTCCCATGTTGGATTTCTATTCCAAACAAAATCATCATGCCACAGAGCTAGAGCTTTCACCATGTAAATGAGGGCAGCTGTACTCAGGTGGCTGAATAAGTGATGACTCTTAAATTAACTCTGCCTCCAGCATATTGTTATAGGTACTTTGTGCTATCCTCCTACCAAGTGGTTATAGCAATGCAGTATGTCTGTTTTACGGTCTCATTAAGTCATTGCTGTRCTGGATTAAAGTCTCCGTCTTACCAACCATTCCTCTAAAAACGTATCAGAAGAGAACAAAGTGTGACTTAGAAGGTAAAAGTGTAACACAACTCTAGAATTATGGTCCAAATTTTGTGTGGCATTTTAGGTTTTTTAGAAGCAATATGTGATATTCTTACTTTCTACTTGGTAATTCGTTTTTTATTTTAGGTTTGGAAGGAAGAAAATACATTTTTTTCTCAAATAAAATAATCACACCACAGAGATCTTGTTAAACACTGCACATTTCTAAGATAGGAAAYGTAGTAGTATGTCATCCCTGTTTTGCAGCTGCAATACGGAATTGCAGCTGGACAATCAGGGACGTATCAGGTGTGGATTAATCTCGGTGCTCAAATATTACCACGGGAAGCATTTTGTTTACAGAAATCAAAAWGCCGTGACTGGGAATAGCCCCCGCGATACCTTTGCACCTCACGGCTGCATTCAAAGCTTATGCAGCAGGGRTGTAACCGGGCACGTCTAAGGCAGCAAGGGGATGGCCAGAGGTGCACAACTGGCCAGATGTTTTGTCTTCGCCTTCCCCAGAAAGAAGATGGAGACCAGCAGCAGCTGGAGGTGAGAGAGAGGACAGGGTGGACACTGCTCGACAGCTGAAGGGAAAGCTCTCGCGGGGCTGTACGGCTTATTTCCCCGGGGGCACGCCTGTCCCAAGCCAGCCAGAGGGACAYGGTGGGCAGGATTCACTGTCCTTTTCAGCACGGACTGCAGAACTGGTCTTGGGACCRTTTCCACATACCCCGTTGTAAAAAAACGATCTTGACCTATAGGGAGAGCGAGAACGGCTACGTGCAAGCCTAACTTAAATAAAAAAACGGCATATTTACTGTAAAAATTGGAAAAGAGGCACTCTRGTAAAATAAAGGAGTAAAGGGGAGAGAAATGGCAAGCAGAAATAAGTGCAGCAAGGCTTTTTAAAAAAAGTGTTTTAGTAAAAGAAAGAGTACTATCTATGGTATTGTTACTAGATTACTAGATAGGAACAACACAGCTGTTAGTCATGGGGAGCGAAGGCAGGAACGTTAAACAAATTTGTTCCGAAAATATGTAAAGAACAAGCTAAGGGCCTTTGATGTTGCTTGGATGGGCTCTAGCCTGCTTGGAGAGCCCCAGAGGTGTAAAATGAAATTTCAGGTCTAACACTGTGCCAAGGCTTTGAGAGTCGGCGAGGAGCACCCCTGCTAATCACATCCATGTCAGTCAGCCATCTATCCACCCACCCATCCATCCATCCACCCACCTACCCGGGAGCAGCAAAACTTTGAAATCACGGGTTACAAAAGGCCAATACAACTGTTGCCGATCTACATGGCTTTATATGAGACAGATGTTATCAATCAAACTTTACCCTTGATGCAATATGTATTTTGATACTGTTTAACATGGAAAATATATATAAGGATGAAGAAAGTAGGCTCCATTTATAGCCTTTTGGACTCTGGCCTCAGAACTGGGATTTTGGAGGGATTTCTCTGTCACTGCAATGGAATCAGCTGAAGGTAGATGTGAAGTGTGACACTGGGACCAAAAGAACGACCGGCATCCATACGCTTTGTTGAACAGAATATAGATTTATGGGGCAGAGAGGCTGCGTTGCCTCTGTGTCTGCTTTGGTGAGGCTGCGACGAGAACATTGTGTCCAGTTCGAACATCCCAAATGTAAAAAAAAGACAATGATTAGTTGGAAAAGATTCAGATAAGTGCTATGAGCACAATTACACTACCAAAAACATGTCTTTTGGTTAACTGAAAGAAGTGCAGGCTTACAGTYTTTATCTCATACATGAAATGGAAACTGGTAATGTAGAGACTTCCACTGCAGGAAAAAAAAAAGAAAGAGGAAAGAAATCCATGAGTGACATGAGGTATATTCAGACAAAAATCGTGTGTAATTTCTGAACCTCGAGGATAACTAGCCATTGGAACAGTTGTGCTGAATCTCCATAGATTGGAAACAAACTGAACTCCATATTTGATATTTTTCTAGACACAATCTAATTAAAAACTGGATGAATTAAGGGAAGACAGAATGGTGAAACTGGTCGCTCCATGGTACCTGAATACRCAGATTATTATGTTTAATTTTTCTATTCCAGTACACACCTACAGAGAYGTTATCACCTCCAACGAGGAGTTTACTGCTCCTTGGCAAGCTCTTTCCAAGACTCATAGGCTTGTTAAAGTATGGATCAGAGCTACTTACCTCCACGTGCACCGATTTTGGATTGGTATCTTCCAGAGAAGACAAAGAACAGTATTTTTTTTTAAATAGGTAAAATTTGTCACTGCTTCCTTCTGCTCCCCACGCAATCCTTGCCTGGCTGACTGACTTCTCCGAGGTGTTGGTAACGAAGGCAGCTCTTCGGGAGGGTGATGGCTCTGGGGGATGTTCCAACACAAACGAACTCTGCTGATGAAGTGAGTCAACTGCCGGGTGCTTTGCTGTGGGGCTTCCTTCTTCAGCGAGGCAGTGGGACACAAATGGGAACATCCAGCCGTCTCCATMCCCACTAAGGCTCCTGATTTTAAAATACGCAAAGGGCTCGTGCAGCTGGAGGGTGGCGTGGGGCTGAGGGCTTTGGGCACCTGCCGTGAGTAGTGAGCGAGGAGGAGGAGGCACCACTGCAGGGGTGGAGGAAGGACAGGAATGCTCCTCCACGCTGGGAGTCATCGTCAGCGCTGTGTCTCGCCGTTAATCTCCTCCCCTGTGCTCACCCTTGCTTCTAAGTAAATTACTGCAAGGTAAACATTCCCTTTGAACCTTTCAACCAAAGAGGAAATAACCCGTGAAAAATCTTTCGTCCAAAGAAACGTCAGAATTAGACGAGAAGCAATTCTGCTTTTCCATCCAATAGCCGGCATGTAACGCAAGGAAGGGCACGACCCGTTGTTTTCCCAGGCTGCTGTGGATGGAGCCTGGAAAACTGGCAGTTTGCAGTCAAGATGTCTGAGGTTAGGTCTTAGGAAAAGTGCTTTGTGACGGGAAAATCTGGGACGGGTTATCCAGGGAAATGGTGGAAACTTCCTTTCCGGAAGCTTTCATGCATTAAGGCAGTATCTGCCCAGAGCAGTTTAGACATAGTGTGTCCTGGCCCTRCAATGAGAAATACTCCTTGCTGGAAGTTATAACCTTTTTTTGCCATGYTTTGCTATTAAAAAGAAGGGTTTTTCAAATCTTCTGGAAAAAAACCTCCCACTTTRTTATTAAATTGATCGTTGTTTCTCTGAGCGCTGTTTCCCATGCACGCTGTGGTGAAACCTCCTTCCTGGCACGTGGTCGGCAGCATCCATGGAGCAGYCCGAGCGGCGAAGGCGAGGATGAGCGTGCTCTGGCTCCGAGGGACAGCGCGGCAATGACAGACAATGGCTTGAGCTGTTCCATGGCGTTGCACGTCCTGGGCGTGTGGGGGTTGTCAGCAGAAATGGAGCCCCACGCTCCTGGCTGGGAATTCGGTGCGGTCCAGCACCAGCTGATTGCCTCCCACACCCCAACTCCCTTGCTAGAGCAGGGGCCATTGATCCTGCTTAGATTGGTTAAGAGCAGGACAAATTATTTTAGGGCTTTCATCTCAAAGCACTAGGTTGAATCGATGGCAGTTCACATTTTTCAAGAGGCTGGTGTCTTGCTAAAACCCCTCTTTTCAATCAGTTAGAGGAATGAATCTTTGCRATGCTGCTGAGAAACAAAAGAAGCTGTTACCTCCTTGCCCCACTGGACAGCAAAGCTAGAACCAAGTTACAAGTCCTGGATATACGGTACGTGGTGCTGAGCCACGGTAGTGAAGGGATGTCAACATYGCTGCACAGTATGGGCCTTTAATGAAAATTAAAAATAGTACAGCGCTTTAAATGCTCCCAGATCATAGTTTGCAGATGACAGAATGTCAATACTTGGCAGCAATCTTTTATTAAAAGTGTTTTTCCAGTCTAACTTCACACTTTCCGCGGGTACGGTTGAACTCCCACAGGTACAGTCCGCGCCACGGGCAGAGCTCGCCAGCATTGACAGAGCTTGGGTAGAATATATGAAATTGTGGTTTTCTTCCTCGATCCACCCTTCTATGAACTGGGAAAGTCACTGGACTGGGTGTGGGGTTGCAATTTATCCGTTGAGGGTGGACAAATAGGGTCTATTTAAACTGTGGCATTTAGTCAGGAGCTGTGTCTCATGGAGCCCCAGATATACTGAGCCCCCCAAGCCCCTTGCAAGATCTCATGCTTTTTATCCCTCTTCCAGGGCAATGAGCTGCTGTTCCGCGTCTCGCCAAGCGCTGAGCCCCGTGCGTTTAACCAAATTAACCGAACCGCCCCGCTGTACAGCCCCGCCGCAGTACAATGGATCTCCCTGGRAGCCTTTAGGTTTCATTATAGCACAAGTTAATAATATTTTCCCTAAAGCCTGCTTTTAATTAATGTATGTATTTTCATTTTCTGTCCAAGATACAATAACTGTTAGGTATCATTAGCTAATACCTGCTGTGCTCCATTTTCCAATAACACCATATTTTTTTCTAAGGTAATTCATTTCTCACTTAAAGAATATCCCGTGGATATGCTTTGTTCAAGTTCAAGATGTTATTTATGTATAAAAATGGTCATGGTGTACCATTTGAAAAGGAGGAAAAGTGATAGCAAGTACAYGGAGTGTGCAAAGAACAAAATTACTTAAGATAATGCGAGGTTTCCTCTCCCCTAATACGGCATTGGAATGCCAAGGAGGTTTGCCCCCAGTGAAAATCAGAGAGCTGSAATTAGGGAGTATTTGCTGATGGGGTTAACACTGGTACAAGCGAATGGGGAGCAAGGTTCATTAGACGATGGGGCATCTCTGCAAATCAGCCGAGCATCAGCCCAATCTTTCTGCCCCTTATAACGATGTGAGACGAAGGGGTGGTTTGTGTAGGGTGGCGACGTAGGCTGATCTGGGAGGACGAGCTCCAAATCATCTCAGTGACCTCCTCCATCTCACACGCGTGCTCTTCACCAGCTCTAAGTTTATATTTGGCAAAGGGAAGGGGAGACGTAGCTTTCATTAACCATGTAGGGATTTTAATGAAAGTTTGAATGGATTTGTGAAACACTGAATATGTATTTTGAGAGCTTTGGGTGGCAGTTCCATTACACACACACAAATGCCCTAATTGGCAACAGGATTTGAAGCATCTTCCTTGCTGTCAAACAGCCAGCGGTGTTCTGCAGGGGAGTGCATTAAGGAAAACTGCTTTTCTTCTCCACTACCTGAAATTGCTGAGCGTAATTCAGCTTTTCTTTGCTTGATAACCTTTGAGTAGTTCTTACGTGTAATTAATATTTACAGCGTGATTGGCACTTTTCATTCCCGTAGCTTCAGCGATACAGGGCGGTTAGCKTAAGCAGGGAGTTTCGTCAGGCAGCGGTGGAGAGGTTCTATTAGAGGACCAGGTCCAGCTTCTTGCGAATGAAGCAATATCCCATCGGGAATATATTCTCAAGTTTAGAGTAAAAGTCATAAGTAAAAGAATTTTTATATCCTGCCTGTAGAGACTATTCCACAGCCTAAAATCTCTCATTTTCAAGGTTTTCCTACAAACCAGCAAAATTGCTCTATTCCGTTCTGGCCTCTTCCAGCCCAGCCCATCTTTTCTGGATAGAGCTCATCTCCAAAGTATTTTCTGCCCCATCAGGTTACCCTGTAGGTGTGTATCGCACATTCTGCATTCTCGTTCCATTTCTTTACCCAAGACTGCATATTTTTCTGTTAATGTGCATTTCTTTCTTAATAAGTTTCTCCAAGTACCTGATGATTTTTGCTGCTCTTCCTCTCATTTCCCAACTTGTCGGTGGTATCTGAGTGAGATTTACAGGCCAGCTTTCGTTATCCAGGAACAAACCAGAGCAGGGACTACCAATTCAATATTTATTTCATGGTGTGTTCACGAATAAAGCCCAAAGCAAAACTGAGATTTTATGTGCGTGTTCATTAGCATTTTTTACACTGTAAAAGCATCCCTGACTTTCTTTTAGGCCCAATGTCTGTGGGTGAACCCTTGTGCTCATCACTTCAGCTCCTGGAGCTGGGRAAGAACTCGGACCTCGCTTTCCCAGCAAGGCAGTGAGGGCAAAGACATCCCTTCTGCTCTTACGGCCCCCTCGTATTAGCCCTTAATGTAAGTAGGCTGCTCCTTTCTTTTAAGCCCACGTGAAATGCCAGCTCAAACGGGCGTCTTTGTTTCCTTCTGTCTGCATTTGCTGTGACAGACAGGAAACTGAAGTAGCTAAAATGAAAGAAATAAAAACGAATTTGCACTGAGGAGACGGCAGTAACAAAAGGAGAGCGGG
This sequence comes from Oceanodroma leucorhoa, assembly GCA_030449065.1. Taxonomy (NCBI): domain Eukaryota; kingdom Metazoa; phylum Chordata; class Aves; order Procellariiformes; genus Oceanodroma; species Oceanodroma leucorhoa. The sequence continues at coordinate 544,625 of JASVER010000185.1, read as the reverse complement.
TGCTGCACGCCGTCACCGGGGCTGGACCCAGGGCAGCAACTCCTCCGCCCTCGCGAGGTCCCGCCAGCACCTTCATCCCGGTGCCGTGCCGCTCCATCTCCTTTGTCCCGGTGCCATGCCGCTCCATCTCCTTTGTCCCGGTGCCATGCCGCTCCATTTCCTTTGTCCCGGCACCGAGCTGCTCCATCTCCTTCGATGTGGTGGACGGCTCTGCCGCGCTGCCGCGCACAGCCGCCGTGGGTTTGATGGGCCATTACGTTCCTGCAGCCTGCCTCCCTGGAGACACTTCCAAAATAGAAGCTAGTGGGGGGGGAAAAAAAATCCTAACCTGATTATGATAGAATAAAGGACATAAAAGTGATATATTGCTTTGTGTATTTTTCATATCATGTGCTCATGACACTGTTTTTCCATGTGCTAAAAATACGTTCTATAACTGCGGAATAGGTCCCAAGCTGCTGGTGGCCAAATTGATGGATACGCTTAGTCCGGAAGAGCTCCGGCTTCCTTTGGTTTCTTTCTTCAGTGATTATGTCTGGTCCTCAGCGATACAAAAAATCTAATTTTTGTCACTAGGAAATAAAGACATCCCATAAAAGAAAGCAGGTCCCTACAACCACATTACAAAGAGGATAAATTGTATGGTCACCAATGTCACTTGGCCTGGATTTAAATTCAGTGAAGGAGGGAAGGGAGAAGACGGTCCTGTTAAATTTTTGCATTTGAGCATGCACGCCATTTTGGGATAAGAGAAAAATAAAGCCTTAATACAAACAGGTCCTCTTAACAACTCGTTGTCATCTGACTGTGTAAAGTAAAATGGAGATAGAGAAAGGGACCGGCCCCATCCTCCATTGCTGGCTCCGGGTGTGAGGTGGTGCCCGGGGGCTGCTGCCCGGGGGGACCCCCCCAGGAAAGGCTGGGGGTGCGGACCCACGGGGCTGGACCGCCGGCATCCCGGCTGCATCCCGCGGGCGCCGCGGCCCCTGCGGCGTGCTTTCCCTTCCCGAGGGACAGCCCACGCCATCGTCTTCCCTACAAACATGTACCCCTTTTCTGAAACCTGCTAATTTCGCAGACTTTGGCAGACTTTCACAGGTTAACCACACACTTTTTAAATGAAAAGGAAGTTTTCCTTTGTATTAAGTTTCAGTTTGTCGCTCCTCAGTGCCACTCCTGGTATGCACACATGCGTTCATGCCCTCCKTTTTGTACACTTCCCACTGCTTTCTGGCTTCTCTCTCTCCTTTTTTCTCTCTCTTTCGAGCGAGAAGGCTGTATCGCTGTTCCAGTAATGGTGCAGCGGAGACGGGGAGCGGCACAACGGGCTGAATTGTCTGGCAGAAAAGCTGGCTGCCAGCCACCAGGCACGCAGGCAAGTGCGACGGGCAACRGCTATCACTTGCTAACGGTGAGCTAACAGAAAATTAGATTTTTGGACAGCAAGTTTAAACCTTAATTATGGAGAGGACACTGCTGTTTTATAATAKAAAAGAATTGAAAGACTTGATGTCCCCCAGGGCCCCTTCAGCTTTACCGGTTAGACAGCCCCAGTCACGGTTCGCTGAAATCAAGGGCGACAGCACAATCCATTCATGCACACAAACAGAGCTGTCGAGAAAGGAGGAGCACTTTTAATGACTCATTCTTTAATGATAATTAATACGGGCTCAAAGGCAGCTAGGGCTGCATGTTAAAACGGGTTGCCTAGCTGAATACGAACATAAAGATTTTTTAGGAAGCACGCTTCCATTAAGGGTTCCCAGCCCCAGGCGAGGTGAGCACCCTGTGCTGGGTGTGCTGCAYCAGCCAGGAGCGTTCCACGGCTGCCCTGCGTGAGGAGGCAAATCACACAGCTGTAATGTGTGCTGTGCCTGCCACTTACGGTGAAGTTTTGGTTTTTTAACTGCGAATGAACAGCGGGATCTTATTTGCCTTATTAAAGCTGAACTGCATTAAAAATTGATGTGAATTTTGCCTGAATATGAAATTGGAATAAATCCCCGCACCTGCGTATATCTGAACTGCTAAAGTGCACCTTTTCTGCGTACTTCAGACAGTGTTTGATTATTATTACCAAAAAGATGTGGCAAGCATACAATTAAAATTGTACAGCCATCTAAACAAATTTAGCCTGAGTACATTCACAGGGTTATCTAAAAGCAATTCCAGTTGCTGGAGTGTTTTTAACAAGTGTATCCCATTTAAAATACCAAACMAACCACTTCAGTGGGTGTTTGGGAAGTGACTAAGATGCCTCTTGATTTTTGTCCTGGAGGATCAGCACGTGTTTTGAGCTGAAAGGATTAAATCTATTCTCTCGTGTTCCCAAGCCCACCTTCCTGGCTAACTGGGAGCAAAGACAAGACCGGCTGAGGGGCAGCAGAGAAACCTGGTGCCRTTTGGCAGGCTGCCGAGGCGTGCCGGGGACGAGCCTCGGTGGGTGTTTGTGCCCAGAAGGAGCTCTGGCACCGCTGTTTTGCACGCTGGAAGCCACGGCTGAGCACGAGGGCTGAGGTCTGCCGGCGGCACGGCAGCCTGAAGTTCTGCTGCACGGGCACTGCTATTTTAATTCAAGGCAAGAACGACTACGTTATTACTTTGTAGACAGTAATTAGGTATGCAGACAGCCTAAGGTGAGACTACTTCAACCTTGACTTTAAGAAAAGTGAGATTTGAGCTTTTTCATTTTAATACTCAGGGAGAATTGCAGATAGGGACTTGCTGTGGTTGGGGCTGTATGGACTTTTTGGGCATCGTTCTCTCTGAAAGAGCCATTGAGAGGCTGCAGTGAGAGGTCCCGGTGTGAGTCCTGCTGGGAGAGGTCCAGCTGCRAAGTCCTACCCCCACCAGCAGTCACTGAGCGTCGCAAGGGGCAGGGTTTCCTCACAAACTGGAAATTTCCCCTGTTAAGAGCTCGCATCTGACAGCAACGACTGAGAGCTGTCCAGGTCTACCAGGTCACTCTCATCGTCTTCTGCTCCTCTGGGAATTTCATGGATGGAATCTTTATGAAGAAACAGGAATGCACATCAATGAAAGGCTCCTCAAGTTTTGGTGGTAAAATTGAACATACTCTACCATTTAAGCTGAATAAACAAGGGACAAGTACAAAGAAGCAGGTCAGCTGTTCGTACTATCTTCAAGCCAGCTACAAGGTGGTGGAGCCCTCCTTTGGGTACCCGCACTGGTTTTATCCCAAGTACACCCGTTTCCTGACACCTCAGCGCTGCAGCAAGGTAGAATTTGTCTTCTAGGAGCTGACGGGGCTTTGCTTGTTGACACCACAGGCAGGGGCTCTCCTAGCAGCTTTCCAGGTGCTCTTCAAAAAACGTCCCTGGAATGATGCGTGCAGCGATCTGAAAAAGCGATGTTCACCCCGAGGCTCCCACCCCTCCAACACGCAGGTCGTGGCTTTACAGGCACGTCTAGAAGGGAGAGAGGTATGCTCTGGGTGGGAAGACCCGGCTATATAAAACATGGAGGTATCTGCAGCGCCCAGGGGCCAGGTAGCAGATACCTGCTCGAAGGCTGCTCCCTGTGCCAGCAGTCTCCTCCACCCGTGCCATACAAYGTGGGGATGAGGTGGGTGCCGGAGCCCTTGTGGGTGTCTGAGAGGTGCTTCTTCCCTGCGCTGCCATCCTCCTGCCCACCGATGGATTATAAACATCTCGAGTCTCCTCCTATTCTCTGTGCCAAGTACCAAAGTCCCCATGGTACAGAGAGAGACCTAAGTAAAGCTGATGGACTGGACGTGTGCGAGCATCGCTGCATCACCAAGTAGGAAAAACCCTTTTCCCAACCACTCCCTGCCTAAAATGAGGTATCTTTGTAGGGATTAAAGAGTCACAAGCACTTTATTAGGGTAGGGGCTCTCAGCTTGTAAGGGGTCCTTAGGGGAAAGGCACCAGGCCACATGTGCTCTTCGGCTGAGGATGAAAATTCTGCAATTTTATTACAGAACCAGGAGTTTGCCATGCCTCAGATTTATGGTGTTGGAAAAAGCTGCGGCTTCTGGCAAAGCTTAATCAAAAAAGTGTTCGCTATAATTAATAGAATGCCTAATGAATCTAGCTCTCAAAAAATGTTCAAACATGCAGTGCACTCCTTGAAAGCCAGATTATGGGAATGATTGTGTTATCTGCAATACCATGCAGTGATGCAAATTAAAAAGTTGGAAATGCTTTGTGATGACTGCAACACCTATAATAGGAGTTTTGCCTCTTATTGTATTATCTTACAGTTCTGCTGTATTATCTTAAAATTCTGCTTTATCTAATGTTTCTACAGTAGTAAGGGGTAAAGAAAGGAGGAGAGTTTTGGTTAAATTTCTCACCAATGTTTCAGCTGATAGATGGCTTAGAAACATTTATTTGGATGTAATGACAAAGTCCATAGCATCTTTGTTTCCCAGAGAACAGGCAGATCTGTTCTTTGTCTTTCCCTTAAATGTAGCTGTAAATGAGTGAGTACACGGCGGAGATTTCTGCTCGTCTGAGGGAACTGGACTGCATTGAGATACTCTGCTTTGTCTCATTTTCTACCAAAAGTTTATCTGCAGTCAAGTGGTTGTCTCAGACTCCAGCTTTATTTCACCCCCTTCTAGCTCAGGTGTGTTTTGCAAATGCTGAGTTTYCCCTTCTCTATCAAAACGGAAACTTCTGATAACACCTCCTAAAGATGTCTATAATGATTCGGTAGCTTGGCCATCTTCATACCGCTCAGGATAAACTGAGGGAAAACCGAGCAGTCTGAAGACCCCATGGCTTCTCCAGAAAACTTCACGATTCTTATCAGCATTAAAAATACTGACAATTAACAGTCTCACCGCCAGACTTTGGATGTCATGAGAGATATTTTCTCACAGGCAGGTTGCTTGAGCCTTTTTGCCCCCATCCCGCTGCTGTGGTCCCCAGCAAGTGTTTATGCTGGTTCCACTCCTCCTACAGCAAATRTAGATACATTGATTTATCACTAGCAACCAGTCCAAGCCCCCGGGGATATGATGAACAGCTACGCAAACCTCTCATAGAAGGATGCTCTGTTATCCCTATAAAGGAAAYGGATGAAGAAAAAAAATAAAACCCTGTGCAAGCATAAATTTTTCCCTCCCTTAAACGTGACCGTAAGAAGTCACCTGTTGGTGAGGCTTCCAGGTGGGTTAATAAAAAGTATGTATAGTGGTTTTCTAGAGTCAAATCCGGACAGAGGGGGATACAGACAGAGTGTACAGGATTATTTCCCCGGCCAAAGCCGGAATTCACGGGGAGGAGCGGTGTCCCTGCATCTCCCCCGGGCACATCCCGCCGTGCTCCGGTGCGCACAGGGAAGAGGGTACCGCGTTCACCCAGCCTTGTGCAACGGGGGAGGGAGCTCGAAAAGCAGTCTAAAATGCAAGTTTTAGCACATCTGCAAGGCAAAAACCTGCAMGGACGGGGCGTTTGCTTCCTCCCGAGTTCCGCGGATTCGCGGCGGTGCAGCCCGGCCGCCCCCCGCKCCCCCTCCCCGCTCCCCGCCGGCGGGACCCCGGGACTCGAAGACGGAGGCATTTATTCCCGCGAACGAAATAAGAAACCCCAGACCTGTTGCCATCAGAGCACGTTTTACTTCGGCACCCCGCGGGTCGGGACGGGCGGCTGCGGGGGCCGCGCACGCCGGGCGCCCCCGCACGTCTCACCGGCCGCCGGCATCTCGGGGTTCGTTTGCTGTTGGTTTTAAGGAGGAGGGGGGAAAAAAAAAACAAACCACCAAACCCAGACCCAAAATCCAGTCTGTCTAAAGGAGGAGCGGCCGTTGTGCAGTCAGCGCCGGGAGCGGGCGGCCCGGCTCGGCTTCCCCCGGCGCCGGGCCGTCGGGGCGGGCGGCGGAGCGCGGCGGGCGRGCGCGGGTCCCTCGGCGGTCAGTAAGGCCCCACCACCACCGCCTCCACCTCCTTGGACGGCCGCCGGTCCTTGACCAGAAAGTTGATCATCCCCTCGGACTTGATGAGGAGGTTGCAGCCCAGGAAGAAGATGCCGAACACGACGGTGAGGGCCAGGACGCACATGACGGCGATCTGCACCACCCGCATGATGTACAGGCTCCGCTCGTCCGCCGCCGCCGCCGCCCCCCCGCCGCCGTCGGTCACCACGGAGGCGGCGGTGCAGCAGCGCAGCGCCCGCTCCAGCTCCAGCGCCGCGCTCCCGGTGCCCGCCAGCAGCCCCGCCGCCGCCGTCCCGCCGCCCGCCGCCGAGCCGTTCATCCCGCCCGGCCGCTCCGCCGCCGCCGCCGCCGCATGCAGGCGGGCCGGGCCGTACCGTGCCGTACCGAGCCCAGCCGTGCCGTGCCCAACCGCTCCGCGCTGCCCCGCGCCGGCGGAGCCTCCGCGATGCTCCGCTCCGCCCGCCGCTCCGCCCCGCCGCGCCCGGGAGGGGAGCGGGGCTGGGGAGCGGGAGGGAGGGGGGGGCGGTGCTGGGAAGGGGGGGGGGGTTTGGGGAGCAGGGAGAATGGGGTTTTGGGGGGCTCGGGGGTTGGAGAGCTGGGTGGGGCGAGGAGGATTTTGTGAGTGGGGTTTTGGGGAGCGGGTTTTTAAGGGAGCGATTTGGAGGGTTTTGGGGGAGCCGGATTTTTGCCCGTGGGTTCTGGGCAGCGGGTGTTTGCAAGTGCTTCTCAGGGATGGGCTTTTTTAAGGGAGCAAGCTTTGAGGGGTGGATTTCTAGGGAGTGGGTTTTTGGGAGGGTTTTGGGGGGGGAACAGACTTTCAGAGATCAGGTTTTGGGGGAAGCAAGATTTTCCAAGTGGGTTTTTAAGGGAGCAAGTTCTGGGGCGTGGGTTTCCAGGGAGTGAGTTTTTGGGAGTTTTGGAGGGGGAGGTTTCTGCAGTGAGGGGGTGCAGTGCCGGTCCCTGGGGCTGTAGAAGGAGCCAGACCAGCCCTTTGGGGATCTGTGGGCTCAGCTGGTTGAACCTCACTCTCCCCAAACACCCCCCCCACCCCAGGCCTGTTTTAATTGAAGGTTCAGYCACCTCACGGCCCCATGAGTTTTTGGGAGCCGTGCCTCCCCRTGTGCTGCTGGAGGCCACGGTGCCCGGGAGAGGTGCCAAGGGGAGCRGTGGCAACCCGGTGTGACTCCRGGGCTGCCCGCTGCCGCGGGGTCACAGGGGCACRGGGGCTGAGCGCCTCTGCACCCCGCTGCCCGCCCAGCGCGGGGGGCACGGGCCCATAAATGGGCGACTTGTCATCTTTGACAACATCCCCAGCCCTGCGGATGCACCCTGGGGACCAAAGSTGCTTCCCCAGAGGCACCCAAGTGCCTGGGRATGGCRGGGGGTTCGTGCCCCCCTCAGCAGKTGTTCAGGGGAGGGCCCAGCCCTGATGTTGCTAGTGGGACCACTTTCYCCACCTGCGGTTTGGAGGTTTGGGGGGTAAGTGGAGGGCGGCAGCAGCTCCCGACAGCTGGTGCCATGGTTTCGGCGTGCGTCTGCCTGTGCCTCCGGCCACGGCAGGACGATCGCTCCCGTGGCTCCGGCCGAGCGATGACTTGGGATATTTCCGAGCGGAGGATGTGGATGCGGGCACAGCTCGGAGCTGCGAACGGCAGGCGGCTGCTGCCGTTGTTAACCCTGCCTTCTCTTTGCTTGAATGGAGATTTAATTATCGCAAACAGCCAGAGGAATCTGTGTGCTGGGGCCTGCCAGGGGCTGCGAGCAAACGCCGCCCACGGCAGGGTGGGTGCAATGGCTGYGCAGCACCTTACACTATCCAGGGCTGGTCCTCACGGGAATAAACTAGCGGGGAGGTCGAGGCCAGATAGAGGAATGATGTTTTCTGAACCCCGTGCAGCTAATCCGTCTTAGTGTGGCGGCTGTTTCGTTAACTGCTCACAAACAATCATCCAGAGCCCAGATGTAACCCATTACTCATGTCCTGGTCTTGATGCACCCCGTTCCTTTGGCACAGGGATTTGGGGGTGGAAGTCCCYACACGGGGTCCCCTCCCCACAGAGCCCAGCGTGGCTGGCGCAGTCTGCCGACAGCAGCCCACCTATGAGGCCGTGCTGGCTGAGCTTTGCTGCTTTATCAGATGGGACATGATGAGAACATTTTGTTTTTACTGTTGGAGGAAGAAGATAGTATTAATTCTAATTAGCAATGGGAGTGCTGGCAGTCATTTTAGCCAGAGGAAAATGCTGGAAGCGATGTTCAAACTCCACATGACTCCTTTTTGCAGCGCGTGATTCCTCTGCCTTCTCGAGTGGCTGGGCAAAGCAGCTGGGGGTAGCAGCGGGCGAGTGGGTCGGGGTCTGCCCCTCGCRCCCCTCTCCATTTACCAGCTCTTGGCACCTCTCAGCAGCAGTTAGGAAAATGGTTCCCATCCCTAAGTTAYGTCAGGAAAGTCCTGCATACGCTTTCAGCTCTGAAAAGCTAGCGGCTAAGAGTAAGGAAAGCTGGATCCATGTGCCTAGTTGCGCTCTGCAGACTGCTAGCAAGTTTTCTGTGGATTAATAATTTGCAAATCTTAAACTTAAAGTGCTTTGGAAATTTTTTCTAACAAGTGAGTCACGTAGTGCCCCGAGGCAGCAGCAGCATTAGACCCATGGTAGAGTCTGGGTAGTAGTGGTTGTGTCAAAACATGCAAAAGGGAGAAATTGTGGAGAACACGATCTCTGTTCACGTACGTGGTGCCTTTTARCATTGAGATTTCATCTTTATTAGTTTTCTGTGATAAGGAAGCAATATAAAAAGCGAGCCTTGGTCTGAGCAGGCAAAACCGTATGTTTATCATACCTCTCCACTGTAATTTAACAGCAGGATGAAGGCAAGATGTGCAATTTAACCTCTTAAAGTTCCCATCATTGTTTTTGTTCTTTTTATCCGTATGATTTGCAAACTGGAATTGGATTAGCCTTGAAGAGTAAAGTGTATTCCATCTTGCCCAGTGAAAAATGTTGCTAAAAGCTTTGGGGATACAGATTTCAGCCAGTGCAGTGTCAGGTGGATGCAGAGTATTTGCGTGTGAAGGCTCAGGAAAGGGATCGCTCTTCTCCCCTCCTCCAGGTTTGTAGATAATTGGAGGCAGGAAGGCACCAAGAAATAGGAGGTGCTTTAAAGAGTATTATGTGGAGCTACGGCATGGAAAAGAATGTTCTCATTTACAATGTTTTGATGTGGAAAAAACATCTAGAAAAGAAGGGGGAGAAAACCACAACTCATTTTGGCAGTGCTCTGCACAAACAGACAGATTTGRGCGAAGATCACCTGTAAGAAGTGACACGGTTCTGACTCGTGGTGCTTGGGGCTGGAGGCCGTGGAGTCCAGCACTCTGGGTGGGATTTGTGTGGTATTTGTGGCAGCACGGGAGAAACCAGCCCCTGGGCAGTGCTTCTGCCCTCCTCCTCCTCCCTGCTCGGGCAAGGGGGCATTGCCCAGGGAGTGCTCGTGCCCCGAGCCGGGGAGCCAGCGCCGTGCAGAGCCTCGCTGCTCAGCCGCAGAGCCGTTATACCGGCTCGGTGCCCGGCAGGTTTGGGGGGAGCAGGGCTGTGCGTGGGCTAGGGGCACCCCGAGCTCACCTGTGGGGCAGCCCCCGGCCTTGCGGGCGATTTGGATTGAGGATGGGGATGGGGATGGGAATGGGGATGGGGATGGGGATGGGAATGGGGATGGGGATGGGGGTGGGATGGGGATGGAAATGGGATGGGAATGGGATGGGAATGGAAATGGGTTGGTGATGGGGATGTAAATGGGATGGGGATGGGATGGAGATGGGAATGGGGGTGGGGATGGAAATGGGATGGGGATGGGATGGAGATGGGAATGGGGATGGGGATGGGATGGAGATGGGAATGGGGATGGGGATGGAAATGGGATGGGATAGGGGTGGGATGGGGATGGGGGTAGGGATGTGTGTTTTGGATCCATGGAGTAGGGAGCAGCTGGCTTCCAGGAACAGATGTTAAGACACTTGTGGGAGTGAGGGGTAGTCTGGCCAAGCACTGCCTTTGTCCTGCGGGGCCGGAGCTGAAAACCAGCTCCTCAGGAGCTGCCTGGCCAGCCCCCAGACCGCGTTAGCCAGGCCAGCGCTTGCTCTGCCCACACTCGCTGCAGCCTGGCCATAGCCAGAGCCAGAGCCCCCAGGAGACAGCAGTGCCCGAGAGAGGGATGCCCTGAAAATCCAGCTCAGGATGCACYGCTGCCGAGGTGGACGTGCCCCTGGGAGCCCTGTGCGCTGGCCTTGCACCCAACTGAAAGTCCGATTTATGGCTGTGCGCTTATATCCCCCCTGCCCAAACACAGACCATCCCCGGGGGTGGTGAGCGAGCGGTGGACCAGCGCCGGGCGGCGGTTTGGCCCCGGGAAGCAGAGGGAAGTGGAGGGAAGTGGAGCGAAGCGGAGCCCAGGGCAGAGGGAAGCGGAGGGAAGCGGAGCCCAGGGCAGAGGGAAGTGGAGGGAAGCGGAGCCCAGGGAGAGGGAAGCGGAGCCCAGGGCAGAGGGAAGCGGAGCCCAGGGCAGAGGGAAGTGGAGGGAAGCGGAGCCCAGGGCAGAGGGAAGCGGAGCCCAGGGCAGAGGGAAGCGGAGCTCAGGGCAGAGGGAAGTGGAGGGAAGCGGAGCCCAGGGCAGAGGGAAGCGGAGGGAAGCGGAGGGAAGCGGAGCCCAGGGCAGAGGGAAGTGGAGGGAAGCGGAGCCCAGGGCAGAGGGAAGCGGAGGGAAGCGGAGGGAAGCGGAGCCCCATTGCAGGTCGTGCAGTGACATCTAGTGTGCGCGGGCAGCGGGGACACGGACACGGACACGGACACGGACACGGACACAGACAGGGACATGGACACGGACAGGACCGCTGAGTGCAGCCCCATCTCCCGCCGCTTACCCCTTTACAAGGGCAGAAATCTGATTTCTAAAATCATGGGAGTGCCTACCTAAGGCTTGCTTAGCTACTGCAAAGCTCCGCTCACCTCCATTCGGTTTCAGATTCCCGGCACTAACTGAASAAGGTGCGATATTAGACTCAAAGCTAATACAGGAAAAAACCTGAAGAGGCCAAATTCAAGTGGCCTCTTCAACACTGTGATGTTTGAGAAGAGCACGAGGGAGTCACTGTTAAACTCCGTTTTGAGCTCAGCCGAAGGGTTTGAGAAAGTCCTTGTAGCCAAGAGGGCTGGGAGGAGAGGTGTCCCCAGGTACACGGGGGGGTTTACTTCTCGCCCTCTCCCTCGGCATCAACAACTGTCTTGAGGGGCTGCGGGGGTGGCTGTAGGTGAGGGCTTGCCGATGCCCCGCAGGGCAGTGTATGGTGAAGTTAGCTGACATTTAYGCTCTGAGCCTAACAACTGATTTTCAGGAGAGACGGTGGCTGTCCTGTTTTCTTCTGTTCTTGTTTCATGCACTTCATCTTTAGATGCATCCTTACTCGGGATCTTGGTTGTGATGAATATTGCACGACCGTGACATTTTATTCCCTGGCTGCCGAGACGTTCATAGGGAGCACAGCCCGCGCTACGGCTGGGTGTGCTGTGCGAGTACCRGGCACCGGTGCAGCTCAGCTGACGGCGGGTATCCCACTGAGCGGGGTGCAGCCGATACCAACACTGCWTTTTATCATCACTCGACACTCTTGAAAGTTTCCCCAAGCTTGTGACACAGCCAGCACCAACCTCTCCCAAGACGAGTGCCCGTGAACAGCCCCTACGTACTGCTGCTTGAGATGCCAGCCCAGCGCTGGCTGCTTTCCCGTCCCTGCGTAACGTAGGTGTGCATCCTGCATTTTGCGGATAACGGCGAGGAACCACTGAATGCCATCCCGAAGGGCTGCCCAGGCTGSCCACAGCTGTGGGCATTCACAGAATTCCTTATCTCCCACTCCCAGGAAGAGCAAGCTTTTCCGTGCCTGGTGGTGAGTATCACTGGTGACCCCCCAGGGTGAGCGGCGCGGGGACCCTCCCAAGGAGACCGGAGCTTACGGCACGGCTCTTCTTCAGCTTCGGAGACGGGGAGTTTCCAGCGGGGAAACTAAATGTGTTCTGGTGCTTCTCTGGAGCGTCAGTGCTGGGAAGTGATGGGGGAGGCAGGGGCACTCCTGCGTGGGGCTGTCGGTGGTGGAGGCACCGGCTCTGCCCCCCTCTGCGGGGAGGGACGGCGGAGGAGAGGCGGCTGCTCCTCGGCAGAAGGGAGCTCCGGCTCGGCTGGGGACAGGGGTGCTCCTGCATCCCCAGCTTGGGGACCACTGAGGGCCACCAAGGAGCACAGCCTGTTTTGCCAGGTCATCGTAGGCTTAGGGTACACTGGCATGGCTGAGATTCTCGGTTAGATCGGTTAAATGTCACCGTCTTGGATCCAACAGGACGCGTTGGAGATCAGTCACAGTCCAGGCTGCAGGGTCACCTTGATCTGTGTAACTCCCTGTACAGCTGGGACGACTATGGATGCTGGAGGCAATATATGCCTCGTTTATTAGTGTAAAGCTTTAGGATAGGGGAAGGGAGGAAACTTATCCTAGTTTCCTAGGTGTGACTTCTGAAGAGACCTGCAGTGCCGAGCGGCGAGGSAGGGCTGCCCTGCCCCGCCAAAGCAATCCCTCCAGCGGTAAGCCCTCCTCGCTCCCTTTCTGCTGGTCCTGTGCCTCCCTGGGTTTCCTATCTCCAATTATCACCATTTTGAAAAAGCTATTTTAAAAACAGTCTAAAACCAAAATGTAATGGGTTTATGGTTGTGATAAGGAGGGTGTAATTCGGTACTTAAGAGCACCTTGCCTTTGCTCCTGCAGAGAGCATCGRCAGCAGGGAGGGGAGGTGGGAAGCTGGCCGGGTGCCTGCCTGCAGCCTGGGTGCAACCAGCACGCTTTGCTCCGGGAATTATGGTGCCTAATAAATGCTTGGGAATCTCCCCAGGGAATTTTAGAAAACTGCAGGTTTGATTTTTTTCATGGTGGTTTTTTTTTTTCCCCTTACATTTTCACTTTGCTTATTATCTTAATTTGTTCTATTTTGATCAAGGCAATGAAAACAAGATTCAGTCTTTTAAACTACTTTATCCGAGGAAGTGAGAAATTGTGTATTTATAAAACATGCCAGTCAACAGATGTATGAAACACACTCTGTTCCATTCCGGGTCTGTTCCACTGGTAATTAGCTATAAATACACTCTCATTTGGTGACTGATTTTAAGTATATTTATTCTACTTAGATGTGGAAAAATATTCGTGTTGATCAGCTCCCCCGAGGCCTTCATCAGGCGAGCTTAATGAAGAGAACAGACAGGTGCTTTTTATGAGCTTTTTTTTTAATTTTAAGAAAGGCTTGCAACAGTACCTCTTTCATCCCCACCTCCAGCTGAGAACCCATGCCGTCAGCAGAGCTAATATCTCACAACAGGATCCTCCGGGCTTCAGAGTATAAATATTCACAACTTTGTTCTCCTCCATTTTGTTATAAAAAGTGCAATAACCGATAATGAAAGCTTGGAAAACAATCCCATAAATTTGCAGGGTTTGGTTCAGTTCACAGTGAGGACGGTACAAATGGGGAGGACTGCTGAAGGGAAACGGAGGTACGCTGCTGCCAGGCCGATGTAGGGTAATAGAGACTAGAGCTTTTTCAGTGGGAAGGGACCTACAACGATCATCTGGTCCAACTGCCTGACCTCTCCAGCTGAAGCTAACCCATGTTGTTAAGGGCACTGTCCAACTGCCTCTTAAATGCTGCCAGGCTTGGGGCATAGCCCACCTCTCCAGGAAGCCTGTTCTGGTGTTTGACCACCCTCTTGGTCAAGAAATGCTTCCTAATGCCCAGTCTAAACCCCCCCGGCGCAGCTTGGAACCGTTCCCACGCGTACCTGGTGGCCGTTGGGATAAAGGATGGATGGTGTCTGTTTTATAGAGTCCAAAATCCCGAGTGTGCAGACATGCAAGTGCAGCTGCTGCTGGCTCCCGAGGTGGTTTGCTGGGATGCACCCCCTGAGGGATGCATGCTCCTTAGGAGCGCTCCCCAAAACTGCCAGAGCCCGGGATCGGGGTGCGGGGATGCCAGCAGCACCGCCGCCGGGTCTGGCTTTGGGCTGGCCTCCGGCAAGGGCAGCGAAGAATTGGCTTCTGCCTTCCCGCTGCTCCCCCAGCCCCGAGGCTTGAGCTCCTCCTCCCCTGCCATGGGACCGGGCACCTGATGAAGACATCCCAGCCTCGGAGACGCAGCGGTTTGTCTCCCCGAGGTGCTCGCTGCCGCTTTCCTTTAAGGATTATGAGCCCCRGCGCTGCTTGACGGGGCTGTCACAGCACCTGGCCAGATGCGCTGCAAAGGATAATTTGTTCCCAAAAGATTGCAGTTATGTAAATTAATGTATTGACTTATTTTTCACAGAATGAAGCCAACAGGCTCCGTACTCACTCTAAACTATCTTGGCATGTAATTTGGCTGCCCACTGGGATGGAGRTAATTAGTGAGAAAGAGGGAGACAGCTGTAAAGATTGGATATGGACATGACACAGAGAAATACATCTGCACGTTGCAAAAGTACTCTTCTGCATTAACCCCGTGGGAAGTGCGTATTAATGCCTTCCCCAGTATGCCACCGGCTTTCTGTGCCCTTTCTGGCCTTAAAAATCAGTTTCAGGGAGCCACCGCGTGCGGCGGGAGCCTGCCGTGTTGTTGGGTGTGTATAAAACATCTGACAAGACGTGCTGTGACGTGCCGATGTGGCGTGAACCTTGCGTAGTGTCCAAGGGAGCCGGGATAGCTGCTGAGAGCCCTCGGGTGTCTCCGGTTCYCCTTGCAAATGCACCCACCGGGGCTTAGGGAAGGCTTATTTTGGCGTTCCCAGTGAAGGCAGGCTGAGAAAATTGCAAGGGTCTCTGTCTTGTACCGTGCAGGAGGAGAAGGTGGTGGCATGGGCCGGGTATCTTGCTGAGATACCCTCRCCTTGCTGAGATACCCTCACCTTGCACAGGCACAGCTCTTTCTCTCTCAAGTCCCATACAGACTTATTGTCCTAACAGATTGCTTTGGAAAAAAATGCATTAGGCACCCAAATAAATATTTAAACAAACCCAGGCCACAAAAACCAATGCAGGTTGGAGCTGGACTGGTGGAGAYATCTCCTCTACAAGGCGGCGTGCTCCAGTGCTGGGGCTTGGCTAAAGGTGACCTTGAAACAAGGGCAGTTCAGCCTTGTGGCAGAAGCCCACAAGACACCTCGTCTTCTTCCAAAGGCTCATGACGAGCACGAGGAAGGCTAAAACTCAAGGGCCTGAGTGCAGTCATGTACTTCCAAGGCCTCAGTAGACAGTATGGGGCTATGGAGCTGACATTGTCCCAGGCACGAGGGGTTGGAGATCCACCATCCGACTGATGGATCCATGGGACTTCAGCAGGCCTTAGGGCAGATCCTACCCAGCACTAATCTGTTCAGTAGAAGTTGCTTTGAGATGAAGTGCACTTCAGCAGCGGTTTTCTCATCTGGGGTACTGGCTCTCAGTCAGCAAAGGCATTTGAAACATTTCTTCCTTAAAACATGGCTTCTGAAGCTCCTCAACGTGCACAGCAGTGCTGCTCCTTCAGGTGCAAGGACTGTCAGGAAGAGTTTACAAACGGTATTTTAATTGAACTGTTATTAGCATTTAAATGGGAAGACTTCAATCACATTTTTAATAAAATTATTTCTGAAAGGGAGCTTAAAATAAGCACCACAAAATTATTTTAAATTAAACCAATTTTGTCAAGCTCAAACAGGAAAACCTTTGGCTAACTAGGGAGGTGAATAAGCTGAAATCCMGGAATGCTAATATAAGAATTAAGGAGGAGAAAATTGTATTTCTTTGGGTCAAAAGAGTTAATTATTTTTAACTATGTGATTGCTAGGTGTGGGCATCACTCTGGCCTGCCCAGGCTGGGCAGGTACTGGTCAGCTCTCGTGCTGGGGACTGGGTCCAGATTGCCCAGGTTGGGGCAAACGGGCAGAGCAAATGGCCAGTGCCGCTCGAGGGGGAATGGAGTTTCTTCAGCAAAATGTTTGCTGAAAATACGGAGCTGAGCAACTCGGGGCAGGACAACCGCCTGCTGCTTGCTATCGTATTCTGGGAAGCGGGATTTTGTGCTTTTAATGACACAAGGCTGCACCAAGAGCAGTGCCTGTTCATTAATTTATTTATTTTTTAATCCAGATGGAAACAGCAGAGCAAGACGCAGGTTTCTGGCCAACAGCCTCGACTGAAAAGGCAGCAATATTTTTCGAGAAGCCTTGGCTGGCAGCAGCGCCAGCATTAATTGCCTTTGCAAAGGCCGGGCGGCCCCGGCGGCAGGGACGGCTGGTACCCCGCGGAACCCCCCGCCGCAGCATCCTCCTCCCGCCCTGGCAGCCGGCTCCAGCCCTGGGCCRCCCCGGCGGGCCCTTGAGCACGGCACTTCTGCAGCAGCGGGAACCCCTCAGACGCGGACGCTGCATTTATCCAGGGAAAATACCGCGCGCCGCAGCAGCGCATCTCGCTCGTGGTATTAGCGATTCCACGCAGATCTATTTCCCAGCTGTTAACAGATGGCACTTTGCAATGCCCCTGTAACTTCAGAGGTTGCTCTCCTTAAAATGATACTCTCTCAGTGTTGCTTTTTACCAAAAATTTATAGTAACATGAAGTTAACTTCAATACCAGGTTTCAATTACGCCTTTGTTTCCTAAGGATTCATTATTTTCCTGCGCTAGTTTGCACTCCTGCGTGTTTAATTTCCGTGCAAACCTCAAGTGTGCAGTTCACAAACGCAAGAAGGAGCCCTGGGAGTGAAAACTGGTCCCTGAATGTGATATTCCCGGCTTGCAGGCGCAACGTCCTCCGAGAGTGTAATGAATGCAACGCAAATCAGGCTTTCAGTTTTAAGGATATGATGCTACCTTTTTCTTAGGTGTTTGTGGTAGACCAAGAGTGAAACAAATTTTGGAGAAGGAGTTAATTCTATTTAAGGGAAGATGTCTGCCGATATTAATCAACATTTTTTTTTAAAGTTAGTATTATCACTTTGGCACTTACAAAAATTACTGTACAGTATATCAGACTGTACAGTCTGACAGAATCTGATGATATGCAATCAATATTTTACTTAATATTTTAAGCGTCCCGAAATGCCTTAGATCATGGGATAATGTAGCAAAATTCTACCTTCACAAGGTAGCATCTGATAGCCTTTTTTAGAAAGGGCAAATAAAACAGCCCATTATTCTGCCTACTGCCATCACACCGCTTTTCCTACGGAATGGTAGTCATTCACTTTTTAAACGTATAAGCAATAAAACAATTTTTTTATTTCAACAGGATGAAGTCATCTCTTGCTTTGGGAGGTGTGAATGAAGTAAATGGTGCCAGCTGCCAGGGATCAGCCCTTCCCACCTCCTGGGCGTCAGGTCAAGGGCTGGATGGTGTTGCTGCCTGGCTTATATATAAGAGAGCTCTGAGCTAGGACTGAGTCTGCTGCTTGTCCCAGGAGATGCTGGAGAAGAGCTCTTGCTCCTGAAAGCACAATGTGAAATGAAAGGTATGATGTGTTTTTTTTTAAATTAATTTATTTTTTGAGCGAGGGCAGCGGGGTGGGAGAGGGTCTTTGTGCTTTCAGGTGTCTTCTCGTGCTTCAGGCCAGTTCTGCAGCGCCTGGTCCCGGATGGTTCCACAGGAGGGAACCGGGGTGGGGGCTGGCTGGGTGAGAAGCCCTGTGCCATGCCCGAGGACCCGCTGGTACTGCCCAGCTACAGTGAAATCTCCCGATGAAGGGTATAACAGTTTTATCTGCAGCTCTGTGAGCACAGAGGGGTTTCCCTGAGCGGGCAGGGCTGCTGGGGAGCACTGGAGCTGGCGGCAGTAAGCCTTGGGTGGGAGGAAAGATGTAGGAGAAGAGCAGCTGCTGAGAGACGGGCACTGCAAAAGGTGAATCAGCAGCAAAAAGTGTAAATCCTGCTGGAGCCTCTGTGGCTGCTGCTGCTGGAGCCTGTGCTGGTGGCCCTCGGGTGAATGGGGGGGCTGGGGCCCCAAAACTGCGTCCCCCGGGTGGGTGCTGGGCTCGCGTGGGCATCGAGGGCTGCCCTGCTGTGTGGGGGAGCTGCCCCTCTGCTTGTGTCTGCGTCAGGAATAACTTTAACAGTTTCACAAGGAAAAAAAAAAAAGTTGGGGAGGAAAAGAAAGTAAAAAATGAAGCGCTGAGCTCTTTGCTCCGGGGTGCAGTTTCAATGGTGAGTGTAACTCGGCATTTGCAGGAGGGGGAGGGAGTTTTTCCAATATTCATGGTCCTATCTTGCACCCTCTGGGTTTAAATGCCATTTCTAGGTAACACGGAGAAGGCATTTTATGGTGACTGAAGTATGGAAATTAGGGCTTGCGGAAACCTCTTAGTGTCACTGTATCACTGGTGCAGACCTGAATTTGCTGCTTTGCCTTTCTTTCCCACTCTGTTCTCCACACACGTGTAAGTCTTGTGCCTTTAAAGAAGTGTTATAATGCGCAAATAATACTTTATATGTGCTTGAGGTCCTGAGATGAAAAGTACTTGGCTTTAACTTCATTTGAATTGCTGTCATATAAACACTAAGTCAGCACTCCAGGAAAAAAAGGAAGCTTTCTGTGCATCTCAGCAAGAAAAAAAGTATTTTTGTATGGTTTTTGAACTGTGAACACTATATCAATATGAAATGAATAAATATTAAAGCATGAAATTGAAAATCAAACAAAAATTTAACTTAAAATGTTGTATGTAGGACTTATGCAAGATGAAGGTTTATTTGCTTTAAAACTCGGGGCTTTTTGAAGAACCACACTTGTAATTGTTGTACCTGCTTAGTGCTTCTCTTTTGCTGGAGCTCAGGTTCTTCCAGGCCGTGTGGGTGAAGGAGCGAGGGCTGACGGAACGTCCCAGGTTTGCTTTGTCTTGTAGCAGCGGTGCTCCATCAGCCGGCTGCATCTGCTGCTGGCTCCACTGGGGCTGGGATCGGCTTCTATGAAAACAGTTCTCTTTAAAAAAGTGTCAGAGAGAATTTTGAGCCAGTTTCTTAATGATTTTTTGGGTTTCACAAGGTGATAAATTTATCTGTTTGGCGACTGTGTAGCTCTGTACCTCAGCGGTGCTCCATGCCTGCCCGCGGCGAGACTGCAGCTCTACTCGGTGGCTTGTCAGCAGTGGCTTTGTGATCCCGTGGGACCATCGATGTCAGGATTATTCTTCATAACCCCAAGTTCAGTTCTGAGTTCCTTGGCCCTCTTGCTCAGAAGGGAAGACGCTCTGCAAAGCTTTCATAGTTCCAAGGTTTCATTTGTCTGATCCAGGTATTTCTGCATGAGTTTATTGCTCACTGATTGAGACAGCTCTAGGGAACCCGCGACTGCAATGCATTTTTGATTGCCTTCCTTTTTGAAACACACGATACAATCTGCAGTGATAGCTTATATTTACATAAAGTTTTTAAAAGGGATTTAAGCAACCTGTTGAAGCCAGACCGTGGTGGTACCTGCCGTGGTGAGCGCCGTGCTCGGCGGGCGATGCGTGGGGCAGGCGGACCGGCCGCGGTGCAGCTCGCCCTGGGCTGTGGAGCCATGCGCTGACCTGCGTGGCTGGACCCCAGCCCCTATAGATCAGAGCTACTCTGAAAGCTAATTTGAAAAATTTAGTGAAAGATACGCCTGCCCACGGGGAAACTGCAATTTCTAACTTAGGCAGATGTTGATGCAGCAAATGCTACGATGCCCTGTGGAGGGTCGTGGCTGGCGGAGCCAGGTTCGGATGTAGCTTAATGCAAACGGTACTGGGGAGCAGGGAGTCGYGGCTTCCCTCCCTGCTGCTGCTCCGAAGCTTGATTGCACCATAACTGGCTTTTCTGGAGAACTGTCCCCTTCAGGCTGTTACCCTTCCCATGGGGATGGCACTGGTGTTAGTCTGTGGATACTGTAGTGCCTTACTGGTGGTACTGGTGCTAGCGGCTGCATTTGTGCTGGCTTTGGATGTGCTGCCTCTTTTCCTCTGCGGACTGCTTAAAATCAAGGCTAGTCTCTGTGTGTCAGTGCTGCTGCCCTCTGAGCCTCGTAGAAGAGCCTGGCTTAGCGCCGGGGCCTGGGTCTGCGGGCACGTCACCTCCCTGCAGCCTCAGACTCCTCCGCCCTTGTTTTAACTCAGACCGAAGGAAAATTGATTTACCAAACGCTCATCACTGCGGAGCGCAAAGGCACAGAGCATTAATTTGCTAGCAATGTGCTTTCAAAGTTCAGCTAAACCACTTCAGAACAAGCATCTTAAAACCGTGCTTTCACAGCTCAGAACAGTCTGGCAGGTATCTGGGTTTTGGGGGTAAGACAGACACTAGCTGGTAAGAAGAGACTTGTGCACACTCCTGCATTTGTGTGTTCGTTTGGCTGCACAGATATTTGCAGGCTCCTTATATTGCGATTTTGACTTGAAACTCATTTTTACTCTTGGGTGATATTTTTTATTCCCAAAATGGCTAATCGGTAAGAAAAATGTCTGTTGCTTCTCCCCCATAGAGGGGAATAAAAGCACAAATCCTACTGCCATCAGCAGCTGCTCTGTCTCTTACCACCCCCCATAGACCTTCCCTCTCCCTCGATGTCCCCAGCTGCACGCGGAGATGRGCTGTTCATTCCCACAGTGTCACTGCCTTTCAGTTTGGCTTTAGAGTTTTTGGCTTTACATGGACTGTAAGGGGAGTGTATGGTATCTGCCGTGAAGCGCGTGGTTTTGGGGCYCTTCAGAAACGGGCTCAGCCGTGCAGGAGATGAGCGCTCCTCTCCGTGGGACACGCATGGTGGGGCAGCCCGGGAGCATCTCCTGCGTCCCTTCCAGCTG
Organism: Oceanodroma leucorhoa; assembly: GCA_030449065.1. Taxonomy (NCBI): domain Eukaryota; kingdom Metazoa; phylum Chordata; class Aves; order Procellariiformes; genus Oceanodroma; species Oceanodroma leucorhoa. The sequence goes on along the minus strand of JASVER010000185.1, from coordinate 523,839 downwards.
TGGCACGGACAGGCATCTGTCATTTTTTTGGAGATAACGGCTTTGCCAGCTCGGGTGACTTGCTGCTTGTGTTCCTAGCCCGTACTTGCCACACCAGCCGCTGGCCAGGCGGGAGCCCCGATGCTCCCAGCGCGGCTGGTCCGTACCGTGCCCCGTGCTGCTGCAACAAGTATTTGCCAATTCGGCAGCCTGAGGTTTTGCTCCCAGGCGTTTCTCTGTGTGTTCTGCTCCCACAGCTGGTTGTGTGTACCTGAGACGCACCGATCGAYCCCTCCCCTCCCAGATGAACTTACTGGAGTCTGGAAATAGACCCTGGACTCCTCGTTTTCCTGACATGCTCGTGCACCCGATGGGAAGGTGYGGGCTCCCCTCACCCCCTGCGCAGCCTGTCCCTTTCCACTGGCTGCAGATGAGGCCGGCACACGTGCTCCTCGTCCCCTCCCTCCATCAATACGCTAACAGCTTGCTTTAATGAGCAAGAGGGCATGAGCTGTAAACCAGCTCGTATTTTTTTTTTTTAAATCTGATTTAAATTGATACTCAGAAATATTATGGACTATACCTCGGCCAGCCCTAGAGATCCGTTGCAGGGAAGCAGGGGAGATGCAGGCAGCAGCGGGGGTCTGCGGGGAGCCCCCGTGGCACAGCGCGCTTTTCGGGCCAGTTGCAGCGTGGTGCTTCCCCTGCTCTGCTCTTTGTGGCCAAATATCTGCCACCTACTTCATCTTGTTACAGGCTGACCATGAATATACATTTCACTACAGGCAAAGGCTGCGTGCATTTTTATTTTTTTTTAATGGAAGATACGGCCTGACCTGCCCATGCTTTCATGTCATAAACTCAGGTACAGCTGGTGGGAAGGGTCCCAGCAGCTGCTCTGAGCCAGCACCAGACCCGATTCGTGTTAGGCAGCACAGAAGATTACTCTGTATAACGGCAGATAAGGCACTGAAGTAAAATGGCTGTGCGGAGGCTCAGTACCCTTCTTGAGGGTACTTCTCTAATTATCTACAATTATTGTAAAATAGTGTTTCCTCCTCGCTACCTTTTCAAGCTGTTTGATTTTTTTGAGCTTTGAACAGAAAACTTTCTAATAAACCCTCAGGCTATAAGGTGATGCCATGAGAGCATGGAGGATGTGTTATTTTAGAAATACAGTGAAATTCAGTGGTATTGGTTCCTGTATGATACACCCCTCCTAATCCTCCTCTGAATTCCCTCAAGTGCTGCTTCTGCTATGTGAGATCAGTTCAAAATCCATMCCTAAAGATCCCCACTGAAAACCTTCCTCCAGCTCCTTGGTACTCGCTCTGTTGATGCAAACCACTTTGTTATTTTGGCCAATGCCATGTCGTTTGTGCCAATCCCCATCTTCCACCTCTTGCAATTAATTCCTGTCTAGCATTGATCGAGTGCTTTACTGAAGCTCAGGCAAAAGCCCACATTTCTTCTATCTGGAAAATCGCCGCSTAAAGCCATGGGGTGGGTTCACCAGCAGCGGTTCTGCATCCTCCTTTCTGTTTAGTTCATCTTGTGATGGAACTGCTTGTTGAGGACACTTCTGAATGGCCAAAACAACCATCCTGGCTGACAAATTTGGGGGCATATTCTAATTAAATATTTTGAAATATTAAGGGTGTCTCTTGCAGTGGCCCTTGCAGATGCTAATTTCCAGGGAGTGATTGCATCTGCTTACGACCTGTATGAAGGCAGATACAACTTTCAAGTGACGTGTGTTACCCAGCGTCATAAGGCTTCCAGGGGCAATAGGCTTAAATCCCATATTCGCTCTGGAGGATGTCTCTGTGTCAGTTAAAGAGCTGTTTCCAAGGAAACATCTGAAATCAAGRGCAGTAAGCAATTAAGTGTGTTAATTATATTGGGTGGTGCCATGAGACCCAAACCAATCTTGCTGCAGTCTGGGATGTGCCCTGGGAYGTGATGTGGGGAGAGATATGGAGAAATAAACTGTGTAACTTGTAGACGGGGTGAAAAATAATGAACAGAATCCCACGTAGGTTTGTTAAATGGACTGCGGGCACTGTTTTAGTGCAGCAGAGTATTCGACAAGAAAAGGTATTTGGGTAAATACATGCCACTGGATTACTAATGTTCAAATACCCCCAATGTATACTATATAACCTGTCTTTATAGGTGTGCCATGAATGAGTTTTATTGAAAGGCACAGAATGAGATGTGGGAAGGGATGGCTGCTTTTCAAACAAGAGAAATGGAGATCGTGGGCCGAGGGACCGACCGAAGGAAGATCTCTTACTGGGGTCATGTACATCTTTTGGATGAAAAATTGCGTGGTCAAAATATGTGCTGCTGCCTGGATGTGCCAAATGCTGCTTTTCTTGAAAAGCCAGTGATCTGGCAGAGGCTGGCACTATAAATAACGCTCTAAAACAAATAACGGTTCAGCGAGGATCCCGAGCGCCCGGGGCTCCGGGCAGAGCGTGTCAGAAGGGATTTTGGTGGGGTGTGCTGCTGCGGATGCATTTTTGGCATTTTGTCTCCCAAACGCCCATCTGCCTTTGACCCCTTGAGCAATGGCCTGATGAGAGGCTCGGCGTCGACTGCTCTCATCCCTGCGCCGGGGTAGGCAACAGCTTGGCTTTGCATTTATTTCTTTTGGTCTGTAAATAGCTCTAACACAGTACACAGCCATCCAACACCTTTTTTACTGCCCCACGAAGAGACTTATCCTTTTGAACTGTGCTCACTTCCACTGCCCAAATGGAGGAGGTGAGACGAGAGGAAGTGAATTTCACCTTTTTAATAACAATTTTTAACRTCTGTTTGTCATCTACTCATGGTAGTTCTGCATGTAGAGTCTATGGTTGTGTTTAAGACTGTTGTCAGTGGACTAAATTTCAGTCTTCTGAAAGGGTGTATCAATATTTTGATGTTTAGAGAAACTATTCATTTAAAAGAGCAATGTCTTAGGAGGTTTGGAATGGGAAAATCATAAGAAAAGTCCATATTTATTTCATTGCATAGCTACTTCCTCCAGCTGGTAAGAAGAGGGAGTGGAAGAAATTTGGGTTCAGGAAGGAAAAAAAATATTTCCATATACTCCACTGGGAGCTGATGCAGAGGAAGGGGTGCATCCCTGCGTAACTCAGAATTACAGCAGCCCCAGGGAGCCCGGGGCATCCTGGCCCCCCAGGGACAYCGCACGTTGGATGGGGCTGGGGGTGCAGCTACCAAAAGTAAAACCAATTGCAAGAAAACATGGGAGGAGACTACAAGTCGTTAAAATAAGCTTAAACTTATTAAAAGGAGTGTCACGAACCCCTGCCGCTGCTGTTGGTGGGAGGAAGGGGCAGCACCCTGAGTCTTCCTCCCTTGCTTGGCCGCAGAGTCGACCTCAGCTCTGTGATGAGAGCAAGCATTTTCCACAAGATGTAGAAGAGAAAAGTCAGGGACTATTGTTTTTCAACTCTGTTGATTGCTTAACATGATGTAGCTTTTGAAGGACTAGAAATGTATTATTTTTTTTTTTTAAGAGAAAGCATCTTTCTTGCAGCGCTGGGTCCCCACGGCTCTCTGCAGGGGCCGGGGAGCTGCAGTAGCTGCGTGGATCAGCTGGCAGCGGGGGTTTTGTCAAGGCAGCCGTCGTCCCTCCGTTAGAGCCAGGCAAAAATTAAACTGTCACCGAGGGAAGCAGCACAAYGGACAGAAACTGGTCAATTCTCCAAGGAGCAAAATCACAGCTTCTGAGTGCTTTAATACAACTTAATGAGTTGCTGTTAATCCTAGATTTGAAAAAAATAGAATTTTTAAGCGGTCTTGGAAAGCACTTTATACCATCCCATTAGGCTTACAGGGCAATAAAAACATTTCTGTGTGTCCAAATGTAAAAAGAAAAAAAATAAATCAATTTCTCTGGAGCCAGTTGCCACTTAGCGTTCTCACTTTAGTAACACGGCGCAGTCCTGATCATGGGCAAAGTTAGGTTTTGTGGTGTTTGCTCCAGGAGTAAAAATGCATTTATCTCCTGGCTTGCCCTCTCCTCCTCCCTCGGGGCAGCGGGGGGGTACTGGAGATCACAGCAGACTGAGCTGGAGGCACTGGTGCCAGCTGCCAAGTGAGCCGGGGCTTTCTAGGAGCAGAGCTGCCTTCACCGGGCACGTCTGCCCTGGGACCAGGATGTGTCCCAAAGCCACATTTAACTGTAGGGAATGAAAGATTTTTTTATTTTATTAAGGTGTTGTGCAGCTGGGGTGGAGGTGGAAAGCATGACTGCTGCCTGTCAGAGGCCTCCTCTTTATAAGGTTTTCTGCAGCAGAGCAAAACAATTGCCCATGTGAACAGGATTAGTAGTGTCTGAGGCTTAAAATCTTGCCCACAAATGCCGTATTTCCTTGGGTCAGACTGGGACCAGCACAGCCAGACCCTGTGGGCTCTGCCCCTCGTGGGGGTKGCAGTGCGGGTGGGTGGCTTTGCCATGTGTCCTGGTTWCGSCTGGGATAGAGTTAATTTTCTTCCCAGTAGCTGGTACGGTGCTGTGTTTTGGATTTAGTATGAGAAGAATGCTGATAACACACCGATGTTTTAGTTGTTGCTGAGCAGTGCTTACACTAAGTCGAGGACTTTTCAGCTTCCCATGCTCTGCCAGGTGCACAAGGAGCTGGGAGGGAGCACAGCCAGGACAGCTGACCCAGCTGGCCAATGGGGTATTCTATACCATATGACACCATGCTTGGTATATAAACTGGGGGAGTTGGCCAGGGGACTGGCTGGGCATCGGTTGGYGGGTGGTGAGCAATTGCATTGTGCATCACTCATTTTTTTTTTTATCATCTATTATTATTTTCTTTTCCTTTTCTGTCCTATTAAACTGTCTTTATCCCAAGCCATGGGTTTTACCTTCTTTCCTGATTCTCTCCCCCATCCCACTGGGGGGGGAGGAGGGTGAGCGAGCAGCCGTGTGGTGCTTAGTTGMCAACTGGGGTTAAACCAAGACACCATGGAGCATCTGGAACACAGAGGCTGGTGCTTAGCTGCATCCCAGAGCTCTTCCCAGTCCCGTGGTGCCTCTCCTCCCTCCTTTGCAAAGATACACAGCTCAGGCCAGATTGCACCATCTGTACTGCAGATGTTCCCGCAGATACGGCTCTGCCTTGAAACGTATCGGTCATTGCTCCAAACGTGGGGACAAACCGAGCAGACCCAGTGTGCTCGTCTTCAGGACGTTCCCGCTGGTGTCCGGAGCGAGGCGGCTCCGGGCACGGTGCCTTCTGCAGCCCTCGGGCACGGCCGGGAGACCTGGGSTGCTCCGACAGCCCTCCCCAGGCTGAGCCTTCTGCTCCCCTCTGCGCTGCAGGGCACGGCGGGCGGCTCTCCGGCGCTTTAGGGCTGCCCTCTTCGGTGATTTAACACTTCGAACAAATGAAGCTCGATATTAGTAACGTGTTACTCTTATTACCGCTGTGCYTAAGAGTCCTGGTGAGCAGATCCCACTGGGCCAGACCCTGTTACGGAGAGTGAAAGGAAGCAAYGTGGTACTTCAGGACATGGTTTAGTGGGCATGGGTGTTGGGTTGACAGTTGGACTCGATCTTAAAGGTCTTTTCCAACCTTAATGATTCTAYGATTTCCYCCAAAAGCTCGGATYTGAAGRCAAGAAATAACAAGTAGCTGCWGAAGGGAAATTGAGGAAAAAGTARACAACTTCACATGTTGGTTGGCTGCTCCCCTGCCCAGGTCTGGTAYGGCATCTTTCTTTTGGTCCTTTCTGTGCCCAGAATATGATAAACTGGCATGGCATCTGGTTGACCTGGGTGCCTTGCCTGGGGCTCAGCACGAGCCTGAAGAAGTCGCAGAGAAGAATGAGCTAGTGGAGCTCACAGCCCCCCTCTGGGTGCTGCAGAGGACAAACAGCCCAGCTGCGCGGCAGCGTGCCGGGGAGGGTGAGAAACGGCGAGAATTCGGGGCCAAACCCRGTAATGCATTACTGGCACTCGCGGTGACAGCTCCCAGAAGAGCAGTGACTCGACTGCGCTGCATAGGCTCTAATGCCTCAATTGTGCGTAAAAGGGGCAGGATGGCTGTTGCTGCAGGCTCACGCATCTGTCTCCTTCCCCGAGGTGTCTCGCAGCCTCTTCAAGCGCCCAGTCCCGCAGCCCAGCGGGGCAGACGTCGCCTGCTGTGAGCAGAAGCAGCCTTGCCCCGGCGCAGGCTGCCTGCCAGGGCTCTGGGCYGGGGGCCTTGGGTAAGAGGACGACTTACACCAACGCGCAGCATCAACGTCAGTGGGCTCTAACGGTGTCTGCCTTAGCAACGCGAACCGCAACGGGATTGCATCTGCAAACTGGTCTTAATGGCAAAGGTTAGCTCGCAGGCGCTGCGGTCCTGCTGTAGTCGATGAGAGGCAGCAGCTTCTTCCTCCGTGTGGCTGTGGTTAAGATGCCTGAGCTGACCTTCTCTTTCCTCTAAAACCTTCCAAGCCGTTTCTCTTGCTGGACACTCTCCAGCTCTCTCCGACACTGGGACCTCTGAGCTTGAGCACTGCCTGTACCCCCCATCCAGCCCATCGGGGCTGCAGGTCGCCTTCCTCCACTGACACTTGCCCTGTGACCGAAGCTGGTGCGGAGTGAGATGGGCAGAAGGTTTTGGAGTTGGCTCTTGCGGCTGATTTTTTTGTGCCAGTCCCCCCTCCAATGCGTGGGAACCCCTGAGTGCTGATGAAGCACAGTCGGTCCCCACTCGATGGCAAAYCAGATCAAAATGCCACTTCTGAACTGCTCTGAACCTGGTAGGATTTGGGAATGAGCTGTATAACTCGGGGCTTGCCTGCAAATAAGACTCCTGCCTTCGAGTGCCCTGGAACCGCTCTTCCCAAAGAAGAACCTCAAAAAAAATGTCTCTCTGCAATAAAAAGTCTTTCTATGCGGATTTTTGATTTGTGTGTATGTGCAGGAAATGTAAAACCATGACATTTTTTTTCCATGCTCTCACAATATATTTGTCAACATAAAATAAGAAATAGCTATAAAAAGGAAATGCATTAAGATGGAGACCAGAGCTGCTTCTGAACATACGCATAGTGAAGTTTTTTTGTATCGCTCTTACTTTGTCTGTGTATCTCTTGGGGATTATTTTGCTATTGGATTTGTCCCCAAATAATATTTATTATTCTTGTCATAACCAGCCAAAAGGCATAAGTGGAACATAGCTTGCTTCTGAAGTCCTTGTTTTTTCAAAACACCTGCTCCTCTSTGTGCCAGCCTGCAGCTCAGCTTTCTGTCCTGACGCTTACAGCCTTTTGAGCGGCGTTGTTGGAGCCTTAATCTGACAAACCCTTAGGACAGAAATCGGGGTGCACGCTGTGTCCTGGGGAGGTTCGAAGACAACACCAGTAGGTTGATGTGTTTAGTGCAGCCACTTGCTGGACGYGCGGACGGGAAGGGTGAGGATGCTCGTGCTCGGCCCTGTCTGGTCCCCGGCCCCCGTTGCTCTTTTGGGGTGCTCAGCGTCCTCTCCCAGCCGGCACGGCTGTCCCTTCCCACCACGCGCTTCCAGCTGCAGCGGGGTCTGCGTGGTGCCATTGCCCAGCTACGGAGCTCGCAGTAATCCTGTGCTGGTGCATTTGCAATTCTCTTGTAATTTATCTCAATGTAGATATTACRACTTTTTTCAGTAGTCTGCGGTGGCAGCATGAACTGTTTTTTGAAGTATTTTAATAGCAGAATTACTTAACAAACCTTCTGTGCCATTCCTCTTAAGACACAGTGCCAGACTACAAAAAAGCCATAAAAATGCCCTGTAATCAATAGAGTAAGAYGAAAGAGCAATCAATTTCTCTTATATTTACTTAACCACATCGCATTTGATGCCTGACCTTAAGTCTTTTGGACTATACTAGATTTAGTATCTAATTATCAGTCGCATGAATACTATCGATTTAAAATCATGATGCTGAAGTGATTCGGTTGTCAGAAGAAAAAGCTTTCATAATTGTGTATGATCGGTACTAGAGAAATTTTCAGGAAAACAAACATTTGGACTGAGTGGTATAAAGCTAGTGGGGGGGGGAAAGATTGTGCTAGGAGAGGTTTCTTTCACTGCCACCTGTAGTATTCTGATGCATTTTTCCCCTTAGTTTCAAAAAAAGTGCTTGTGGAGCATAATGAGGACTGGTGAAAGCGTGTCCAAGGAGGCACGCGACACGGGTATGAGTGGAGATCAATAACATCACGGCCACTTCTGCTTAACCACCGTTGTGTCGATGGCAGCGCAGCCCGAGGGCTCCCTCCCCACGGGGCTCGGCTGCTGGCCACGGGCGCTGCGTCCCCGCAACCGCGCTGAGCCCCGCCTCGCGCAATCGAATGGGAGTGGGAAAAAYGGCAATTAACGCCCTGCTTTCATGTCGGTCCAAAATGTGCTTTTCCCCCAACCCTTTCTGAATGAGCTAGTACAGAGGAGGGATGGGCGGAAGGAACTGAAAATGCCTGGCAGTGCCGGTGCCCCATCACCTCCCGGTCCTCTGAACCCCCCGTCTCTGCTAGTCACTAATCACTTCGTAAAGAAGTTGCAAACTTTAGAAGCTACATAATRTCAGCTGTATAATACCACCTACAGTGTTCTTTTTTTCCCCTCCATATTTCTGTAGGCAGTTTGGCTGTTTTGGGGATCCGTGGGGAGCTTTTCTGTCACCCACTGCCGGGTRTTCAAGGCACTTAAGCTGTGAGGGCTGGTGCAGACAAAGCCACCTGCCTCCTGGTCCTCCCTGCAAAGTCAGCTTCACATGGGCGTTAGAACAAACTGAGAAACATCTGTAATGCCTCTGGCAAGACTGGCTTCAGTAAGCAGGTTTGACAGCGTAGCTAGAATCACAGGATCATTGAGGTTGGAAAAGACCTTCAAGATCATCGAGTCTGACCATTGACCCAACACCACCATGCCCACTAAACCATGGCCCGAAGCGCCACATCCACATGTTTTTTGAACGCCTCCAGTGATGGTGACTCCACCACTTCCCTGGGCAGCCTGTTCCAGTGCTTGACAGCCCTTTCGGTGAAGAAATTTTTCCTAATATCCAATCTAAACCTCCTCTGGTGCAACTTGAGGCCATTTCCTCTCGTCCTATCGTTTGTTACTTGGGAGAAGAGACCAACACCCGCCTCTCTACAGCCTCCTTTCAGGTAGTTGTAGAGAGCGATAAGGTCTCCCCTYAGCCTCCTCTTCTCCAGGCTAAACACCCCCAGCTCCCTCAGCCGCTCCCCATCAGACCTGTGCTCCAGACCCTTCACCAGCCTCGTCGCCCTTCTCTGGACACGCTCCAGCACCTCAATGTCCTTCTGGTAGTGACATACACACCCCAAGCCCCATAAAAGCACAATTCTGCATTGCAGAGAGAGGCTTTAAGGTTTGAAATTTAGAATACGGTTGCTTTTGCCATGCTGTTGTGTAACATCTTTAGCGTCTAACACAGGTGGTGTCCTCAGTTCTCCACGTTGCTTACTGTAGGGCATCACAGCGACCGTGCTGGTACATATTTTCCATTTTCCGGAAGGCTTTAACACCAATATTCTTGGCTAAGACACAAGAATTTATGTGCTTTTCTCAGGATGGCTTTTTGTGGGCGCTACCATTGCCAAGCGAGGTCAAAAAAAACCTGCCTTTTTTCCTCTCAAGGACAGCTGGGAATATTAGCGGTTTCTCAAAATGATTCTACCTCTTCAGGTATTTGCCCATGATGAATCTTCTAATGATGAACTCTGTATTTACCACCTTTTATCTTCCACCACTTTCCATTTCTTTTTACAGGATGCCTTGCTATTTTTATATTTCTCTGCCTGAATCCTAGGCAGATTTTAATGATGTTTTCACTCTAGACTCAATTATTTTACTGCAAGTGTTACACAGAACCCCAAGCAGTCTTCTGTGTTGAATGAAAATTTCTGTAAAATATTAGATATATAAAATCTGCCAGATTTAGAAACTTTTTTCTATAGAGTCTGTTAATGCAGCTGGTCCATAAGGGAAAGCAATTTTTTTTTTTTTTTTGGATGCTCCCATTGAAGGAGCACATCCCAGTCTCTGGAGCTCAGTATTGGGGGATGCAGCTCAGACTGGAGCAGTGCTTATTTTTTTTCCCTTCTAAACAGGGAGGGGGGGAAATATACCTGGTAACAGTTGTGTGCTACCTCTGACAATTACCTCTCTACATGCTGGGAAGGAAATCAGGCACAAAATGCCCATTAAAATAACAGCAGTTCTCATGCCCAATTCCCTGTGCACTTTACTATGTGCACAATTTATATTCAGGTGCATGCTTTGAGAGCAGGAGCACGTTTGGAGCAGGAACAGAAGTTACATTGAGACCAGGAGTTAATAACCCATTTTTCACACCTTCCACGCTGTTTGGGATTTCTTCCCAAGCTGTGGCCAGGAGGATTTAATCTTGCTGACATTGCTTTAGCCCTACAATGAAATCAGTTAAGGATTTTGTGATCTTCCTTACTTTCCATCAAGCTATTCTGAAAGCGTGAAAGAAGGAAATTGGAGTAGTTTGTCAGGTGTTTTTAGCTGCTGCTCTCCTGTTATGTGTTTGTTAAAAGGAATCGGAGTGTTGCTGCTTGTGGTCAGGYAGAAAATATTAATGGAGGTGACTGGTGTTTTACTACAAAATGGGTAGGAACGTAGGAGTAAATAAGCTCAGTGTGTGTGTATATGACTATCTCCTTTCTCAGCGTTGTGCTCCGTGTCGGCAGGGGTTTGGRCCACGCTGCACGGCCGGTCGGTTTGAGCGGACGAGGGGGGAACGGTGGCGCGGGCGAGTGCCCCCGCGAGGGTCACCGGCTGCCCCTGCACCCCTGACTCCATCCGGACCCCCTCTTCGGCAGCCCTGTCCCCATGGCACCTCCGGGGCTCTGGTGGCAAAACCGWCTGAGCCCGTTTGTGTGTGACGAGAGGGACGGCTTCTGGCGCCGGGGCGAGCCCCCTGCCCCCGCGCAGCGCCTGTTCCCGCCTGGGGTTCCCGGGCTCGTCCCGGCGGTCCCTGCCTCCGGAAGGCATCCTGCGCGGTGCGCTCCATTCGCACAACGATCCCGGAGCACGATAAATACTGAGCAGGAAGAAATGAAATCCAAATTGCATTTTTGGGGGGGGGTGTTCTGATTTTTTATAAGTCAATAAGAAAATAAGTTCTAATAAGCAATGTCATGAGAGAGTCTGTAATGGTTAATACTTGTCAAGCAAAGCACTGTTCTCTTCTAAAAATATTGCAGAATGGAAGCAAATGATGTCCCAGGTGCCTGATACATTAGACTTCCCAAGTCCCAAGGGAACCTCATTTTCCAGCAGCAGCGCATACAAGYACATAGGCAGAAAGTTCCTTTTGCAACGGCTTTGGTGTAAATTCTGTCCTCCATGGACACGCTGCTCAGTATCTATAGGSTGGTTATAATCAGTCCATGATGGTCTGCCTTACACGAGTAGTTCCTGAATTCCCATCTACTGTGGCTGCAGACGGTGAGTGTCTTTGCATGCCTAAAAGGTCTAACACTGGGCTATGACACCTCAAAGTGGATACTTTCTTTTCGGGCAGTTTTGTGAYTCTGTCTGGATGCATACCTTCATATGCTGTTCTGGAAATCCCATCTGAATATGCAAATAGCGTAAGAGAAAATGAAACCTATTTTTTAAATAAAACATGGACAAGGGAGAAGGGAATACTTGCTCTATTTTGGTAAAAGATACCAAGTTCTTCTAAAGAGAATAGGTAAAACCATATGTTATGACTTAAGATATTAGATCGACTCTGTGTGTGTGGAGGAAGGTGTTTATATATAAAAATAAAGTTGAGAAAATCCCAGTTTGATATGCCTTATCAGATTCTTGGACTGACCTGTTCAGCCCTGAAGACCTCTTATAGCCTCAGGAGGTCCAGCTCTTTCCCCTTCTGCASAGGGAAGGTTTCCTGGGGGTGGCATCAGCAAAGCCTGGCCTGAGGAGCAGAGGTGCCGAGCTCCATCCTCTCCTCGGGCGGGAAAATCTGGGCTTTTTGAATGTCTGTCGGCTCCCGGTGGCTCAGGCCGTGATAGCTGAGAGGAAGGGAAYGCAAGTAAGGGGACTGAAACAAATGCAAAATTAGCGTATTCAAGCAAGAATTATTCTGAAGCCATCCTAATACTGTCATTGACTTCCACTGAGGTTCAAAATGCATTCAGGATATCATGGGATTTCTGAGATGTGTTAGAAAGGAAGATTGTGGGAAACAGACTTTTGCTGTAGCTCTTCTCTCCTAATAGGTTACTAATTTTAGAGCTACTGTTTTGTTGGCTATAAATTAGCTGTATTGGAAAGCATTGGAATGATGGCACAATAATGCGGCAAATGAAAATGAAGGATCACTGTAATTAAAGCATTAGAAGACAAAGACCCTTTCAAGTTATTCCAGATGTACCCAGCCCACAGCAAATCAGAGAATCTGGTTGTGTTTATCAGCCTTTGTCGAGCTCACTGGCCGTGCAGATCCCATTTTGGCAGGTCAACGTGGAAATGTTTCAGTGGTTTGACCACACACCGGGTGGAACAGGGATCGATCTCGCCGTCACCCGCTGATTGACGGTCTGAGCGCCGGGCTGGAGTTAGAGGTGAATCTCCTTTAATTAAAATGTATGGAAAACTCTGATTTTTCTGTGCCTTCCCTGCCCTATATGTGGGAACATTTGCATTTCTGGTGACGAAGGGGTGGGGATGTCTGTCGGCAGCTGACTTCTACTTCATCATCCACSCTTGGCCCTGCTAATGAGCTGCTCTGCCCCGGGGAAGCTGGCTTTGCTAGGTGAGAAAAGTTATTTATTCTCCTATCCCACCTTGTTCACAGTCTTTCCTGAAAAGAAATTGTCAATCACGCTTAATTGCACTAAATTATGTCTGGCAGATCKGTACCTAAGTGCTGCTTGCTCCAGGCTGAAATGAGTCCTGCAAAAGCGAGCTCTTTACTGAGATTGCAGATGAGGATACAAGCCACATTCCAGYATGACCTATCAAAGCAATGCAGCATCTTGGGGTAACCCCAACATGGGGAAACCATTCCCACATTTTTTGGAATTTTTTTCATGGAAACACTTTCATTTTTTTGGCTATGYTACATAGCTTTTCTTTTATTTGTAGAAATAATGCAAAGCCTTTGCTTAGCTAGAAATAAGACTTAGAAATTAAGCTAGAAATAAGACTTAATAGAAATAAGTTCCTAGCTGATCTGCACAACTAGCTAACAAGTGAAGTAGGCTCAATCCCCGGAGAAGTTGGTTGTTTGCTTTAAGCCTCCTCCTGTCAGTGACATTAGGAGCCMTGTCACTTCTCTCCCTGGGTTGTCCATCCTGCTGCCATGGTCAAGGCCACGGCTCTGTGCAGAGGTCCCAGGTCTTTGCACCTCTCGGGAATTCACAATTCACCTTATTACTCAAGGTTGGWTTTTTTTTTTAGCCACTGAACACTGCAAATATGGAATGATCAAGAAAAATGCGCAACAYAAGTAGGAAACGTTGTTGATGCAAATGATCCCCCAAGGGCTCAGGCTGCTTCTTTCTTCAGGGGACTGAARAAACGTATGAAAAGGAGATACACTACATGTATGTCCAGTGGGCTTGCTCTTTTGGACACCTATAAAACATTGCACAACGTGAAGCACGTTTCACACAAGCAGGGCTTCCTCCCAACATTTACCCTCTTTCTGGGCATGCAGAAGCAACCTGTAATCTTAATGCAACTCTAACCTGAAATCTTTTCCCAACTTACTGAGCAGAAATCATCAAAATACCCCTCCTGGTGCACTGAAACGTTGCAGTACAGGCTTGGCAGTGTTTGCATCTCTGCCTCTGGGAGCACGGATGTGAACACCGCCGGGAGCAAAGGGCTCATGCCGTTTTTAGGAAGACTGGTGCTTGGTGAGATGGGGATGCACATGTGTGAGTGCTTAGAATCATAGAATAGTTGGGTTGGAAGGGACCTCTAAAGATCATCCAGTCCAACCCCCCTGCCGTGGGCAGGGACATCTCCAACTCGATCAGGTTGCTCAGAGCCCCGTCCAACCTGACCTTGAATGTTYCCAGGGATGGGGCATCTACCAGCTCCCTGGGCAACCTGTGCCAGGGTTTCACCACCCTCATAACAAAAAAAAATTTCTTCCTTATATCTAGTCTGAATCTCCCCTCTTTAGTTGAAGACCATTACTCCTTGTCCTGGCGCAACAGGCCCTGCTAAAAAGCCTGTCCCCATCTTYCTCACAAGCCCCCTTYAAGTACTGGAAGGCTGCAATAWGGTCTCCTCGAAGCTTTCTCTTCTCCAGGCWGAATAACCCCAGCTYTCWCAGCCTGTCCTCATAGGAGAGGTCACTTKTGTGGCCTCCTCTGGCCCCGCTCCAACAGGTCCATGTCTTTCGGGACGCAGCACTGCAGGTACAGGCTTCCGCAGGTGATGTGGACCCCGAAAGAGGCTGATGGCACCGGCACTGCCAGACTTCACCCCGCAGAAGTGTGGAGGTGTATGGCCGATGCACAGATGAGCTGAGGTTTGTGGGCACCTTGGTGCTCGCTGGTCCCACCTCTGCCCAGCGCCAGGACAGCTGGATCAGGCTGCTCCGCTCCTGTCCGGGCAATTTTGGATGTCTCTGAAGGTGGAGATCCCACATCTTCTCCATTCCCTGTTCCAGAGTTTGGCTGCCCTCCTGCTGAATGTGTCTTTCCAAATCTCCGACCAGGGTTTCCCACATTACAACCTGTCCCCACTCTCTGTCCTGTGCCCCTYGGGGCAGGATCTGGCCCCATTGCTCTGTGCCTGGCAGGTACGGGGTATACGGGGTTGCTACTGGGACAGCCCTTCCGTCGGGAGCACAGCCGTGACGTGCTCTGGGTTTGCATGCACCCACTTTAAATAATAATTACCGATTCTCCTTGGTGAGGGTGTCTTTTTTATTTTTTTTGTTATGTGCCTGTGAAGAACACCAAGGTACCTTCTCTTGGGCCTTCCTCTTTGGTATCTTACTCTGTTTCAGCCAAAGCTCACAGCTGAGTTAAGCTGCAGTCACTGATCTCCCCAATGCTCATAACAATCTGTACCGTGTCCTCACTACTTATCTTTATTCCTTCAAGCTGCAGCTATCGGTTAATTCAATCAGGATTGATTAGACAGTCAATGAATAATTAGTTAAATGATTTGTGCTGCACACCAGAAACCCCAGTCTCTGCTGAAGGAGTCCCAGTGCTTGCCACTGTTTAAAAAAAACCCAAAAATACCCACAAAAACAAAACCAAAACTGGATATCATGGCTCAGTTGAGCTCAGCTTCTGCTCTGAGTCCCRCTCTGGAGCATCTCTCGTCATTTCTGTTGGCTCTGCTGGGAAATCGGGATCTGAAATCAGGAACCAGCAACCGTGGCCCTGTGGATATCACAGTGCTTTTTGGAGTGTTTTGTCAGTTGTGTTATTGAAAGTAGTAAAAAAACTATTTTAAATKTACAGTTTTACACTTGCAATATCCCATGAAGGATATCCAGCAGCAGAAAATATCATATTCTGGAAAAGACTTTCACTCGGTTGAAACAGATCCAAGCAGAGGAAAGAAACCCCTCTAAAATACTGCCTAGTTCAAAAAGTCTGATTGTTCTTCTATACTGAGAAGAGCCAGACATTTGTGGGCTGTTTTATGCTAAAAATACTMATTTCCACAAAGACAGGGAATATTAGTCCCATAAAAAGATTACATTTCTGAGGTTAATATTTTACAGAATCCATAAGCTGGGATATGTGGTGGGTTATCGCTTGTCTCTACCAAAAAAAAAAAARGGCAGAAAGTCAATCAATTGCTGATCTACCATTTCCAAAAGTGATCTTGCAAATGCTCCTTTGCTTGCCATGGAYATGACAGCGATTTTATGTTATCATAGAACCAAGTTTCCTTCTTGAGCTGCAGGACATAGTACAAGCAGATGAAACTGCTTTTTAATCTTTGTTTTCAACCTGCCGGCTTTTGGAGCCGGGCAGCAGGGGAGACCTCGGATCCCCAGTGCACACTTATAACTAATTCCCATCAAATCCTCAAATCTGGTTTTGCTGGAGACCTTGCTCCCACGGAGCCCATTGGCTTGGGGATGCTGGGACCTGGTGCGTGGTTGGACCTGTTTATCCATTGTAAACCGAGCAAATACTGCAGCTAGCTCACCTTCTGACGGTGTCATGGCATTTTCTTTAGCTTATTCACTGTTAGTTTAAAATAATTTTTTTTTTACACTTAGCAGCGATCACGAATATTTCACGCACAATTTGCTGACCAGATCAATCTCACGTTGCTGCTGCTTTTCCCTCACTAGATATGCGCAGGAGCACCTGCAGCATAAATCTTTTTGGTTTGATTATACCAAATTCTCTTTATGCGGGCTGTATGTTATGACATATGTTAGAGCATCTCTCTGGTTGGTACTTGCTGTCAGTTGGATATATGCCTGGTGCGAATCTAAAATGTACTTTGTGTGGCTGTTATTCCAATAAAAATGAGTTTCTTGGGCTTTTGTGGGAATCATGTGGAGGTAGATAATGGGAATGTTGGGGTGAAGCAGAGGAATCTGCCCTCTCTGCTCTCGCTCGGGGTTTGTGTTGACTTTGGTGCTGGTCTAAGGCCATTTCTTGGTTTGCACTTGAAGCTCTTCAAGGTTTCTAGAAATTTTCTTTTTGAGTCTTGCAATAATAGGTATTTGGATAAGAAAAAATAAATTCAAATGGCAGAGGGAGATGACTGTATGAGAATCCCGGGCAGGGCACGGATGAAGGAGGAGATTGGGAGCATTGAGTGCAAGGAACGACTTACCCTCATATAAAGATATTAATTCAGGTTCCCGACGGGGTAGGGCTGTACCAGTGTGATGCTGTGCCTGTGCTAATTAGCCAGGTTAATCCTCAGCAYTTAATTCAGTAGTCCTGATTATTATAGGTCCCGTGATGTAGCTGTTTTGCTCCCAGTTTCTGACCCCCTTTCCCCCACCCCGGGTGCCCGCAGYCCTACCAGCGATGCTCTGGGCACGTTACAAGCGCGCGGGGGCTGACGGCGGTGGAGCCCCTGCGGGGACGCGCCGAGCTGCATCTGCAGGCTCGGCAGCTGTGACGGGAGGTTAACCTGGGGGGGGGAAAGAAAAAAAGCAAAGGAAAGTGAAGGGGAAAAACGTTTCCCAGGGGCCATCATCTTTCCCCTCAAGGTTTCATCCTGGTTGGCTTAGTTGCAGATTGGCAGCGGTTTCACCCAATGCAGAGGCTGTAATTTGAAAAACATATGTATCTTCTATTCTGGACATGGGTTACTTTGGGGACTGGCACGTGAGAACCCAGAGTCAGATGAACAGCAGGTCTCAGGGCTGACAGGGTTAAAAATAACCCCTGAAGCCCCAGTACCTGTGTTGTTTCCCTCCAGAACAAACATGAAAAAAAGATTTTTAATATGCACCAGCACTCACCAGGGCAGAAGCTGATGTTACGATGGTGAGRCAATATTAACTTGTAGTCTCTTATTTTCAGTTTCAGCAGGGTTCCCGGGGTGTTAGGGAAAAGGAKTCTTTGGAGGAGGATGTGAGAGAGCGTTAGAGATGCTGGAGTGGATTCTCCAAGC
Organism: Oceanodroma leucorhoa; assembly: GCA_030449065.1. NCBI lineage: Eukaryota > Metazoa > Chordata > Aves > Procellariiformes > Oceanodroma > Oceanodroma leucorhoa. The sequence goes on along the minus strand of JASVER010000185.1, from coordinate 506,227 downwards.
CCGCTGGAGAGCACGGAGGAGCAAGGGATTGCTCGGGGACCTGAGGAGGTGACACAGGAACAGCCAAGAGAGCAGCAGGCTTTAATCCAGGATGAGAATATCTTTCAAACCCCCCAGTTTTAATCGTGTGCCACGATGCTGCGTGCTCTGCAGACCGGGCTGTAAAACTGAAGCCGGCTGGGGAGATGGCTCTTCTCCTCGAACGCTGAAATACCTCATATTCCCCGCTTACCAGGGATCACACTGTGCGAGATGTGTCTAAAGACTAAAGCATCTTTCCGAGAAATAGTCTCTAAAGGAGACAGTTTCCACAACACTAATTTTTCTTGTCTTTTTGAATTTAGAATTTACGTAGAAATATTTTAAGCTCAAGAGTAACCAGCTCCCATAAAGAAATAAACTGATGGCCCAGAAAGAGATACAAAAATTAGGAAGATGCTCGAACAAGCAAGATATCAGACATGGTGAAATAAATATTAAATATGAACATAAAAACTCCAGGACCTCAGCACAGGATTTGCAAACACTTACGTGCTGGTGGAACTTTAAAAATTAAATCAAGGCAACCTTAACGTTTAAACAGTATGTTTAAAATTTAACCTGTGCATTTCTTCCAGTCATCCGTAGCTGCTTTGCTTAATGCCCAGACGAGAGCGTTCCTCCGCGTGCAACCAGACGCTGTTATTCCCCCCCCWTGCAACCCAAACCCAAACCAGTATAAGGAGGGGCAGACTGCACTGGGGGGGCTCGGGGGGAGGCAGCCCCGTCCTGGGCTCTCTGGTAACGCGGAGATGTGCAGCCCAGACCCCCGGGGACGCTGCTGCAAGGGGCCGGGCTGGCGGCGGGTGCAGAAAAGCAGAGCGAGGCGTCACCCGGCAGGTTTATCCGTTACRGGGGGTCCCGGGAGGCATTAGGGGTAAGGCAGGAGGGCTGACGCTGGGCTGGGATCAAGCCTGGAGCCTTCCTTGAGCAAAGCTGCTCCTGGACAACGTGTGTCCCTGCAGCAGCGGTGGAAAGGGCTCAGCCGCCGCGGGGAAAGCGCCTGCATCAGCTTTTAGGACTTAAAAAGTCTGCACTGGGACGGTGCGTATCTGTTTYGTTAACCTTTAATGTAGCAGTGACCTCTGGGATAAAAATACGCGTGCCTTAAAGTTTTAATATACRCGCTCTACTTGAAGAGGAATTCTAAAACTATGCAGGAGACCTTTCCCCCAAAATGACCATGTGACATTTTCAGTATTTTCTGTTAAAACATAGTAAAATAAATACAGTTTTCACACCTTCTTAACAACTTCCCAAAGRAACAGGCAAGAGTGCAAGAGGACCTAACTGGGAAAAATCCTTTAAGATGACGTTTAAGCATTTATYAATTGATGCATTCATTTGCATATTAACTTTGATCCCTAAGTGGTCGTATTTCTAGGCTGAGCATCTCTCGGGCCCGTTCCTGGTGCTGGCAGAGCGGCTGTGGTTCAGCAGGGCCACGCTTTGTGATCCCGAATGCCCAGGATCTTGCTGGGTTTCACCCGGGAGCTTAAGCGGGGAGTTAGGGAGGGGTTTGCACACCCAGCTGTTGCTTTAGGCACCGAAACATCCGAATCCCGCACACAATGTCGCTCACCCAGAAAAGGGCCGGCTCCTCCAAGGGCTGCGCGGGTCTCTGCCGCAAGGCAGGTTTTGGGGACGCTGCCTGGGGCCRAGCCGGCGGCACCCACCCCCCGGGGCGGCAGGGGCCACCCCCCCGCTGCAGGGGGACGGGAGAGTCCCCATCCCCTTTTCGGTGGCGCAGCGTGTCCCTTCCCTGCTCTTATTTCCCCTCTCGCAAGCTGCGTTGCTGCTTCTAATATTTGCAAGGTAGAAAAATATCCTTTAATACCCGGCTTGCGGCGTGTGCCTTCCCGTTACTGCCTCTGATGCTGCTGCCGGGGCTCTTCTAGGGTTTTCCTGTAAAGAGCCGTCTGGTCAGACAGAGCATCGCTTTGTYCAGCTCCGGGGTTTGTTTTGATGTGTCGCTACCGTCGCGCCGAACCGCTGTTTTTCTATGTCTGATAAATCATAAATAGGTAATTTCCTTGAGAGAAGGAACGCTGCGCTTAGGCGCTGAGGAGAGAAACCCGGAGCTGCGCGAGCCCTTCACAGCCAGCCTTGCTGAGGAGGGCTTAAAACAGGGCAGGCCTGGAAATGCAAAACCCAGGAATAAAACTTACAGCTTGGAAAAACTGGGTATTAATAGCGTTCAACCATATGTACACTGGTTTCCATAGAGAGAGATAAAATTTTACAGCTAGAGGCAAGCTTATGCTCATTTTGCACATCTGCTTAACAGGCTGCGGAGTCTCACCCAGCACCTCCTGCCAGAGCCGCTCTTCACCCGGCTGGATCCTACCCCCAAGGCTGCGTATTTACCACGTAAAGCCAGGCAGCAGCGTGGAGTTTGGTCAGCCTGGTGTCGATCAGCAGTGCTTATCCGGCCCCGCGTAGGTAAGGGGCTGGATCCGGATCACAGCTGATTTCTTGACTCCTTTTTTCCACCCCCCCCCTTGCTCGCTGTACCTGGCTGCCCGAGGGTTACTGCTTTTGAACACTTCCAGCTCTGGTTCAGGTGTGACTGTACCTCAGGCAGAGCTAAGATGTGAGTCTAAGGGAGGTTTTCTGATCGCTTCTTTTAGGGGAAAAATACTGATGGAGAACATACACAACTTGGTAAAGAGGCCAGTATCTTTAGTATACGATAAATGAGCAAAATAAATGTCTGTGCAGAAAAGTTTACATGTAATTACTCTAAAATTTCCCAGCGCAGGTGATGCTGGATCAGCTCCTTTCAGATGCTGAATTTCCTGAAGCCTTTTCCCAAATTTTTTAGCCTGGGAGCTACAGAAAACAAGGTGTGAGATGTCAGAGGCCTTGACATCAGTTGTCACTTAAAGAAAACCCCACAGGACTCTCCATGCTCCGTGGTATAGTGCAACAGGAACGTGGCATCTTCAGTAAAATGGAGACAAGAAGCCTGATGTTCATACTAATGAATGAAATAGTTCCGAAAATGGAATGAAAATGTTCTGAAAATAGAAAGGTCCTTTGGCATTCTTGGCTGTAATCTCTTTAAAAGGGTAGAATCGCCTGTCGGGAGCAAACACGAGGGCATTTTGTGTCGCTGGGTGTGGATCCGCTGCCCGCGGGCRGCTTGAATGATGCCGGTGCCCCGTGAGCCGTTGCACGGCGTGGGCTCGGGACTGCCCAAACCCGCCGCGGCTTCCTGCCCTGGCTGCTGCTCGTCACCTTCTCCCTCCCTTTTCGGTCCAAATCTCAGCCCGTTCTGTACTTAACCCGCTTACCTGAAAATAAATTAGGGACAAGTGATTTATTTGGATATGGACACTCAGACAATTCATATACGAAGGAGGACACACTTGAGGGAACATAACCTAAATTTTAATTATGTGGGTAACTGCGGTCCTCTGAACAAGCATTTGGAGCCAGAAAATGAATAGGCTGAGTTATTTCATCTTCTTAATTAACATTAAAAATGTATTTTTATTAAGAGTCACTTAAAAGGTTGACTCTAAAATAGGTTCTGCCATTTGCTATCATTTTTCAAACCAATACGGTAAAAATTGCAGCAGCTCAAGCCCTTTCAGCCTGCATATGAAAAACTTCATTTTTTTTAATGTTGCTATGTCTTAATTCACTTGTCATTTTTAATAARCATTTTGAAGCTATGAGCAGTTGTTCTTTGCATGGCAGCTCCTAATGTTAGATTGCATTTTCTTGCAAAAWGTTAAACGGGAAGGTTATTTGGCACATTTAAGGTTTTTTGCTGTTTCCTGGCAGTTTCTAATTCCAGCAAAACATTGATCTTTGTTTTATATTCTTCAAAATTATCTTAGGGTTATTTGTACCCACAGCTGAGAGTAGTTTAAGTTCTATCTGTACAGAACYATTATAATAAGTACAATTAATTGTGCATTTGTACTTCTAAAGAATGATATATTTTTGTTTGGAACAAATAGTGTCCCAAGTGCACAGTTAATTTCCTGACTCTTCCAGTGTTTTATCCAAACACTCGTGCAACGCTGGCTGCATGCACAGAACCAAGGATAAAAGCAAGGAGAAAACAGTACTGCAAAGCCAAAAGCCAAACAACTGAAATCACAAAAATACAATAAGTCAATACAAATGCTAGAAAAAGAAAAGATCAGAGAGCAGAGCCAGGCACCCAGCAACGAGCAAACGGAGCCGGCGAAACCACCGTTTATTCCCTCCCGCCTTTGTAATGTGCAAATCCTGGGGTGGTTCTGAGTTTTCCCAGGATCTGCAGCCGTGATGAAGAGCGGGAAAGGCGCTGCGCATCCCCRCCGCCGTACGCCTTCAAGAACGGAGAGAAAAGGTCAAACTGTACTTGGGGCCCAGGTTCTGCAGCCTCAGCCTGCTGCCATTGGCAGCCTTTCACCAAAAATGCCATTATTGCCCACCGAAACGCTGCTTGGCCTGCTATAAACCAACACGATGAAAAAATATTTAATTTCACAAATTTCAGTCACTCTGCTTTCCCTTCCTCCCCCTCCTCCCCACACTCCTTCCGCTGCCCCTTCTCCCCACTCTTCTGGGCATAAACCCCTGTTTTTTCCCTCAGAAGAGACAGAACTGAAGGACCCTTTGGTGTCTCAGTCCTCAGGTGCTAATTACACTGCATTTCTTTGCCTTTCACCTCTTCTGTTGCTTTGCATTCGATACCTGGATGCAGAAGACTTGTGCGCGGCTCTACAGCTGCGTTTATGCTTGGCAACGGTAATTAGAACTTGGTTATGGCTCAGAGACCAAGCTCATTGCAGGGTAATAGTTAAAACTTTTAAATATTAGGAGCCACGAAGCAGCAGCAGTGAAGGTGCCGGGGGCGGAGGCCGAGCGCCCGCTAGCAGAAGTTGTGGTACCATAAAGGCGACCGAGGAGTTTCCCATTATCTTGAAGGCCTTCGTCCTTCTCCTGGAGAAGCAGCGCGCCATGGTCTGCTGCGAGGCTCTGCACCAGGCTGCCGTGGGCCAGCGCATCCCCCCGCCCGAGGGGAGCCCCCTCCCAGCACCACCASTGCAATCTGGGCCCCAAACTGGTGTGGTCGGAGGATGATGCCTGGGGGCACAGTGCACAAAAATGAGAAGGAAAAGYGGCTTCACACATCTTTGGCTCCTGTACTGTCTCAGCAACGAATGAAAAACAGCACCGTGCCCAAGAGACTTTTTTTTTTTAAGGCCTTCAGAGAATAATCACGTTAAAGTAGGTCTCATAAATAWTTCACCACTGCTGACTTAATGACTTTTTTGTGCAAAGGCCAATCATCAAAACAAACATTTAGCTTTATGTAGATCAGTAAATGAAAAAAGTCATCTCTATGACGTCATATATGCTTTCATTTATAAATTGTGCTACCAAATACAACTTTAAGTGCTGCTCCCTGCACCATTTTTAAAATGTTCCATCAAAAAAAAAATTAAAAACTAACCCGCCAAGGCAGACAAAAGAACTTCAAAAATTATTATAGCTAGTTTTGTTTCTAGATTAATGAAACTTAACACTAATGCAACGGTTATTTTCCTGGCTCACACAAATCCAACTTYTTGCTCCTGTTACTAAGGCACCACGATCAGTCGTTACGGACGGCTGCCCGGGCGGTTTCCAGTGCTCCGCCGGCCGTGCCTGACCCAGCACCGGGCACTCCTCGGGGAGGCTGGAGCACGTGGCTCAGGGGCTCGGCACCCAGCATTGCCACCGCTGCCCTGGAGCCACGGCAGCAACGGGGGGCAAGGGAGCTTTAGGACGAGGAACTGAAGTGGTCCTGAGCGACCTGGGAAGAACGGGCAGGGCAGACGGATTAAACCCCACTGGATTTGGACTCRAGCAGTCTCCAAGTAGATGGTTTCCAAGGATCTCTGACAAGGCAAGTTCAGTATAAGTGGTCTTTTATCAGGGGAGMGAGTGAGATGCTCGACTCCAAAAATAGCACAGAGTCAGAGCAGCTTTCATGGACCAACGAGGTCAAGAGAGACAACAGACTGCCTTGAGCTCCAGCGATGGACAGTAGCACCTTGCTCAGACTCCTGGGGAGGAGGATGCCTCCAGCAGAACATCTCATGGAGTGACCTACTTCGTGAAGGCAGCCTGTTTATTTTTTTAACATCCAGTGAATTGAGCTCTGCATTTAGAAACTTTTTACTGCTGTGGAAGTGGCGGTGGAGCAGGTCCCGTCTACYGCTGAACTGGGTCAAACAATGCATGGTGAAAAAACACGTCTGGAAAATGCAGATCTCCTTCTAGGGCATGGATGGACTTATTTGTTTGAAATTACTTGCTGCGTAGTGAATCTGTTCAAGCAATCCATAGTACAGCATTGCCTGAAAAGGTTTTTCCTATGTATCTTTCTCCAAGAAAAACTAATAGCAAAACTGTCATGTAATTTGAAGGTAAATCTTGACTAGGTTTGCTCTGGCTTAATGAAAAAATCTGCATGATCTGTTTCTTTTTAATTAATCAGTTCATGCAATAATTTGCATTTCTCTTAAAAATACTTTGTTTTATAATAAAGCTTTGTGAAAAGCAAGTTAAAGTTACTGATCCTAAGCATGCTTTGTGCTAGCATTCATAAAAACAAGGCACTTCAAGTGCATTCTAAATATATTTTTTAAAAAGCTCTCTTCACTGATGCACACGGGCACGGTTCAGAATCTGCAAAATATTCCCTGGAGCCTCCCCACAGGAGTTCAGGTAAATGGCATTAACCGAACCTTTGCTTCATTAGATTATCTCATTGGTAGCTGACTTTATAACACACGTTGCCAAATCCCTCTTTTATATGAAAGTGAGATCTGAATCGTTTCAAATTTTGACCTAGATGTGGGTTCATGGAAAGGTATATCTTTAAAGTTTTATGGCTTTAGTGTTCAATGTTCAGAGAACTCCTTTGACTTCAGTAAAAAGCGATGGGATTTGAGGGAACTTCTGCTTTCCTAGATGAGAGATTCAGTGTGATTTAAGTGGCTCTGTTGATCTTGCAGAAGAGTCTCTCAAACATTATTCACTCCTCTGAGAAATATGCGATTGTTGAAAGCTGTTAGATTTTTACCATTATTGTTTGGGTTGTCTTGTAGAAGGATGAATTGCCCTGTTTTACTGATCACAAATCAGTATCACAAACACTATGCTCTGTAATTGCATTTCATGTAGTAATTTATAGTTTATTTAATAAGAATATGGCTTATGGGTTATAAAACAGAAGCAGTAGAAATATTTAGCTAATGGATTTTTCCAAGCCACTGCAAAAATTTATTTGCATTATAACTTCTCCAAACCATCCATTTTTATAGTTGTTATCCATTCCCGAGCAAAGCAACATTATTTTAAACAAGTCCATCTGCTAGAGCTTAGAAAGGGCAAGGAATGTGAAAGAAAGGTGGCTTATTTTACAAATATATATTTGGATACATAGCAGTATCTATTGGTTTTGGACCAAGTGTGCTCTGTTGCTTYCTTGCAGCCATTCCTGTGTTGTCCAGCTGAGGAAAAAGGCAACCAGGCAGCACGGCCAAGTCCTGCTTGTCTTGTCCCGACAAGCGATTAGGTTGAGGGTGAGCTGCTCGCCAACGCCCGGGGCTGGGAAGCCCCCGCAGCCCCCGCGAGTACTTACCACAGATTTACATGCTCCAAATTCCCCCAGCCGAAACYCGYGCTGCCAACTTGCTRTAATTCCACAGCAAATGTATTTTAACACACACATTTTTATTAAAGATGATGGTGGCTAACTTGCACCGTCTTGCTTCTCCRCGGCTAGTGCCCAAGCCCTGCGTGSCGGCGCGGGTCGCCCACCCTGGGAGATGCYGTAAGGTGGCCGCGGTTCCCAAGCCTCTGCCTGCGATACCGTGCGCCAGCTGGACTGCGGCTTGGAATCCAGGCAAAGACAATCATTTTGAACTTCCCAGATGCTGGAAAGTCTCCTTCCTGAACGCTGCACTCTAACCCTGGGATAGCTGTCCAAAGGTTTCCAAGAAAACTGCAGCGCTCCTTTTAGCCAGCCACCGAGCGTAGAAATCCTTACGGCCTTCGCTTGCTGCGTGGCCCTGCCGTTCCGGGAATTGCTTCCCCCTTTGTGCGGCCTGGCTCTCTGTCTTCTCTGATGAAGTGTTTCCTGGTTCARCCGTTTCACTCCTGCTTATTAACTCATCCTTTCTGGTCCTGCTCGGTGCTACTTCATCTGTATTATATTTGGGAAAGAAGGTCAGAAGTGTTTCTGCTGGTCTTTTCTTCGGTCATCCTCTCTGGGATTGTGTTTATAACACTTTACATTGCTCAGAAGTGTAAGGGGTGGCACCGAACTCCCCTGTCCAAAGTTCCAGTGCTCGTTCCCATGCGACATGTCAAGGCCAGCAYGTCCTGTTACATGGCCAGGCTGTTTGCCCATCTCACGCTTCTCTCCRTCGCGTGCTGACCGTGTGCCTCGGTCATAGAATCATAGAATCATTAAGGTTGGAAAAGACCTTTAAGATCATCGAGTCCAACCATCAACCCAGCACCCATGCCCACTAAACCAAGTCCCGAAGCGCCACATCCACACGTTTTTTGAACGCCTCCAGTGATGGTGACTCCACCACTTCCCTGGGCAGCCTGTTCCAATGCCTGACTACCCTTTCAGTGAAAAAATTTTTCCTAATGTCCAATCTAATGTCACAAAACGTAAGGTATGCCTAGTATGTGGCTGGCACTGTCCATAACACCCTGCAGAACGTCCGCCTTGGGATCACGTGACTGATGCACTTCACTTGATGAAACTGTGTCATCGAGAAGATGCTTCTAAAATTGTTTGTTTATTAAAGTTGGACTTGATGATCTTAAGGGTCTTTTCCAACCTCAATGATTCTATGATCTTTGGAATCTATCTATACATACGAATCTGGCTAGCTCTGTTTTTCTTTGACATGACCAAGCTTATACAGACTGAGAAAACCTTAGCTATAGCATAGACTTTTTGGACAAGTTGTTAAAAGGTGTTGCACATTAATTGATATTTGCCAGCAACAAGGATGCTGTGCGTCTGAATTTGTTTGGAGAACTTAATTTTATTTAACAATCTGGACTAAGAAGGGGTCTCCAAGATGTGCTGTCATCTGTCACCTCCCACCCAGATGCTCCGCCACAGRTTCCACAGGATTTAGAAAATACACCGGAAAGCATATGCTAGCCCAAGTATAAGACTCATTAACTGAAAATGTAAGAAATTATCAGCAGAATTCTTTCTCATCTTTATTTTTGTTGTCTTCTGTTCTGACGCCTTCACGTTCAGTTTCAGTTTTCCTATCTAGGTTAGGTGTTTGGGGATTTCTCTATCTCCTACTGTGATTTCTTCATGTCTGAGTTTCTTTTCTAAAGACAGCCTTTCTGTCTCTGGCTGATAAGGCATGTTTTTGGAAGATCAGGTGGTTTTTTTCTCCCTTCACTTGTTTTACCTTCTTCTTCCCCAGTGTCATTTCCCTCCGCTGGCCAGTTATCTCTTCCTCTCCAGRGAGCACGTCTGGCTTTTCTTTCCCTTCTATCTTCTTTTCCTTGCTACCACTGTTATCTACRGTTCAGTTTGTCTCATATCTTTATGAARATGCTTACTCCCACTTTYCTTCTTTTTCCCTTCAGCCTGGRTTCATCCAACCTTTTATTCCTCTTTTGTTTGTGTATCATTGATATTTCAAGTTAAGTAAAAATTTACTGCTTTTGCYTAAAAGAAGTAGATCCAACTGGGTTTGCAAGGCCTTTTGGTGCAGGACTGTGTCACAAATGGACCTGGAACAACCTACAGTGTCAAGCATAAGATCATTCACAATTTGGTGACTCTACGTGATTTTGACATGGAACCAAATCAGACTTTTTTGCGTGTGTGAATTAACTTTATATTCCATGCTTTCTTGGCCAACAGTCCTAAAAGCCCTCTTTGTTTCAGAACGGCCATCAGTAAGTATCCYCATCTGCTCTGAGGACATTCCAGGTACTGACTGAACGGGTTTTCTCTGCCATGGCTCAGTAGCCGGAGATGCTGCTATCCACCTCTCCACCCCCAGGCTAACACGACCATTTTGCAGCAACACCACCTCATATCAGCAACACCACCTCAGTGGTATCATAAGGTGCCCACGGTTACTCTGGGAAAAAATGAGACTGTGCATGGAGCACCACGCATGGGGTGGCAGAAGGTCCGTGACCTCCTGCTCTCTGTCCCTATGAACCCCTGCAGAAAAACTGCAAAGGGAAATTTGGAGAGTGATTTCCAGCATTCTGATCTGTATCAAGTGGATGCCATTTGTATAACTTGTAATATTGGGGGTGGTAATAAGATCCATCAAGAAAAGCTGGTAGAAATGCCTCCCATTTTAAAGCTTTATTGATATGTTCAAAAGTTGATATTTYGACAAAAATGTTGAAGAACTCCAGGAATTCAGTGAAAATTGCTGGGATATATTTTTTCTGCTCTTAACTTGATTTTTGCAATACCATTTAATACCAAGTTAATTTATATATGCATATACAGGTGTATGCACTTACCTGTGTACATGTGCATATATRTATGTATAAGATATGGATAACCTTAAACAGGTTTTTTTGTTTGCTTTTTTTTTTTCCTGTTCCTATCACTTGGGCCTATTTAAGTGATAGAAATATGACTTCACGGGCTTCTGCATAGGCATAGGCTTACGGTTATGTAGTTGGGCTGAGTGTTTCAACTGTCACTGCGGTATCTTCAGGAGCAATTACCACTGCGGTGGTGGTGGAGAGATCGCATGAATTGCCGTGAGAGGGAGCAGACCTTGTATGATACGTGTGTTTGTGCTATATGCCAAGATGACCCCAAACTGCAAGACTTCTCCAACTAGTTATCGAAAACAATCATTAGTGAGCAGCATGCTCAAATTCTTGTGGYGTTCTGAAAATTTCTGATTTATTGAAATTAAATCATGATAGTTACTTATTTGAAAATGTTTATGAATATGTTTATCACCATAGCTATAACACATACTGTTACARAATTGTAGAAAACAACAATAAGTACAAAGCGATGTAGAGCAGCTACTGGCCACAGTATGTGGAATAAACTGAGTTAGTGATGAATTTTTTTAACAGTATGTTGTATACTTAAAGGAAATCAACATCTACATTATTTCACATCTGCAGTATTGCTTTTCTTGTATTTTCTGGTAAATTTTGATTTAATAGGTATATTTTTCAACACCTCTAATAACATTTAACAAAAATTAATAGCTAAATACCGTAACTTCTATTGACTCTTAGCTACCCTGCATGCAATTTCTACAGCTGTGAATCCATAATGTATCTGTAGTCTGTGCCACATGCACACAGGTTTCAAATGATTAAATTTCCCTCTTTATTATTCCATTCTATTTCCCTTAAGCATTTCAGATATATAATCTGGGGACTCAGTCCAGTTTATATTTTATATCCAGTAAAATAYCTTTCAAGTGTCTCTTTGAGTACCTTTGCACAGAAGAAAACAAAGAACCAACATACAATTATCAGTATTTAGCATTCTCATRAATATCTAGCTTAAAATGGCTAACAACTGGCTATCTGTTCCTAGGATAGTAGTGGAATATCAGTCTCCAAACATGTTCTTGCAGCATATGACAAGATTTTTAGCTTTTTTTTTAGTCAGACCCAGTAGCCACTGAATAGATCAAGAAGTGTTTACATTTTGTTCACTATTCACCTTCAATTCCATCTAGTTAAACATGAGGGGGATGTAAYATACTCATTTTGCAAGAAAATTCTATATTCTTTTGAAGCGATGAATGATTCAGCAAGGCACTAGCAGAGTCGGTAACAGTTTTGCTGAGCTGTCCTACTCTCCATTGTCACGTTAGCAAAYTACACTGCAAGAAAGGACACTTTGCATTCTCCCATTTTATACTACTAGTCCACTAATAGTCTCTATAATGCGTAGTCCATACATTATCTAATATGCCTGTTGCYCAGATTCTCTGCTTACATTGCTTTATAGTTTAACTTCATCATTAGCTACCTAAGAAGGTTCCATATACAGAACTATTTTAATTGAGCAGACCCTTTGTATGTCTATGGCTCTTTTTCTTTTATAATGCGGCRGGTTTTTTTTTAATCCTACCCTACGTGAGATCAAATCTTAGCTGTAGGCAGAGATGGAAATGAATCCAATGTCTGAATGGGCATGGCATGGAGACTAAATTACATTCTTACACCTTTGACATATTATCTGACTGCACACTTGTAGACAAGTTGGTGGGCAGTAGGTCCTGGCAATGTCTGAAAAGCATATATGTATGTAAGACTGTACGATGACCACTTAAAACCTTTTTTYGTATTTACTCTTCCATCCGTGGCGTAAGAAAGTGCTATTGTCTCTGTTTTACAGATAAGGGAAAAGTACTTAAGGAGAGTATTCCCAAAGGTCAGCTGTGGCCCGCAGGGACTAACGTTCCTAGACTTTTTCTGTAGGTAATGGAAAGTGCTCTGGAATATGTTTTGCTAGAGCTCTTCTCCCTCCGTTTCCTAAACCTGCCTTTGGGGGCCGCCCTTCCACCCGCCGCCAAACGGCTTGCCAGGGTTGCATGTGAAATCTATGAAATGCGAGGAATTGCAGCGAGGCCCCCGCACAGCCCCCTGACTTTTGCTCCRGCTTTCCTCAGTGCACCACTTCTGCTAAGGGAAGGAAGAAGAGTTGGGTTGAAGCAGTTGAGTTGAATCGTGCCGCCGGCAATCTGCGATACAGCGAGGCTGTGGGCGCGTACGCCCGCGCGCGCTCACTGCGGCACGTGCACCACCCTCTTCTTGGACTTCTGCAAARTYCCCTSYGCTTTGCAGTCAGATGTGTTTTCAKSTACACAGGTAGCAACGGAAAATTAAAGAAGTGTCACGTTTTAAGTTCAAATGATTAAAAAGGATGCATTCCARCAGGCAAAAATATTTCCATAAATATTTACAAAATGTAGGGAATAAAAATTTCTTAGCCGCCCCCGTTGTAGCAGAGTTTGGACAAAACAGGTAGCTCATTCTGGGTTCAGAACAGGCATAGAAATTTGCGTCCAAAATGTAATTTGTTTAGATGATGTTAAGCTCCTGAAAACACAGAATTAGAATTAAATGCCTTCTCAACCATAACCATGGCACTGCAGTCATGACGCTAGAATATGCTGGAGCACAAGTACTTTAGACAAACATAACAGGCTGAACAAACAAGCAAGAAACACTCCATATGCATAAAGGAAGCAATTTGTAAGCATTCGTGTTCTCCAGCAAGGCACAGAAAGCAGGCACAGTCAAAATGATCAGCAATAACCATTTCACAGAATTTAAATATAGTAGTGTGTCCCTGAATATCATTATTTTAGTTGTCGCTTTGTCATTGCTGGTAGTATCTTTTTTAGCTCTTCTTTTCCTTATTTCGTTTTTCTAAATACAGGCGTTGGAAAAGAAAACCTTGACTTTTACATTGGTGATTCTCTGTGTACATGTTCGGCATGGAGGCACGTGATTCAGGAAGGTCTTCAGCCCTGACACTAGGTGTAGCAGATGATAAACTGAGTTCGGTGGGACTCTGAACACTGCTTTTCTCAGCTGCCTTGTCCACATGCTGCCATGTCCACCCTTTATTTTTTCCAAATATAAAGTTGTTATTTTTTTGTCTGTTTTAGAGAAAATAGGGCTGAGCTAGGCTCAGTAGCAATGATAAAATGATGCAGGAGCAGCAAAATGAGCAGAAATGTATTTTATTCCACAGGATTCAAATTAAACTTTAAAGTTGTACTATGCAGCTCAGGGATTAGTATTTATGGTGACTTGGAGGCATATTACAATCAGGGATTGTAATAGCCATCATAGATATCCAAAGATACATTTTAACCTAAAACATTTATGCCACATCATTGTTGAAGAGATTGATTTGCTTTATTTTATTCTCTTTAGTTGATTTTCCCAGCCATCAGTGAATTGCTTTTGTTTTGTCTTGAGTGTCACGTTTGTTAAGTTTCTTCTATGTAGTCATTTTGATGTGCTTTTGAGTATCAGTGTCTGTAATCATGGGTCTATTCACTCTAGTTCGTCCCATGCTTGTCTCAGAAAAGGTTATTGGAAAGATCTTAAGATTTAAAACTGTACAGCTAAAAAACCCTCTGCTTCTCTTATAAGCTAACCTCAAACCCTTTTGTTTCTGGCATACATCCATATAGCTGAGATAAGTAAATAGTGAGTCCCTAAACAGATGGCCATTAAGTCCCTCACTTGAATGCCAACCAATTTGGGAGCTATCAACCTTTCTGCGAGACGAAGGGTAAACCAAGTAGGTAAACTCAAGTGTTCATCCAGTGTCCTTTCTGTGCATTTTCTTCCTAGGCTTTGCTCACGTTCTCTACAACCTAAGGCAATCTCTGGTGAAATATGGTTGCCACGCTTGATAATCGTATTCTCGTAAGCTTTATTTTAATTGTTAAATAGAATAGATGAATATTACTCTTGGTATGCAGATGAAGGAAACAAATTCTCTTGTTTGGATCGTAGATGATGATCTTAACTGAGTTTGGGGTATGCTAGAGTTTCTACTGAGTTGATATTTCTACCAAGGAAAGCCACAAATCTGAAGAGTTTGTTTATGGCTGGAGACAAGCCCAGCTAATTGCTAATCAATCCTTAGTAACACCAGTTTTTGAAGCATGATCCAAGATTCGGACAACACTCACTTTTGATTTGTATTACCTGAACGCTTCGAAATGTGGTATTTTAAATGAGTATTGGTGAAAAGCGGTTAAACACATGTTCATTCATTCCCATTCACTTCGGGCAGTTTTGCAGAACAGCTTTCTCAGGCTGTTCCTTCTTTCAAAACATCACTGGTCTCTGTTTAAGAGATGAAAACAGCACAGGTACCAAGGGAAGACAGCTGCCTGTCTCTGCTTGGTTATATATACATTTTGAAGATGCCTCCTTAGAGGTGACACGAGCTCTAGGCTAAGTAGCTCGCTGTGCCTGCACATGCCATTTTTCCTTCTACTTGTGCTGTCTATCTGTCACCGTTCTGCTACATCTGTTGTATTTTTAAAGATTAAATAGTGTGTGTCATGGTAACACTGAGTATTAGTATGGAGTATTTCCGAGATCTGTGCACAATGGCATCCAGGTCTTTTTTCTGAGAATACTACTTAAGGATTCATCAGCGTTCAGGCTATACTTTTCAGAACATGTTGTATTTATCAGCCGAATTTGGTCTGCCGTTCTCCTAAATTGCTTTGCTTACTTAAATACCTAAGACTTCTTACTCTTTCTGAGGCAGTCTTTACCTGTATGATTAGTCTCCTGCATACTTTTGAAGAATTTGGTCATCTGTTGAAAAACCCAAGCTAATCTGGATATTCTTTACTATCATCTGTTTTGCTGATGTTCTATAAAAATTTTAATTTAAAGAGAAGTATTCGATGTAAACGAGATGATTTGGCCAGGGGCTTTCAAGTATAAAGCTTAGTTGTTTTACAACATTATTTTTAATTTATATTTCAGGCTATATTACCAGCTTTTTATCTGTAATTCCCTAGGTTCTTGCAGATCTCTTACAAAAGTATTATTTGGCCATGAAGTTACGTAGCACTTTAATTTGGCTGGTTTGATCTGACCTCTACTTTTTTACTTCTGACGTTTCTCTGACTGTGATAGTCTACCTTTGTTACCTTTGAAATATCTTTAAAGAAAAGATATTTCTCCAGTTTCTTCTATAATAAAAAACTGTACAGATAAATACTTTAGCTTTTCAAGAGAGTCTTTATTCTGCAAAATTACTTTCTTTATACCCTTGTGGCTAAGCCTATCCCCTAGCTCTCTTGTAACTTGCCTGCTTCTGAGATAATTAAAGTTTTTATATCTTTGACTGTCTGATCTTTGCATTCTCTCTTAGCTCATCTGTTACATCCTACGTTTTAACTACCAGAGTTTATTACTTACACAGCTTTAAAAGAAAAAAATATCTGTGCCACATCTCCAGTGCTGTTGGCATGATAACCTCTAACCCCTGCGGTTCCATTCTCTATTTTAAAGCATAAAAAAAAAAGAAATTTTTCATACTCCTGCTACTTCGTGTATTTCTTAATGATTTGTCTTTTTTTCATAAAATGTATGTTTTTGGGTTTTTTTAGATGGTACAGTTTTTACTGAGGCCTATTGTGCAAACATTAAACACCTGGAAAACTTTCAGAAACAAAACTGGCAAGTTAACTGCTGTACTACTAAAACATTATATTAGACTCAGTAAAGACATCATAGCTTCCTTCCACAAATAAATCAGTTGCTTTTTTGTCTCCTGCTAAATAGATATTCTCAAGATGTGAAAATCCATTACAAACTTGGTATAGTATTGGAAAAATGGATATATATTAAATAGCTAAAACTGGTATATTAAGTCTTTAATTAGTCTTTTACTAAAATACCGTCCATGACTTGCACATCTCTGTAACTCTTTCCATCTTCAGTTAAGAAAAATATCTTACTCCTGGGTGAAAATTTAAAACTGAAAAGTAAGTATTTTTAAAAATTGATGAAGATATTATTTTTGTAATATTTATCTTTAACATTAATTTTCACAAATGGCTAAGCAAAATCTTTTGTGAGGATGATGATCTGAAGTGAAGATTGCTCCAGATATTTGGGTGAACAAATAATTTTTCGTAAATGAAATTCAATCAGTGAAATTTCAGCTTGCATCTTCCCATGTACATATGGTGTGCTGTCTGCCAGGTGCTTCATACGGACACTCATACCTAAACACCGTTCTCAGTCATGTAAGTAGAGTCTCTTTTTTGCACAAGGAAGTACCAGGGTAAGCAGTTCAGGAGAAAAAAAGGACTTCACCAGTCTGAGTCAAGAAAAGTGAAAAGAAATTTTACTTCACAATAGGTGTGCACATGAGAAAACGGAATGAGAACAAAATTTCAGTTAAAACTCGGAAACATATTATGGGAAACAAAGTTAGAGAAAGGAAAGAATTTATCGTGCATAATTCAGGGTACTATTAAATGTTTAACCGCCAGATCAAAAGGAAATAGCAGAGCTAAGAGGTCCTTAACATTTATTCATTTATTCTCACTTTGCATCTACAATAACATGCCATTAGATCTTTCCTGCCTATTCTGTTTTATCCCCATGATGTTTCTCTCCTTCATGGAGCCCCCCTCAAGAAAGCCTGGGGCATGCACATAGACCTGTATAGAACATATACCAAATAATATCCTTTGATATTATAGCAACTGCCAATACAAAATTTATTTCTCAGAAAGAAAACCTCTGCAAATAGCAGTAACCTTGGCTTTCTAGCATTATTTTTCAAGTTAACTCATGTAAATCATGTGAAAAGTTAGCACTTACTGCATAGTATAAAACCACCATCAACATTTCTCACATTATTATGATAGTCATGCTTATGCCACAGTAATACATTTCCCATTACAACTCCTTCTTAATTCATAAAATAGAATAACCACTAAAAAATGTATGGGTTTTTTTTGTTGTTTTGGTTGATATACTAAAAATGAATACAGCATTTTTTTTTTCTTAAAACCATAAATTTAGTTCATCAGACCTCTGCATCATTTGACTTCATTTGACCTCTGTGCTTGGAAAATGCATATATAGAGAGCACTTTAAATCTGGTCAATATACAGTACATTGCCAACAGTAGTTATGTATCTACTTAATTCTGTCCTCAGAATGCCACTGTTCGTCTGCAAAACTTTGGCCAGCGTCACTGATTCCTCCTTCCACAGTGCAATGCAGAGTTGTGCAGTCTGAGGATTTAACTGCAACCGTCTTCAGAGCTCCCCCAGTGCCTACAGGAGGATGTTCTAAAGGTTAAAGTTAGCCTCAACCTCACAAAACTTCTGCCAGAGCTCCCTGTACCGTCAATTGAGAGAGGCTCCCCCGGGGGGGCCCTGGGGCAGGAACCGCCGCGGCCCCGGTTACCTTGCGGAGGAGTACCCCGCTCTGGTGGCCATGGAGCAAGCCAAGGGATATTAACTGCATTATGCTACCGTTAGCTTTTGTGAACCTCTACATATTGCTACATAGGCCTTCTCTACACGATGTCCTACGCCAGGCTTTTTGAAACACTTGGCTTTTTAATCACGTACCTGTTCGGCATCTGGGAAGCTTTTGGTGACGTAGCTGTCCAGCCTTTGCTGACAGTGAGCATGCATTATCTGTAGCACAGCAAACAGCAGCCATATGTCCAAGAATTTGTTTATATTTTGTCCGCCTTGTTGTGTTCCATCTTGGCAAGAAAATCTCTTGTCTTCACCACCCTGACGAGGCTGGTGAAGGGTCTGGAGCACAGGTCTGATGAGGAGCGGCTGAGGGAGCTGGGGGTGTTTAGCCTGGAGAAGAGGAGGCTGAGGGGAGACCTTATCGCTCTCTACAACTACCTGAAAGGAGGCTGTAGAGAGGTGGGGGTTGGTCTCTCCTCCCAAGTAACAAGTGATAGGACGAGAGGAAATGGCCTCAAGTTGCGCCAGGGGAGGTTTAGATTGGATATTAGGAAAAATTTCTTCASTGAAAGGGTAGTCAGGCATTGGAACAGGCTGCCCAGGGAAGTGGTGGAGTCACCATCCCTGGAGGTGTTCAAAAAACGTGTGGATGAGGTGCTTCGGGACATGGTTTAGTGGGCATGGGTGCTGCGTTGACAGTTGGACTCGATGATCTTAAAGGTCTTTTCCAACCTTAATGATTCTATGATTCTATGATTCTCCTTTGCGATTTTCCCAGAACAGTTATGAACAGGCCCATATGGCCAGCTGGTAGGACCGGGGTCACTTAAGAACAACAACATTAAGTGACTCAGGAGCCTAAACCATTGATGTCAGGACAATGTAGGCTTCTGCAAGGCTGCGTACTTTTCAGTAGTGTGACGCAGAAATTCCTGAGTTGGCATCAGTAGCTCCAAATAGCTCTGTACCACAAGCTAAAATGGTCGCATTTCYGTCAGGACTTGTGCACGGAGATGCACAGTGGAAAGGCACTCTTGTGCACTACAGACATACCACAAAACAAGTGCTTTTAGTAATTTTACAAGAACAACAGACTTCACATGGTCTATTGATATGGTTACGGGGRTTGGAAGCGACGTACTGATTTCTTCTTTTCTTTCATTGAATACTGAAATACGGATACAGCTAGTGCAGACTGAATTATTCCTGTATAATAGAGGCCTCACAAGTTTATCACTCAAGCAGGATAAGCGATAGCATTATGAATCCRCAGTAGGGTATCGTGTTAATGACTGGTTTCCTCAGCTTTGTCCAGAACACTACCATTTAACTGTWCTGCTCTGGTTAAAGCAGTAAATGAGGGAGGAGTTGAATCATTTGATAGCCATACACTGTAGTTAATGTMTGCATAATTTTATTTAATAATACTACATTATTTATTAAAACATCTATAAAATGTGAAAAAAGAATGCACCAGTCACTATTACTGCTTTAGCATTTTAAGATACATTTTTAATTCGCCTTTATCTCTTATCTCCTTACTCCTGTCCAGTAAAGGACCAGATACATCAGATTAAAATGGTTTCCCTGGATAACACAGTATGTTGAGGCATCTTTTTTTTTTCTCTTTGAAGTCATACTCAGGTGATACTCATTCAGTGGAATGTATCTACTTATATCTTCACCTTAGAGTAAATTATACGTATTTCTACCAGACATCTACTGGCTTGTCCTTTATTGTTAGGCTTTTATTTCATTAATAACTTGCACCAGCCTGTCATTTTAGACATCCACAAGCTTTGACTGGTTTTGTTTAGGGATACCACGCTGAAGAGATTTTCAGGAGCTCTCCAGGCAAGTACATTCTGCTAGACTTAGTGGCTAGAGCCACCAACTACAGGAACTCCTGATGACAGTTTCACTGCTATAAGATCAATAGCCTACATATACTATTCAGAACAACATGAAGCAGCTTTTACAGAATGTGTGAATTTAACTAAATAAGCTGGAGCATTGGTACCACACTAAGTCTCACTCCTGTGCAAGAAGGGGAGTATAATGTTAGAACCTTATTCTGTACTTCTAACTCAGGAGAAAATTGATAATGTTAACTCCATACCTGCTGACCGCTAAAATTTCAACAAAATCTTCTTTAAAGTCTTGAGGGAAGTGGAGGATTAATGCCACAGTCTCACAAATTCAGTCTTGTTCATTTTTTGACCTGGTTCCTGTGATACGCCTAAAACCTGCAACRAGAAAGAAGGAATAACATCACAAACTTCCTGAGCGTAGAGGTTAAGAATCCTAACACAGTCAGTGTGTTAAAGGCTYACTCAGGTAACTATGCTACCTGAAGACCTTCTGTCAATTAGAAGATGAGTTTAACCAGAAGTCAAATTAGGATTTATTTGTATTGAAATCATGCAGATACAGAATAAAAAAAAAGGATAGCAGAAATAACATTTAGATGCTGTTGTCAAACTATGCAGACATAAGGGAGAATATACCTGGAAGACAAAAGAAGATGAAGAGAGAAACTTGGATGTTTGGTACGACTAAGGTGGTGTATTTTAATGAATTATCTACTTCAGCGTGCAAGCTAAAACAAAATCTTTAAAAGTCGGTCAGTGAAAGAAAACACCACAATGAAATTCAAAGAGGACTGGAATAATTTTCTTTCAAATCAATACATTTTCCAAGTGATAATTATTTTTCGGAGATATGAAATAGGGAAATCAGAGGTACCACAAATCATAYTATTATTTTCCCTTTACAAACTGGAAAAAAAAGGAGTATTGAGGAAAAAAAGGGAGAAAATGTCAATAGCCTTCAAAGACTGGAAAAAGAGAAAGTAAGTTTATAAGGACATGGTGTGAAATGCTAAAGGATGTGGTGTGAAATGCTAATCTCAAAAATCAAATAAGGAATGATATTTGTGGAAGAAGTCTTCATAAACAACTGTCATAACATGCAGTGTTCTTGTAATAGACAAAACATTGGGGAAAGAAGAAGGAATTTGACAATAGGATGCATGTGATGCAAAAGGCTTGCAAAAATTATGGGAAATGAAATATTAAATTACCTTTTACATATTCTGAGACATTTGAGAGCATTTCCTCTTCTGGCATTTTCATTTTGGTAAGCACAGAGTAATGAGATCAGATGGGTTATTTTGCTTTTACATACATAAATGTCTATGCTGTCTCCCCAAAAAAAGACAAATTGACAAAAAGCATTAAAAATGAATGAACGATGTTATGCAGGTAGGAAATCATATTTTCAGTTCAGATGCAAACAGCATTCTTTCAAATCAGAACCGATCAACAAAACGAACATGGCCAGGATTAATTGGCTGTAGTGGGAGTCTAATGACTGCAGGAAGGAAAATATTGATGGGGCTGATACCAGAGGAAAGAAAAAAACACCTTGAGATTCTGCAATGTCAGTGAAAAATAGAAAGATTCATCTTAAAAGGAAAGAACAACTGGAATAAAAACCCCAGAAGGGCCTCAGTTTTTAGAGTAAGATACCAGCAGCAGAAAACCTAACCGGAGGATGCGAGTGAGCAGATGAGYGGCACAGTTTCACCAAGCCGTCTTTTGCCACAAAACCCAAGAAACCCACAGCGTTTGGCTTGACCCCACACCGGTACTTCTATCTTCTATCTGAACGTGCTCCCTAGACTTACGGTAGCTTTTCCTGGCGTTCCGAGGTGCAGCTGAACGCAGCCCGGCGCCGACCCTCCAGGCTGTTTCTGTATCATTTTAACCGCATAAATTGGGGAGCAGTCAGAAGAACCTGAGATATACATCTATGGATATATGGATATTGCAGGTATTAAATCTCTGGTTTCAAATTCTCTGAAGTATTCCTAATAAGGAGAAGTTTGTAAACAATTTATATGCTGYTTTGTGTTCACATAAAATGGAACAATTTCAGATGATGTCAATATGTTGAAACTGTTCTCTGACTTTAATTAATCGACAAATTGGAAGAATAAGTCTGAAACTAAGCAATTCTTAGTCGTAAATAATGCACCCTGTTTTGTAAGAACTTAATTAGAAAGGTTTTTCCCTTTCAGCAGTAGAGCACTCATAATTCCATTAGAAAGTCTGAAATAAATAAGCTTAGAATTGGGCAGCTGTTCACAAATTAGCACCATCACAGACCTCAACTTTTTTTAATCTTTTTATTATGCAGACTCAAGATTTATTTTAACCCACAGTATACCACTATACTTGAAATTTAACTCATTCCTAGCGACGTGCCGCTTCAGTATGAGTGAACCTACACATAAACACATTGTTCTTTTCAGTGTGTGCAGAGAAGCAGGAGAAAGCTATACTATTTCTTTTGGTGGAGTTACAAACCTTAACTGGTAGGAAAAAGTTAATGGTTGACTGCAACCTAGTACATTCTGTCACGCGTGAAATTTTGACAGCAGCACTGAAGAAGGCAATTAAGCCACTTCCAGGCTTGAACGCTACTCGGAGGCTGACTACAACACAGCAGATGCTCTCCCAAGGTGTGGGTGGCATCTTCCCACAAGAAAGATTTCAGTGAACTGCATGGTTTCAGATGAATCCGTATAATGCCTTGCAAAATTAAACCAAATTAATGCTTTTTTTAACATGGGAAGTTCTGCAAGCAATATGAATGACATTTGGGTAATGCCTTAGGAAAACATTTGGAAAGAGTACTTATGAAGGGAAATCTAGTTTCTCCTTTTATAGTACACTTCATTTCTTTACAAGTAATATTTCTGTTATTGTTGTAGATACCAAGGCCAAACCCCTCTGCATTTAAATGGAGTAAATGCAAATGTGTTGTGAGACACCGAGTTTACACCACAATGGGTAATGACTGTTCATTTATTCGTAAGTAAGAACATTTGCGGTTTATTTTTGAGCCAAAAAGATTGTTGGCCACTATTATRCACATGAAAATGTGGTATCTCATTTAAAATGTGGCAGCAGTTACTGACAGAAGCAAAACTAACCCCCAGAAAACACTGTATATAGAATATCTGTTTTCCAAATATGAATGAGTTCACCCTTGGATGTGATCTATGTGTTATTAAAATGAAAGATTTCCCTAGGCAGAAAGCCATTAAGCCTGAATTAATGCCATAAATATCTAACAGCTACTTCAGGTGAATAATTCTGATTAAA
This sequence comes from Oceanodroma leucorhoa, assembly GCA_030449065.1. Lineage (NCBI taxonomy): Eukaryota > Metazoa > Chordata > Aves > Procellariiformes > Oceanodroma > Oceanodroma leucorhoa. Next base: position 483,021 of record JASVER010000185.1, on the reverse strand, counting down.
ATATTGCTGCAGTTTTCTCAAATCACACTCCATGAATATTAGTCTGGAAATTAAGAGTACAATGTTTAGCACACACTAACATGCTTATACACGATACAGTGGAGAATTTGCCGCGAGTTTCGTTAAGTATTTGGTGGCGTGCCTTTGGCAGGGAGAGGAGGTGCCACTGGTGCCTCCGCACAGCCCCAGTCCGGTGGCTGCAGTGCCCACACAGGATGCAAGGACTTGGATTTAATTTCCTCCTCCACCTGAGAGAACCTCAACCTGCAGCTCCCGCTTCCCGTGAGAGCTTGGGAGACTGCTGGCTAATGAGGCAGGAAGGAAATTTCTCTCAGTTCATCCTATTAAAGCCGTATCACTTTGTACAGAATCATTAAGTATTAATTGGGCCAGAAAGAAGGTAGGGTGATGCTATGGATAGTTGGGTCCTAAGCCTGCCTCCAATCAATGTTTAATTTTCTCCCGTTAAATAGCCGTTAGAGCAGGGACTTGGACCCAGGCCTGCGCACTTGAAGTGGTACGAAATTACCGTCCATTGCTGGCACGTCCAGGGACACGGGGGACGCAGCACAGAGGCTGCCACCCCCCCACTGACCAAATCCGTAGTGCACAACACTCGGCATGCAGCAGCAGCAGCAGGTAAAAGCAGGGTCTCTAGATCTTTGTGTCCCTCTGCCTGCAGCAGATAGCCGACCTGCCACCCCTGAGGCTGGGAATATACCACTTCCTACAATGCGGAGCTGTACAAGCGGGGATATTTGGAAAAGCTCAGCTCTAAAGTGCCCTGTAGTCCTTGCTCGCCACAGACTGTCTGCATGCGGCTCACACCTGGGAGACCAAACATATAAATTCAGGCCCCCTTGAACAGAGTCGATAATTATTTACAGGTCTCCCACACCCTTGATGAATGATTTAGGCACTGCCCTGCTGGGCTGAAAGAAGGCAGCAGGCAACCATGCCCTCTGAGTTTTGTGTGAAGTCCAACTGAAGAGAGATGCTCAGAAAAAAGTCTGCTAGACCAGACAAAATGATACCTCCCAGGCAGCGTCAGCCCGAAACACCACCAATTATAATGTGGTATTTCTCTGCCTATTGATAGCTTTTTTTTTTTTTTTGTAAACAGTAAGCGCATTTAGAGTATCATTTGGTTCACAGTTAAAGGAAGGGTGATCTTGATTTTAAAAAGATTTTACTTCCAAGTTACAGATATGCAATTACACCCGTGAAACAAAAATGAGAAAAATAATACAGATAACGACATTTAGCCACTGCCATCTCAAAGGAAGATGAAGTTCCTCATTCACTGTCAAGGGAGTAACTTAGATGTGCCCGGGTTTGCCAACCTCCCTCTTCCCGTGTGAATTATTTCTCTTGTGGCTTATGAGTTGTTTCAGGCAGGACCTGCACATAGCTAGACGAAACTCCTGGTATCATTTCATGTTTTCTAGTCAAGACTGCCATTTCTAACGGTTTTACTTTATTTTCAGGAACTCTAAGTTTGTAAAACATTATTTTTCCTCTGAGTTGAGACCAAAAAGACAGTAATCTCTCTGATCAACGCCTCTGAGGTTTCCGAGAACATGTTGAAATTCCAAAGGCAGTTTTATGGTGTGAATTCAAGACACTTTTTATTTCTAATAAGAAAGCTATATGACTTCCAATATTCATAAAGCATTGTTTCTATATAAGATTTTGAAGTACAATTTGCCTTTCATGCAGATGGAGATTGGAAGCACAGATTAAGGGAAAAAAATCCCAAACAATTGATAGGATAATGCTAGTAACAGAAGTTTTAATTTTAAAAAAGGAGATCATTTGAAGGGGAAAGATAAATTGTATTGACAAAGAAAATTGAATTCTACTAAAATGATGTCTTCATCTATCATATAAGTTTTACTATGAACAAGCTAGAGAAATGATTAGAGTAGACATGATCAAAATTGTTACTGAGGTTTGGCAAGGTGGCAGATCGTTATCCGACACCTAAAACATTACCGAGAATCAAAAGCAAATATTACAAACATGGAAATTTGATGCCTTTCTAGACAGAGGACCAGATCCTGTCCTGCATAAGGGAAAAACTATTAAACTAGCTCAGCTCTGTGATCTAAGGGGCTAGGATGGCAACTGTAGTCCCCCAACAGAAGCAGTTATGTATACTGATTTTTGAGGATCTTTACCATGAGTTTAGGACTTGGAGGAAGGCTTCTTAAGGCTTCATCTGTATTAGTACATTAAACTTTCCCGGGACCATTCTCCGTCACTGAGACCAACTGGCATGGGATGGCCTCTTCCTCCACAGGTGAGTATGCAGWCTGATTTTAGCATCTGTGTGCAGATACAGGAATGTCCTTTAGAATTTGATTTACTATCTACCTGGGACAAAGGATGCTGTCAATTAAGCACTCAGTTAAGGACTCTGTTGTCTTAATATAATAGCCACGATGGTGATACAGAAATGAAAACCAGTTCACTCAATCTTCTAGGCAGTGATTTTTATTCTAAAGTAAATCAAAAGAGTGACTAGCCCACCTTCTCTCTACTCTGAGAAGGTAGACATATCACCTGGGGGAAAAAAAAAACAACCTAACCTTCCCCTTCCACCCCAAATGAGTTTTCTTAGCTTAATTGACTTCATGTGGTTTTATGCCCTTCCTGTTTTTAACAACCAGTCAAAATGAAACCACTTCTGGCCTAAAATTAATGGTAAGTCACAGGTAATGAAAAATCTGTACTTCAGACACTCCCACAATGAATGAAACAGCTTCACTGAGAAGGATATAGAAGAAATAAACTTGTAATAAATGTCAGAAAGATGTGAGCCCTTTATTGGAAAAAAACTCATGTACTGCTTTTAACAACTGAAGCTGTCAGTTATATAAATGATAATGTGCATTGAGGGAAAGTAAGCTATAAATCCTTTATTTCGGAAATGAAATTTTATCAAACATGAAAAAATAGGTTGATGACAAAATTAATTCTCTGGTAATGCCAAATATAGATACATCTGGATAAAAGTGGTTTGAATTCAGAGCAAAAAGGATTTTCCCAAACATTTTCTTGCATCATGAGTGCTTTGCATCCAAAAGTGCCTGTGTCCTTTTGATCATCCTCACCCTCAAACTGAAAACAATTCTGGAATATTATTTTTACCATCACCAACCGGTACTGAGCAGAGATTTGAGTGCCAGTTCCAGTATGCGCACAGTCAAGCAGCRGGCTATTGCATTCAGAGGAACCATGACAAGAAACGCTCTTTAACCACCGCCAGCACTGGCTGGTTCACTGAGTAAATACAGACCTCAGGGTGTTCGGCACCGACCTCCCACTGGACCTGAAACAGAGTTCACCGAGCTTTGAGATTCTTTCTGGGTCCATAGCTGTAGAGAGAGACTCAAATTCAGTGTAAAGGTTTAGACTCAGTTCTATGTGTTTTCCAGCTTTACTGATCTTACTCACCTTTTTAAATTTGAAGCAGACTGATGCACCTAAATAAGAAGCAAAACATGGAGCAGTATTAATGCTAATGCCCTTACTTCACTTCCATTACCAGAGAAATATATTCTGTTCTTTAATTAAGAAAACAGAAGCAGAGGTAAATGATTCTAGAAAGACAGRACTAGCAGGAAGCAGCCCAAGGTTTACCCTTTATAAATAAGGAAGGCAAGACACAGGCAGTTACTAAGATGTGCAAGAAAAAAGGAAATTAAATCACCAAGCCCAGATGACATTTGTCTAAGAGTCTTGAAGAAACTACAGTTTGAAGTAACTGAACTACTGCCAAATGTATGTAATTTATCATTACACACACCTACTCTATCAGATGAGTGGACTAAGTGTCATACCCTGCTTTAAAAAAGCTCTAAGATTTGTGTTCAAGACATAAAGGGAGTACGGGGCATAAAGTATTTAAATGCAAGGGTATTTCAACCTTCTCATATAGGGCAGGAAAATTTATCTCAAAGGTTATCCAATTTCTTTTCAAATGGTAAAACCAGGCTGTGTAGTCGTACAGGAAGTCTCCATCAGAGGAGGTGTGGGATTAACCGATGCATTAGCTGTGATTGATTTAATGTTATAAATGATACTTCATGGGGTTGATGAATAGTTACATTTGGTTTACCTGTGGCTCTGCATTAGAAAAGGTAATATAGCAAAAGCAATAAAACTGAGTGAGTAGAACAGTATAGGCTGCTATTACCTAAAAAATAGTAAATGAATTACACTGAAAGGCAGTATACATGCAATAACTGTCAGTCTGTTATCTATCAGCCCATTTTATTTCTATTAGGTGGTAGGAAAGAGTTCTACATTTTGTGTAATTATTGATGTAAAATTCAGATGAAAACGAATTGGCTTCTTCCTTCAGCTTTGTTTTCCTTTCCTGCATAAGATCATACACAAGTCAAAGGATCTGTTCTAGGAAATAAATATACATCATTTTTTTCTCCAACCTCACTTGCCAGAAAAAAAAAGGTTACCTTCTGGCACGACAGATTGGTTAGAAGGTCACGGTAGATATTCCAGTAGAGCTAGGARTACATTTTTTGGCACAACGGTAATTACATTTTAAATAACGCAACACAATATTTAAAAGTACTTGCCAAGAGAAAGCACTGGTTTTATTTAAGCGCTATTCAATTCCAGCCTGTAAAAGCTTAGCAGACATGAACTTATGCAGGTCACACAATCAACCTACTGATAACCAGTCTGACTGTGATACCACTTACGTATCTGGGAAGCAAAGGGATGTTCTATATTCCTGTTTTCTCCGGGAGGGAAAAAGAAAAATTCTAGTAGGAAAAAAAACCACAAAAAAGCAGAGGGAAATATAAGGGTGRGTGGAGATGGGGAGTGGCTTTCGTATAGGGGAAACTGAAGTGACCTGGACTTTTCTTCTGCCTGTAAAGGCTMAGGGAGAAGAAAGACTGAAGCCCGTGAAATCACAGATGTCATTAAAAAGTATATTAAAACTGACTGTCCACCGTTTCTCAGAATACGTGAATGGAAGACAGCCCAGTRAGAATACCAAGCAGCAAGTATACAGCTACTGTGGTGAAGTTGAGGTACTTTTATACAAAATGTATAATTAATMTTGGAACTCTATGGCTCAAGCTGTTGTTGAAACCAGAAGTCAAAACAGATTAAAATAGATGTTAAGAAAAATTCATAGAAGATCTACAAATAGATGTTAAATGCAATGGTCTGAATGCAGCCCCCACACTGGAAACTCCACACTACTAATTGATGGAAACACAGATTGCTGAGAATTATTTTATATTTTCGTTATTTCTTACACTGTTTTCCAAGCATCCACTCCAGGTCACTGCCTTCGATTCAGTCAAGTATGTCCATTCTTCTCTTATGTGCCCTTTACCATCATACATTAAGTATTATGGAWTTTTTTCCTGAAAAATGGGATTCCGTTCATCATGGTTACCGACATGTGGCCCACCCACGGTAAATTATAAAACAGATGCTTTGGTGCAAACACCACACTGTTACACAAGCMATACATTTAAAGTTTGTATACCTACCCTTGAATGTTTTATTCATTCTTGTACTTCTGTGGCTTTATTTTGCATTCTGAAATTGTCAGGAATACATTATTCTAAAAAGGACAYTAATATTATGTAATGCCATATAATRKAAGTTTGGAGAAAGAAGTYTTTCCTTGGCCTTATGTATCATTTGGCCACGATACATTAAAGGATAAGAAAATCAGAAAATAAGGGCAGACAAACTAGATAGATAGGTTACTGCTGAACCACTGACATGACTGAAGCAGCATTGCTTAATACGCACCACTTGTACTGAAAYAATCCGGAACTATGGATGATCAACATCTTTAACACTGGGACAAAGACAATGCCAAAGACAAAAGTCTGGTACGCACACAGGAAATAACTGCTATTAGAGAGGAATCTAGTTCTGAACAACTAGGGAAAAATGAAGTATAAAAAATTTTGACATGGAAAATATCTTTTATACACTAGTTTAAAGATCTGTGCAGTTGCACTGTCAAGAGCTTGTTGAAAGTATCTTAGTAACATTTGGAGGTTTGCTATTTTAATGAATAAAGATAGCAGTTGTCTATTATATGAACTAAAAGGAAAACTATACCGAGAAGTGAACRTTTCTGCTCTATGACAGTGTATAGTTACTAGTCAGGTGCCAAAGAAAGTCCTTCCATAAGACAAAAATGCTCCYAAGTATTTTTAAATTGCTCTTTCAAACAGGTGGCATTGCCCAGAATCTAACACGGCATTAGGACTGAATGACTAATGCAGTCACTGAATTTTGCGGTTCCTTTTGTATTTATTACCTTTGAGGGATTGTTTTAAGGGTGCCAGACTCTGTGGATTGTTATTTTCTTCTACTACGATAGCTCACTTTTTTCTACTTGGAACAAAACATGCTACTGTTAGTATTAAAAATGAACAGAGAAAGAATACTTTGCACTTATACATACTTATACAGTCTGCATCTTAACATACTTTTCACAACGCAATTAATGCTTACAAAGCCCCTGCGAGGTCAGAGATAAAAAAGCTGCAATGCAGAGAAATTGACTTGCTCGTCCTCAGCGAAGCACGTTACTGTGGATTTCCAGTCTTGCTCTCTAGCACTAGGCTGAGTTCTCTGCTTTGCTTATATTGAGTTTACCTTAGGAATCATTTAATACTTTAAAGGCTATGTGTCATATACATTGAACAGACTTCATACCCCTACAGAGAGATTAAAAAATTCTGAGCAATCTTTCGGTATGTTTTGAGAAGAGAAACAAAGGCATTCAAATCATTTATTTAAATGTTATTTTGGAACATATTGAAAAATGCTTTTATTAATTATTTTGTAAGGGGAACAAGAAATATAAAGTGCCAAGAGGTTTCTCATYCTTATATCAAAGCAGCTAGTTTATGCAGTTAGTTTTCAGTGTCAAAAAAGATATTATTCAAATGCTGTAAGTCAGGACTTTTTCACAYTGCTTCAGCGCTGCCAAGTCTGGTCACAGACAGACAGGAAGAGGGGAAAGGAGCGCACTGACATTGACCCGCTGTATCAAAATACAGAACCCAAATCATGGACCTTTTATCCAMTACCCACTGAGAAAAAAGTTAAGGTCTATGTACTCCTTGCTTGGCAGTTCATGTAAACAGGATGGATAGCTTTTTTGTTTTGCTTTGCTTTTCTAATGAGTGAGGTTTCCCTCACAAAATTAGTAAAATTTCAGCCAACGCTGAAAACGTACTGCCGCTTTTGACACAAGCGCTAGRGCCTCTAAGATCTGCAGGTGATGATTTGAAAAAACATCCTAACTGTACGTGCATGCRTGCGCTCCTCTGCTAGGATGTAAAGGCTCTTTGGGTGCGGTGGCAGAAGCTTCCTCTGAATTTTACCTGAAGAACGGTGAAATACATCTGCTTTGGGTCACGTATTTCAGCAACGATTAATGGATTATTTTATTTTTTAATGGAGAAATACAACATTTTGACATTTGACATGTAACCATAACTGACTATAGGTTCTCCTGCACCCAGGGCTGGGACTTAGAGGGTAAGAGTGGCTCGAATCCCGGGTGTTCCGGGAGTAACGGAGCACGTGTGCTTCCCTCCCGTACTGGGAAACTGGCGAAAGCATTAACAAGGGTCACTTTCAATAACCTGACAGAAGGGTGACTCGGCTGCCTCAGCTTMAGGCTTCGGCTGGCAGTAAGGCGCAGGCAGCCCCCCTCATGGCTGCCGCCGACTCGTAACCGACCAAGAGCTCACTGGAGTCAAGGGACAGGGCCGGGTCTCGGTGCAAATCATCCCGGCTTCATCGCTTTCTGCCATCTGTTATCACCTGGTGACTGACCTGRAGTATCAACACTTTTCACGACTTTAACCTAATAGAGGGGCTGTGTCTGTTACTGTGGGTTCTCCCCCGTGTTCTCCACGCTTCCATCCAGTGGTGACTAACACGCACGAGCTAGCGGGGAACGCACCGGCGAGCCGACGGCCTCCGCGGGAGGACGGGCTGGCATGGGCCCGGCGCGGAGACCGGAGACCGCCGCCCTCCTCCCCGCCCGCCTCCCGCCTCCCGCCCCCGCAGCGGCGGCCTGTCGGGGGGAGCCGCCCGGGTACGGCAGCTGCTTAAAGACCGGGCACACTGCCCTGCGCGCCGCCGGGGAGGGAGGACGTTCATTTTTTTCCAGGATCCCACCCGCAGTAGGGGTGTCCTGGGGCGGAGGGGAGCCCGCGCGGTTCGATCGCCTCACGGCGGGGACCTGGCGGCACGGCCCGTTCCCCTCAGCGCCCCTTCCCGCCGCTCCCCTCCCCTCAGCGCCCCTTCCCGCCGCTCCCCTCCCCTCCCCGCCGCTCCCCTCCCCTCAGCACCGCCTCCCGCCCCCCTCCCGGCAGCCGCTATTTGTAAGGCGAGGAGCCGCCTCCCCGCACCTGCCCGCCCGCCCGAGGCAGGCTCCGCGCCCGCTGCGGGGACACCCACCTCGCCGCGTCCCCGCTCCGCCGGGCCGGGCCCCAAGTATCGCGGGAGCCGGGCGCTGCCCGCGCCGCCGCAGCCATTGGGCGGCGCGCCGGAGGAGAGGCGGCGGCTGACGCGCGGCCACCGACCCGGCGAGGCAGCGGCGCGGAGCCGAGCCCAGCGCAGCTCCCGCCGCGTCCTGGGGCCGCTGTCCCGCCGCGCCGCGCCTCGGCGGCCATGAGGAGGAGGAGGGCGGCGGCGCCGCGCTCTGCCCCGGGCGGGCGGCGGCGCTGCTGAGCGCGGGCGCCGCTGTGGAGCTCGGCGTCCCGCCTCAGGTAAGCGGGGCGCGGCCGGCGGGTCCCCGGGCAGGGCGGGACGGGTCCCGGTGCYGCCGGCCCGAGCGCCGTGGCTGCTGCCAGGAGCGGGGATCGCCCCCTTCGCCTCACCCCCGGCTCGTTTGTCAACTTTCGGTGCGTGGCGTTGGGTCCGCGGGCGAGCCGCCCTCCCCAGCGCTGCCGGGGCCCGTGGGCTGCCTGGGCGAGGCGCTTGGCGGATAGAGCTGTCCTTCTCCCAGTCCCGCTGCCTTTCCTGCCGGTTCCAGGTACGCTTTTACGTGGTGGAGAGCTCTTTAAGCAGGGATAAGCCTGACCTGAAGCAGCGGCTCTAGACAGCGATGTATGACAAATTGATTCAATCCGCGTCCTGGCATACAGTTTTCCCCCTGATGAACTAACATTTCGCTTTTTGAGGTTATGAGAAAAGATCTGAATGTCACTGGGAGACTACAGATAGAGTATATTTACGGTAGGGATGGAATAACGTTTTGGGCTGTAAATTTCAGCCCGATTTCAGGTTTCAGAGCTCTCTGAAGTCTGCCAGCCTGGTTTGTTCCCGTTTTTCCCAACGCTGTGTCCCCGCTGGCAGCGGAGCAGGGCACCGAGCTGGCAGCGCGGAACGCCGTGGGGTTTTGCTCGCTGCTTATGTTCGTTTTGCATGGACGTGAACAGTCAAAACCCAGTGTAAATGAGATCGGGCACAGCTGTTTTGAATCTAGGGTTTTACTTCAGAACATTGTAATGTTAGGATACCAACTGTTTTCCCAAGAATCAGGTAAAAACTTCTTCCAAGCTATCAGAAAATAAAGTTTATTTTACAGTTTTTATCAATCTGAAATAGTGAATAAAAAAATAGCTGCTAGAGCTGCCGTTATTTCTTTGCTGCAAAATGAGAATAGGCTGAATATTTGTTTGGGTGCTCCTGGGTGACTGGAAATAGTAAGAGAAAGGTTAATGAGAGATTAAGACATGCTCAGAATTATGCAGAGGAAAGCAAGACGCAATGATTAACTGATCAATGGCTACCAGACTTTGAGGAAAGAAATGAGGCCTTAAAGCTTGTATTGTTTTTCAAGTAGTCTTTTAATTTTCCTCTGTTGTGCCCTTGGTTGATAGCACATCTGATYACCGGTTATCTTGATGTTCTGTGTTCATCAGTAAAACCATGCAAAGGTGCTAAGGCTAATGAGGACAGTTAAAAAATTTGGTATAACTTGAAAAGTGGTACTTTATCTTTTGATAATTTTTTAGGTAGGCTTGTTACTACAAACACTTTAGRATTTTTTTGGGAGGGGGTTGTTTACAAAAAGTGGTTTTGGATGGCATTAAACTGAGTGTAATACAGCATAAATTTGGATTCCTCTGGGATTAGTTGTTTGAGGTTTAGAAGCGATTTCTTCACTGAAGCAGTATTCTAAGAAACAAAACGTGCTGTATCTTCCTATCTTTGTGTTCATACACGAGTGATTACTGTTTGCAAGTTCCCGAAGATGAGTGTGCGCTATCAGGAGATGCTGATGCTGGTAAAACRGGGTGGAAAGGCAGACTAGCAATCTCTTGTTTGACTGCGGATGAGCTTTAAGAAAATACGAGTGTAAACAACTGTGCCTTTGGGCACAGATGAAGACTGAAGGGGAGGAGGTAAGCCTACATGGTTCTGGGATTTTTGTCTGTTAACACCTGCCTCCTGCCTACCCTGGAGAAAGCTATGATTCTTCCTGAAYGTTCATGAAGAAGAGAGGTGACATATCTGTTCCAACCATCCGTACCCCCAAGAACCCTATTCTTAGGGGAGAATAAGTTGTAAAAACATTCCTTATCAGCCGTAGCAAAAGCTTATGACCAGTTTATATTTGGGAATGTGTGGAATCGGGTTGCATTACTGTCGTTGTAACATTAAGTGTAGTTGTTTTGKGTTGAGGCAAAATACAGTAGAGAACTACCTAACCCCACTGTCAGATGACAGAAAAATTAAGGCCAAAGAAGAGAAGCAGAATCGCTTGGAAATAAGAAACTAGGAAACCTTGTAATATTTTTCTATGTAAGATGCAATTCTAGTGGGTTTTGTACATTAGCAGGTGAATTCAAGAGAATACTTTTCCTGAAAACATGGGGGAATTGAGTTCCATTTGGCTGTACATCACTTTTATGAACATGGGAAAATACATGTTTGTTTGTTTGGTTTTTTTTAATCCAATATAGTACATCTGTGTACTTTTAACAAACCCGGTTTCTTCAAAACCTTTGAGATGAGTTAAGAGATTGGACAGTGCATATTCTACTACTTTTGTGATGATCAATTTTAAGTTAGAGTAAGTATGACGTGACAACTTATTGGTTGTCAAAAATGGCGTTTTTAGTATTCACAAACTTTGCTTTTTTTTCAGACTGTTGTTCTGTTGGACTGGAAGAAGTCAGGGAGTTCTGACTTCCCAGCATTATAAATGAGTTCCTTTGGCCTTGGTATGTAGAAGAAAGAATCAACAGGTCCTCCTCTTCACAAAATAGGTGAAATACATGTTTTCCATCAATGCAGCCGCAGGCGTTCCTTGGCGGGCATGTCCTCCCAGCTGATGTCAGCAGGAATGCCTTACTGTCGCTATTTGCTTGACCGATCTTCAGGTTCAAGTTGGCAACTACCGATGAGTGCCGTGCTCCGACTCTTCTGCAGTAGCTGCTGAGCGCAGGCTTATGCCATGGCCTTGACCTGCGTGCAGACAGGCGCGCATCCGGAAGGTCACTGCCCTTTTTGGTGGTGCAGAGTAATAAGGAGTTGCTCTTACAAACGGGACTCGTGTGGGAGACTGTCTTGCAGAAGGCAGTGGTTATTTCTTTGGTGATGCTCTTGTTCCAGCTGTTTAAAGTTTTGGGTTTGTAGTAGTGTCTTCATGCACAAATATCTTTGTCCATTTGATCAGCGGGATTGGTGCAATGTGTTCAGTTATTTTTAAGTGTTAGTGTAATGTTGATAATGAGTGCATGGGCACGGCTGGGGTGGCTGGGCAGCTGGTCCTGTGTCTCTGTGGGATGTGTGGTCTCTGTGCTGGAGAGCCACACATTTGTCAAAGGTTTGTGGGGAAATCCTCTGGTACGTGGCTGCAGCTGCTTGGGCTGTGTTCTTCCTCGGATACTTGTCCCACAGCTTTTCCCCTGGTCTTTGTGTCACTGCCTGACTTGCTCCAGCATTTTGTTCTCCTTTGAAGAGCTAGAAAAGTGGTCCTGGGTGGTATCTGTCAAGTTGTCAATACCACTCAAGTACTTGTTACTTTCTAATTTCACTGGTATGTGGGAGAGCACCCACCATCTGAAAACAGAATAAATATAGTCAGTTAGTCTGTTAATTAGCTGTGATGAAGTGGTGCAGCAGCTTGCAAGGGGATACCTGCCTATCACCGGTGGGGTGGTCAGCGTAGGTTAGAGAGAGGAGAGACACCGGGTCTGGCTGTCAAGGCAAGGAGAAACCTGTGAGGTTGGTGTCCAAAGTCCTCTGATTTCTTTATATCTGTTATTAGATGGGCTGCGCTTTGGGGGAAGAGCRTGGAAAAAGGAATGAGAGGAGGACTTTGCATGTCTTCTGTGAGCTTCCAATACATTATRGCACCTGGGATTGTCTTCTGATATTTGGGTATTGAGTTTATTGCCCATATTCTTTTAGGGTTGTCTTTTTTTTCAGTTGGCTTTGTTTTTAGTGGTTCGTGCCAACACATTGATGGAAACAGCCTGTTTAGTACAAGATTAGTATCTAAAGGCATGGACTTTAAAGAAGGGAGTAAACCCAGATAAATTTGTCACAAATTTGACATCATTTGCAAGCTAAAAGTGGCTTACAGTGAGRTGGCTCTGAACACAAAAAGCTTTCCTTGTCTGGATGTTGGGGATGTGGAGCACTGAGGTATTGATTCTGGGAGAAACTGGTGCTAATCATTGCCTGACTCTAGTCTGAACAAAGCAACACAAAATAAAGGGTAGACTTTTATTAAAAAGAAGTTTGTTAGATGAATTAATAAGTCTTTTCCACTTTAATTTCTGAGTCACGGAAATGCATTTTAAAGTGAAGAATAGGTCTATTTTTAAATGTCAAGCAGCTTATTTCAGGAAGGGAGAGAGGGGGAGAAACTGATTCTTAAAACACAAAACACTGGATAGCTCTAACTAGAGATGCCTGATTTCCCCCCCCCCTCCCCCTCCTTTTTTTTCTTCTTACTAAATGTGAAAGAGCTTCCTGTATTGATCTCAGAGATTGACATTTCTAGCATTATAAGTTCTTCAGATAGCTGTACATGAATTAATAAACTGCTTATGGTATTAAATGATGATTCATGGTTTTTGGGGAGTGTAGTATGTATTAAGGTTTGGGTAGATCAATCTAGTCATAAGATTTTTGTAGACAAAATATATTTTTTAATGTGTTTATTTTAAAATTAAGGTATGCCTTTGAAAGATAGGATTGCAAACCTTAATAGTTCTTAAAGCAAGCTTGCCTCTTCAGTTTTTTAATGAGAATTGCTCTCATAGCAACTCAAATTTTTATAATGCAATGTAGCACATTTTACCCAAAGCTTAAGCAGTGGACTTTAGCTTTCTAGATCATATTCCATAATACCCTGGTGCTAGTATGCATGGATGCAGTTATGGTTTAATAGAGTTTTGTCAGTTCACGCTGGCTAATTGCCATTTGGTGCAGTACTGCCTGCATTGAACTCTGATTCTGCAGCAGAGATTGACAAAAATAATAATGCCAAATCTTTCTGTGACTGGTGCTTAAATATTGTTGTCTGTTTTTACTCCTGCAGCCTCAGTGAATCACAGGAAAGTTAAGAGAAACCGTCGCATTCATCCTTTGATTTATTAGAGGTGAAGGCTGGAGACTTTAGATTTCAGATGAGCTGAACTCCAGTCTGCCTTCCTTAGGTGTGAAAAAGACATTTGTGATAGCTCTTATTTCTGCTCGGGAATTTCTTCCAGCAAACTTCTTTCTGATTACTGTTCAGCTGACCTACCCATCTTTTGCAGAAGTCTGATCCAAATGGCTCTGACAGATGTGTACTATAGATCAGTTCTGAAAGGTTGAAGCACTACTTTACTGGAGGGCTTTATGGATGCTTTTACTCCTGAGTTGCATTCATTTTTTAAAAATTAAGTATTCTGCTACTATCATGAGCTCAGTGTTCATTAATATGTACATCCCTTGAGTGTCAAATGTGGCATTATAACAAGGATTCGTCAACAGCAGTAACTTAATAAGTCTGAATTAACCGGTTCATAAAATGATCTGGTATTCTCATATACAGTACTCTTGTGGTCAATATCATAACAGTATCTATGGCCACCCTAAGGTTTCTGTTTCTTTGATTTAGCCTAAATTCTTTTGAGTATGTATGAGAGGAACATTTGAAAGGCTGTGAATTGAGATGCTTGCTAACATATAGAGATGTCAAACAAGATAAATTTCAGTGCCGACTGAGGTGTTAAGTCGCATACGTTAAAGGAATGGTCTACATGACAAATAACAGATTCGCTAGAAAATGCAGCATGCCTCAGYTAAATAATGAAAAGGCAGGAAATTACCACTGGAGTCATAACAGTAATGTAACTCCATCCACTTACTCATCTTTCTAATGCGCCTGCCATCTGAAGGCTGTATACAGTAATGGATATGTACCCCAAAAGGTCAACCAAGGGAGTTTTCTGCTCTCCTCCCCCCCCCCCGGATATTTTTTTCCCCTCAATACTGTTAGTTTAGGGGGATGTAAAGGAAGAGAGGAGGAGGAGTTCTGTTTGTAGTTTGGTGCTATGCAGAGGTGTTGGGGAAATAGTCTCTCTGGAAATGTAYAACTGTATGTAGATTTGATTAAATACCACTGCACTGTAAAACACCTGCACAAATAACAGATTATCAGGAATTTTGATTTTGCTTTTTTTGCATTTTTGATTCTGATTTTCAACTGTGAAGCACTGCATCTCTGACGTGTGCTACTGAACTGCATTAAGAACCATGATGTGATTTGGAAACAGCTCTATCCCTTGTCCTCTGAGAAAGCAAGCCACCGTAGTGGCAGTGCAGGTATTGCTGGGGCGTAGTTTGCTGTGTTTGCTGTTCCTCTACTGCTATCATCATCCTGTCAGTTAAAGCTCTTCTAGTATATAGCAAAAATTGTTTAAGTGTGTAGTGACCAGGAGACAGAAGCAGGCCTTCTCCTGCGAGACAGGCTTCATGGTGCTGGTGGGATTCCTGGGTGTTTCGTTACGGCCCTGGGTGCTGCCCAGCGCATCCCCTCCGCTGCCAGCCGGTCCCACGTAGCTGYCGGGTGCCTGCGGGCTCAGCTCCGGGCGAGGCTGAAGGAGCCGGGAACCACTYGGCAGCAGAAAAAACTAATCCCTTCCCTTCCCCGAGAGCAAGCCCCARACCTCCCTGCAGTTGTGCCACCAGCCTGGCTTGCCAGAGTTACACGTGCTGCATCTGGGGACCGATCAGAAATCGGGGAGGGGCTGGGCGGCTCTGGGGGCTTTCGGCAGAGCCTGGTACCCAGGGGAGCAGCCCCCCCCAGTTGCTAGGCAACCGCTGCCTGATGCTGCACCGCAGCATGCTGTAGATGCATGCAGATGTGGCCACATCTGGCAAAGGAAGGAGGTGTAGCGTTYCTCCTCACRTCYTGTGCATGTTCCTRTAGTACCTGGTAGATTAAGCTGCGYTTTTATCAGGCCYTAGCTCCTGTAGGCACTTCATTAAGCTTTTATGGCTAACATTAAGATCAATGTTGACGTGAAAAATGATGTTCAGCTCTGTTTTAGATTTCATTCCATAAGAAATTGACTGKTTTGTTTCAAAACAATACTTTCATAATAATAATTTGCAGTTTGTATCCTTTCTTGTCTAAGCATCTAAGTGTCATTAGTCAGTTTTGGTGTTCCTGGGAGTATAGGTGGCTAAGAGAAGTTGCTTTGCACAGGTTGCAGTCTCACAGGCTTGGGAGATCAGATTGAGGTCAGARTAGTTTTGATACTAATTTGGAAGATGTAATCACAGTTCTAGGATGTAGATGGACTCTAAGACTCTAACTGTGCTTCTATATTAAATCAGTAAAAGCGTTGAGTGATAAATCAGGCAATTCTGATTTTCTTCAGAGGAACTTTTGTAAACAGTTTATTTCTGTCTTGCTCAAGGATTAGGACGCAATTCATATTGAGTCTTAAGAGTGGCAACAGATTAAGGGGCCGTTCAAGGATGTGCGCATACTGATTTACAGAAACTGGCCGTTTGAAAATAYGTGGAGATAAAGTTCTATTAAGTTTCTTCTGAATATAGTTTTTGTGTGTAGTGATTGAAATGCTGCTGTGTGGACTTCTGCTTACCCCCACCCCCATGTTGCTGCAGTTTGTGTCTCTTAAGTCCACAACAGAGCGTGAAATTGCCAGAAGTTTCACTAATAAAAGTGTGAAGACAAAAAGCAGTTGGAGGAAACCATTGGTCTGTGAAACAGGTTGATGCTCCTTARAGGAGCCCAGATCAGGATGATCAACAGGCATGTTACAAAAAGCCATGTTCAGTGCTTCGAAAAGGTGTTACTCTGGCTAGAGGCTTTCAGTTAACACCTTAGATGAGACTTTTATGTGCAGCATATTTGCAGTTTCAATACTTTTAGTCCATTAAGTCAGAACATGAAGATTATGCTTATCACTTAACAGGCCACTCTGTCGCTTAGGCAGCTTTCATCTTTCCCTCTGTAGTGTTAAGTGTTGGCGAGCATGTCCAGGGACAGACGGGAGCTGACTCTTGCAGGGTGGATGCTGATCCTGCTGGAGCAGTGTTGGAGGGGAGGGATGGCTTTGAGGGATCCAGGCAAGGGAGACCTAGGGGCTGTCCCTTTCCAGCACTGGGATGAAAGTASTGGCTCAAGAATTGGGGCTTTTGTTGAATCGATGCACTAACGTGGGCTACATGTCAACCTTCGAAGGATGTGACTCCAGGAACATCACCAGGGGAGCAAAACTGGTGAATGCTTTTCAAAGTCTTGGCCTCAGTCTGTGCTCCCATTGTTTCCTCAGAGGGGATAATATTTTTTTTTTCTCGCAGAGGTATTGTGAAAGTAAATTAAAAACTTTTGAGGCAACTGGATAGAGTGGTGATGAATGCCATGGCTTTGAGCCCCTGAGAAAATTAAATATTGTTCATTCTGCGCATGGCTTGGTTGGTATGAAATAAGTAGGGTGTGAGGCCGTGTGGTGAGTTACAAGAAGAAATACTGAACAATTGCTTCATTTTACCAAATCTGATCTGCTGTGTGCACTCAGTGAAAGTGGGCTCTGCAGAGGGGATTCTYTTTTAGTACATGAGAAAGGCAAGTCAAGGTTTTGCAGCTATCTTTAATTCTGCCAGTTTTTCAGAGCTTGGATTTGCAACCTCCATAACATTCTCTTACCACAGCGTTTTATTGTGGCAGTTTTAGGAAAAGCTGGCAGTRCAGATGATTTCTAAATTTGCATACTGTTTTCTATTATAAAACCCTGGCTTTRTTGCTTGTAGCACTGCCAAACTGCAGTTTTTTGGGGCAGGAATTTCCTTCGCTTTGTTGCCGCTAGGTRCTGTTTTTTTAAATTAGCTTTATTCTTAGAAGTGGTAGCTCAAAACCCCAGCATATTTATCTTCCTTCTCTTCCTGAAGCCCTTGTTACTCTGTATATTGAGAGGTTGCTTCCATTGGTGACCAGACTGTTCCTTGGCTGTTCGTATCCCACACACCAGCGGTGTCTGCCGGACGTCCTTTGCAGGAGCTGCTCCAGGCTGTGGTCAGCCTGGACAGAACTGTGGAAGGAGCCCGTTTATTTGAGCRCAGGCAGGAGGAGCGCCAGGCTAGGAGGGGAGAGACTGAGCTGGGCAGGAGAGCCTGGCCCTTGCAGAGAAACAGGTATTTGGAGGCAAAGAGAGAATCAGCTTCTCAGAAAAGGAGGCTGGAGGTAGGGTTAGGAGGGGGAAAATAGGTGGAGAAGAGCGCTGAGGACCCTGTCTGGGCGTCTGAAATAGCTGAATAAGGAAACATTAAAAACYGGTAATGGGCCTTGGGAAATGAGAGGGGGAAAAGGAGACACCCAACAGGAAAGACTGCCTTTCTTTCCAGTGGGGCGGGAGAGCTGAGGCCGGAGAAGGCTGGGAGGTGGATTTAGGGAAAGGTGGGAAGGAAGCAGCAGAGCGGCAGGGGAGCCCCAGCCGGCAGGGTGAAACCAGCATGTGTGGGTGGAAAGGCCGGGTGGTGAGGGTGGCTGAATGCCGGGTGGTGAGGGTGGCTGAATGCCGAGGGCTTGCGGGGAAAATGCAGGTGACAGGGGCTTGCGGGGAAAATGCAGGTGACAGGGTCATATTGCACACGTGCTTTGGGAATTACCTTATGCTCCCCAATTCTGGGGTTTTTTAGTTGCTTGTTTTGGGTTTTTTTGAGTGCTTGAACTTTCAGTGGTCCTCTTGTGTAGCGCTGATGTTGTCCTTGTGTGATAGGAATTGAGTAGTCCACGTTGAAACCACGCTTTCATATGAGTGGCTTGCGCTGCAAGTGCAGAGTAAGCAGGTCAGTGGTGTCTGTTCTTGGGAGGAAGGTGGAGAAAATGTTCAGCGTGATTCTTTTTATAGCCACAAGTTTTTGCTTAAGTTTCTTATTTACTGCTAAGAAATCTTGGAAAGGCAGCCAAAGGCATGCTGCTGTTTTATTTTTGTCTGTCTTCTGGGTTAGCAGCCATTGTATCTAGTTCTTGGTGTAAACCTTTGCATCTGATATTTTTTTTAAGACATATTAATTAAATTATCTCTTAAGGAATTGTAACAGAAAGCATTTATAGGGACTGAAAAGCATTCAGAATCCACAAGTATATTGAGAGGAACGTGGAGATTTTGGCAGAAGTGTCCTGAGATCAGTGTGAGGTCATCTGGACCTTGATGAAATGTTTTTTTATGTTATCTCACATTGGAGAAGGAGAACCTTGCTCCTATTTGCCTAGCCCTAGCTTTGCATATACTTTTTATTTATAATACTTGCTGAAAAATGTTACCTTGGCTAGTCAAAATGATTGTTAATKTTTTGTGCAAATGTGAGGTTTGGGGAAGGAGAAGAAAGGGAGAGGGGAGATGCTTCCATCTTGAAACAGAGGTAGGTGAAAAAAACCACCCAAATTATAAACTTTCATTTTATTAAAAAAATCATTCTGTCTGAAACTATATTTTTTTCAAATTCAACTCAAGCTCTTGATTGAAGAAAAAAAATCAGTTAGCCTATCTTGGTGATGTATATATATCCATTTGGAATTCAGTATGCGTGGATTTTTGCTTATTTTATTTGTTCAAATAAACCTTAATTGAAATATAAGCTAGTTTGAGGATCGTTTGTGGTGAGGTTAGGTGGAGCCCGGGAGCTCTCGGCCAYGTGTGGGAGCAGTTTAAACTGAGCAGCGCCTGAATTGTTACAGATGGCACCCGGTTCTGGTTTCCGCCTGGCTTCATGTGTGCCCAGAGAAAGGGCTGAGCTGGTCAGCCCTGCTTACAGCGGCGAGGGTGGCTTCCACCAAAGACCACAGGGCAAACAAGTGGTCCCTCTTCAGCCATGTGATCTTAATTCCCCAGGGCACATGAACGACATGTGGTGTTCCCAGCGGGTACCTCCGAGGAGCGAGGCACCCGCCAGGTTCAGCGGTGGGACTGAGCCTCCGCCGGGTGGCTTTGAAAGATCCCCCCCCACCCCAAATAGGTAGCTCTTGTAGCATCAATTTGAAACTTGCGTTCCAAGGAAAAATGGAGTTCTCCCCAGCTGCCTCATCCTTATCGACAGGTCAGATTTCCTACGGGMGCTTTGTGGCCGTTTGCAGGGTAACTGGCTGGGACTGTACAGGCTGCTAAGTTACGATAGCTGCTGSTGGTTTTTCTCTGGGCAATGAAATACTTTATTTAATTTCTTCCTTAAAAAAAAATGGTATTTATGGGACATAAAGAGTAGGAGGCTTGGTTCTTTGCCACTTGTAATCCTCACATTTGTAACAAAGCAATCCAGGACTAGATTAATGGCTAGAGCTTGAGGCCAAAGGCATGTCGCAGCAGGCTGCGCTGCCTGTCCCCCGTAGTGAGATGCTGTGCATACACGGGGGTGGAAGTACCCCGAGTTAGCTGGACGTTAAAAGATTAAAGCAGGGTTTTTTTTTTTTTTAAGGGGGGGAATATTGTATCTGAATGTTAACTATCGTAAAAAAAGAAGTTTGCCATCATTTCTTCTGACTTTGTAATAGCCTGTTGCACCGCCTTTATTCAAACACCCGCAAGCTGCACAGCTAGCTAATGCATCGTGGCAGACTGCAGTGGTTCCTGGGCAGACTATTTGTTTAAAAACTGCACGGCGTTGGGAACAGATTTTTCCAATTGCCCATCGATGACTGCTATACTTCTGAGGTTTACACATTTATATTAAAACAAGAACTGATGAAGAAAAAAATTCTTCTGTATTATTAAGAGCTTGGGGAGGAAGTGGCTTTGTATCTCAGCTGGTGCTGAACAAATAACTATTGTACTCCACACTACAAAAGCCAATTACAGCCACCATGGTGACAGAGACTGCGTGGGGAGAATTAACACTTCAGCTGTTTTCTTCTCTCTTTTTTCTAATAAAGATCTCTGTTAATTTGTTTTTTTCTTTGTAATTTTCTTCCTATAATTTAAACTGTTCTTGTTGACTAGCATGAAAATGAATTGTGCTAACCTGAAACGAGGATTCCTGAGCCCTTGAAATTTTAAATCAACTGGCTCTGAATCACTTCAGCAAGAAAAGGAGCTATTAGTTGTGTTTATATTTAAAGACAGATGGAAAACTTTATTAATGATTACATAGTAAAATAGCACTTCAAGAATAATTTGAAAAACTGTATTTAAATAATTTCATCTCTTCCATCTCATTGGTTCGAATGAGCTGTAATTAAAACTTGTAATGTGAATTTCTTCTATTTGGGAACTATTTAAAATGAAAATGACCTGTTAGGGAAGCTCCCTCAGCACTGTGTTTCACCTGGCATGCTGCTGCCGAAGCAGGGAGATAAACCGGACTAGTCTGATTCTCGTCTCCCTGCGTGCTGTGGGAGTTGATGTGATGGTGTGCTCCTTGGGGAGATCGCTCTGGGAGGGACAGAAATCCGTTTTACCAGAAATTAATGTGGCAGGGTGGGGTAGTGTGGCAAGAGTGCAACCATGTGTAAAGAAAGCTGGGCCAGGAGTGAGTTAAACCAGGAAAGTTACTGGCTGTGATACTGCTGGGTTGAAAAGCTGAAGGTTTTTCAGAACTGAGAAGTGTGTTATGTATAAAATTACATTTTAACCTACCTATCTTAATTAAATGTAGACAAAACTTATGAGAGCTTTTTTTAATGATAAGAAACTTCTTTATGTGTTAGAAAAGACAGTCAAGTGATAAGGACTTTCTTCTGTTTGTTTTCTTTCATTTTTCAGGCACTTGAAAAGTTATCCAGCAGTTCAGTGCGAAGGTAGTGCTTTGGGGGCATGGCCGAAGCAGAACTCCCAATCTTGACATGGAATGCAGCTTATAATGGTAAGCATAAGGTTTTAAATACGGTCATCTATCTTACAAATCTGTGTTGAGAGTAGATGTGGAGGCCCTCACACTTAGCTCTTGTTGACCAAACTTACTGTTGCAGTAAATTATTAAAATTATTATTAAAATTTTTCTGCAAGATGCAAATTAATTTTTTTTTAGTGTTCAGAAGCCATATTTAAACCAGCATTATAAACACATCATTTGAGGAAGATGAAAACTTCAGTTTTGTTCTTTGTGTWAATATATCTGTCTAATGTTCAATAAAATGATGAATATCAGAACTGTCTGTTAACACTGCTTTGTTGTCTTTTTGTGTAATCTTTATGAAAATTTGTTACRTTGCATGAAAGGGATATATATGCTACGTTTGTTTCTAAATGAAAGCAAGTTATGTAGACTGTCSGTGAGGTATGCAAGTCAGAATGGTTGGTGTTCATAGAAGGATGGTAGAAAACAGAAAGTACCTGTGTATATGGAACGAAACAGATACTTTAAACATCTCCACATTGCACTTTCCTATAAATGTTTCAGTTCAAACTGTGTGTACTTGTTAGCTAATTCAAACATTTTTTTTCTTTGCTTGCAGTGGGATGCTTGTCTTTGCTTCCATGTTGGATTTTAACAGTGGGAGTTTGATACATCTCAGCGACTGCTGTCTTTCCTCAGCATTTGAGCTAGAAACCAAGTAAAGCAATGAGGAGATTTGTTTACTGCAAGGTGGTTCTAGCCACTTCTCTCATGTGGGTGCTTGTGGACGTCTTTTTACTTCTGTACTTTAGCGAATGTAATAAATGTGATGACAAGAAAGAGAGGTCTCTGCTGCCTGCTCTGAGGGGTAAGTGCCAAGTCTAAACTATCTCTGAAGGTCATAAATTTTTTTGGAAGTATTTGGCCTCATATGTTTCTCTGTACTTTCTAAATTATTTTTCCAATTCAAACAGACAAAATACCAGGATCTGAAGTACTTCATTTCTGTAGTTGTTTCTGAATTAGTTTGTTATCTTAGTGTTTGACCTTTGCCATAACGAAGCCTGACTCTTACATGTTTTCTTCAGCGAAACTAACATAAAATGTCTCCTGTATGTGGAAGAGAAAACTGAAGTAAACATATTAAGAACCTCTTTTATCAGAAGTCATTTGACCTACAAGAGAATTGATGCTCTATGATTCTCTTTTCATTTGTGAAAGATGCTTACAAATAAGTTTGCTTTTAAACTCTTAACTCTGGCTGAAACAATCATTTTAAAAGATAGATTCTCTCTACCATATGAAAACAGTAGGATCACGTCTCAAATGCAGATGGAGCAGAGATTCTCATCTCACTCCAAATATTTTTACCGATGTAATTTACTAAAGGGGARTTCATGAAAACTGAACCTTGACAGAAGCTACAAGTTTTTGAGTTCGTAATTGCTAATTTCCAGAGCAGTCATTCACAGGACAGATCGTGTGCTTCTGTGCATCCAAAAGACACAAGTAGTGATTTAGTACTTGCGATGAACTTGAAAGTATCCTGTAGAAACTGTAATGTTGATTCCCGAATGCAGTTAAGGCTATAAATCTATGGGAAATTCACAAGAAGAAGAGGGAGTAGAAATTTATGAAATAYAGGTGTTTGTTTTTCCTTGTAAATTAACATTGTATTCTTAAGAAATTTAGGTTCAGCATATGGAASAAGCAAGATACTTTGAATCTCTAATAGGATTGAAACAAGATTAATTATACCTAG
Organism: Oceanodroma leucorhoa; assembly: GCA_030449065.1. Classification (NCBI taxonomy): domain Eukaryota; kingdom Metazoa; phylum Chordata; class Aves; order Procellariiformes; genus Oceanodroma; species Oceanodroma leucorhoa. Next base: position 459,920 of record JASVER010000185.1, on the reverse strand, counting down.
TGCAGCTGCTTGTGTAACATGTTTACTGTTGACAATAGACAAAAATTGTGTCTGAGGCTGTTCCTCTCATCATAAATACATATGTATGTTAAACCACTCATCCTCAGTTTTGTCCACAGGATAAATCATTGTCATCCTTTGGGGTTATGGTTCAGTTGATTTGATAACTTYGCAATAATTTGAAATGAAAATAACTCGATATGAATTCAAAATGAAAATACTATTCAGTGATGGGTTTGTCACATGGTAGTCCTTACTCAAAATGTATTTGGAAGACTTCACTTTGACCTTCCAATCATATAAATGGCTACATGATATTAAAAATAATAATTAGAAAACCCAGTTATTTTTCCAAACAAAAAGGATATTGCTTGTTGTCATAGGGTTTTTTCTGTGTAATTGAATTACTGTATTTTTAAACAAACATTAGGCAAGAATCTGGCATACTGTGAATAGAACAACCCATTTTACATATACTGTCAGCTGCAGAAAAGTGATCATAGATTGTTTTTGAAGTATGTGTTGGAACTTTCTCAAAATTGATTACATCTTGTGAAATGTCTTTAATCGGTTGCCTTTTTTGCTATGTAATTGGATAATTTGTAAAGAAAAATATTAAATACTAGAATGATAGATTTAATTTGAACATTAACAACTTTTAAGTCAATCTAGGCTAAAAAAAATACATAAGCACATGACCCTGCTACCACCRCTCAAATTTAAATGAAAACATCTGGAACTAGCAAGTATGAATTCACCTTTTTGACACTTTTTGGTCAGCACAATACTATGCAATACTGGACTTTTATTTTGAAGTACTCTCTTGCATTTAACTACTTGAAATGACTTTTTTTTTTTGCATTCAACTTACTGAATTCTATGTGCTGTGCGTGTGTTAAAGAGATGAGGCTTCTGCACAGAAATTCTAAAAGCAGCACTGCTTCTTGCTCTCAGTTTTGAGAAACAAGTTATATTGAATATATAACACTATTTCTACTTTAAAGCCTGGTGAAAGAAATATTGAGTCTGTTACTATACTATGCATGTTCTACGTGATCCTGGAAGAAYATTTGATTATAATACTTTTCAAAAAATTATGAAAGTGTATGTAATGTTTGGGGACATTAGCACAGTTTTACTGGAAATTGATTGCATGTCTCTTTTGTGAGATTACTGAAATTCTAAATGGCTTCTGCCACAAAGGAACAAAATGAGAAAAAGCAGAGTTAATCTACTTTCATCCTTAAGTTTTTGATCAGTTGTTTAAGAGGGAGGAGAAAAAAAAGCCAGTACTGTAGAATTTAAAAATGTGTCCTTCACTGATACCTCTTTTCTGCTTGGTGACATGTGGACTTAAATTACAACAATTCCAGTAAACAAGAATCACTGAACATTCTCATTTAAARCATTTTGGTTTTAGGAAAACATGTTTAGTAGATGCGGACTATTAGTGCATTAAACATGCATAAATAATTGCAACAAACCCACTTTTTCTCATTAGCAGTTATAATTGAAGGTTTGGTAATTCAGTATGTAGTTGGTGGGGTTTTGTGTTAGTATATCCCCAGACTTGAAATACTAAACAAACTGTTCCAAATAAGTGTATGTGCTCTGGAATGGAACTTATATTCCAGTCCACTAAATTAAAAGTTAATTTGTCTGACTTTTGTTTTTTTCCAATGTCCTAAATATTTCTTGTTATATTAGGTAGTCATATGTATCGCCATGTCAATATGCATATTTGAAAATAAAAAAAATCCAGAGTAATTTTTTGGTTTGTTATGGAGGTTTAGCAAAATGTCTTCATTTATTTCTGCTGAATTCTGGTGGAGTAATTAGAAATGTTTTTAAACTTCTGTAGCTTCCAATCCAGCAGACTACTAAAACCTCTTTACAGTGTGTGCCATGAGCTATTATGGTGGAAATGAAGTGTAGCACTGCTTTTTTGCTGTGAAGTACCTGCATGGGTACCATCACCTTTGTCTTATTAATAGTGCATTTGTCTGTCTTTGAATACCTCTAATCGAGAATGCAGATTATCTGTAAACATAAAAAGCAACATAATTACAGTATTTCCACAAGGATATTAGAAAAGACACAACAAGAATCAATATACTAATAGAAATTTAAATGGGACATGGTAATCCAGTATTTGAAGTCACTTAATCCATCACCCTCGTCATTAATTAGAGAGGAAAGATTCTGCTTGTGTAGAATGGTGTGTTCAGAGGTGAAAGAGGTAAACTTTCCGTGCCTTTTCAGTTGTAATTATTGCATTCTAAATGATTCATAAAGACACCTTTACCATAGATGCTGAATTGTAAGCAGTGACAGWCTGGAACACAGCTGTCAGAAATCCCCCTCTGATGTCTCGCTGTACATCTTTTCAGTGTACAAGTGACAAGTATAAAAGACGTGTTATAAAAATGAGCTGTCACTGAGCTGGGTTAGTGGTATTGCTTAACAACTTGCAAGTGTTATCCTAATCAACCCCGAGCTGGCTTTCAGCCAGCTTTCAAGTCATCTTTACTTGCATCTATTTTTGTGCCACTATTGAAAGAAACACCGCTTATTTCTTAAACTTACTTCCTACTTTGGAAGAAAATTAATACTGGACGGCCTTTCAGCAGTCTCTTTTTATCAATGGCACATGCAGAAACTGTGAAACTACTCTATCAGTAGGTCAGCAGTTCTGCTTCCCCTTCGTGTAGGGTCCACATCCAGAGGGTTGAGTTGTGTCACTGCTGCCTTCTCCTGACATTTTAGTGTATGTGTTTGAACACCCCTGGGATGCCTCACGCAGTGTTGTTTGGGCAATGTTGTCTGATAAATCTTGAGGAGGTGACAGAGGAGTAAGTTCCCAGGACATGCGTCAAACAGACTATTGGGAAGCTCTTTCAAGAGCAATCTATAACATAGAAACAGGATTTGGAGTCCCTTCCCATTCCGAGAGGCTCCTTGTSTCTTACAGCAAGCTGCGCAAAAGCATAGAGATTTCCCTGGAAACTCAGGTTTTACCTTGAATTTCAGGAGGTTTAGAGTGGGTCTGAGCRTGCCTAAATAATTTCAGAAGAGCTATAAGAGAGGTATAGGTTTTATGGAGAGTAGAAGCTGGGTCTGGCTTCTCCCCAAACAGAAATAAAGTGGATATTGTGCATGGAAAAGGGGAGAGGGCAGCACTTAGCAGTGCTCCTGATAGGAGAGAGCAGTCTGGGAAGAAGTCCTCCTCTCTCTTCCTTCCTGTCTGTGTGGCCCTTCCTGCAAAAGCAGAAGCCAAAGCTGACTTACGGCTTTAAACCATCCAGAGCCAAGGTGCACCAGTCAGCAGTTTGCTTAGACAGAGCTTTGAAGGGAAGAAACAAGCTGGCAAGTCCAAAAAAAAAAAAAAAGTCAGAGGTCCATAATGTTTACCTTGTCGGGTGTGTGCATGAGGACTTCAGGAACATGGCACTGAGTAAACTGAGGGGGGGCACAGCGCAGCCATCACTTAGTTTTTGAAGTGTGTGAGTATTCACGATGTATTGTATTGCCTCTTGAAGGACCCTTRCTGCAGCCTGAGCCCGTCATGGATTCAGCGTCACACGGGAGAAAGCAGTGCTTGGTTTGTCAGATGTTCTGACTCGTCTCGGGCTCTTCTGAGCCGTGTTGGTGCAGTACGTATTTCTTCTTCGGCTTCCAGCTAAGAATTGTACAACTTGTCACGTTCAGTGCTAGCGTTAATGACAACGCTGCTTCAAATCTTTCTCGAGGACAGGCCTGTTTCTTTCWGAAAAGCCGATTCTCAAGGTCTGTGTGTGTGGGAATGTATCTAGTCTTGTTCRGAGTATGTGGGAGCGAATGGGCAAAATAACAGGTAAGCGGAAGGGCAGCTGCCCGAGGAAGGGGTTGCAAAGGCAGTCTTCCTCATGTTGTGAACTAATCACGTTCAAGCTAATATTCCTAGCAGATGGTTTTTCTGAAACGTACAATACTTGTGACTAGTAGGAAAGGATGCTTTCAGGTCTGCTTGAAGAAACAGTCTTATTTTTATTAAAAGCAGAAGTCTTTTTTATACACAAACTAGAAGTTGGTTTACTCAGCACAATGAGCTTATAATGAGGGAGATGTTTAAACCACACTGGAACGCTATTAAATTCCAAGCTGCGAGATTAAAGGGGATCTTGTGAAGAAGGTATGGTATGTAAAAGCTGAAGCCATGGTCCTTTTATTTAAAAAATGGCTTGAGCTTTCTCTTTACTGCTTCCACTGTCTTCCAGGAATTCTGTGATTGTAAATACGTTCTTATTAACTCTGGAAGTCTTGTTCTCCGAACACACAAATGAAGCGCTTTTGAACAAATACTCAGTGCRTAATCCTAAAAAGCTGAGAGAAGGTTTTTACATCTTGAAACAAATCCACAAATGGTGTATATTACTGAAGCTGTAGATATTTGCCTACAAACATTGTAATAAAGCCAGCTGCCACCAAGGACATCGTAACAAGTCTAATAAGATGGCCTAAACATTGCAAGGCCAGCACTTTTTGGAAAACCAAGTGGGTGTCTGCAGGTGACCGGTGAGAATCTCTCRGCAGAGCTGTCTGTCCCAGAAGACCYTCCTTCTCATCTGCCTTCTGCTGTYGTGCAGATGTGGATTACTGTCTGATAATCTGCACCTGCTGGGTCTTGCTGCTGTATTAAAAAAGCTACAGACCGTTTCTAAGCCAAGGCAATTTGACAGCCTGGCATCTTATTAATTAAGCTTTATTTTCATTTTCCACTAATTCGGGTGATTCTGAATGCTCACAAGGCCTCTGTTTCATGGTTACTGTAGCTTCCTCCTTACTGCAGCTCCTTACTCTGAACCAAATTGAGACCATCCTCCCTTTGGGTTAGGTGCTGTGAGATGACTAAAAGTTCACCAGCCCGGTGGTGACCAGGGGGCAGAGAGCGGGCGGTGTGCGCCAGCAAAGCCCCCGTGGCCAAAGTGCGGCCAACCTCCTTGAGCTGCCGTTGGTAGGAGGAGGAACATAGCTCTGGAAAATGGAAGGACCTCGTCTCTTTTGATCTGTTTGGCTATATGCATGGCCTTCCGTCCATCATCTCAAATACTCCTAGAGAATCGTGTCATCCCCCAAGTTTCCGTCATGCCAGGAGGGTGGTTTATTGTGCCTGGTGCAGCAGTTGAGAGAGGGAGGATCTGGGAGGATCTTAATTCGTTTCTAGGCATCTTGTCTGGAAGAACACCTCCTGGGGTCAAAGAGGGTCTTTTGTGCATTTGTTYTAGCATTTTTC